>VZTM01042008.1:3979-37548 GCA_013400555.1 Jacana jacana | reverse complement strand
TTTTTTTTTATTCATGGTTAAGACTCTCTGACACTTGGATTATTCCCTTTTGCCTCCACCCTGCTGTATTTGTAATTCTCAAACTGCAGCCACTAAAACAGAGAGTAAGGACAAAAGACTTGGAAAAACAGCTTTGGTATCACATTGTACTGCTGTGACATGAAACTGTATTATATAATTAACACTGTAGTTTCCCCGTGCTTTTGCCCAGATAGCTCTGCGGGTCTGCTTTCCCTGCTCCTGATGTTGCAGACAGATAGATGGAACTTGGGCTTCTTCCAGTGCCACTGTAGTACAACAGTTTGTTAATTTACATTGCCCTTTATTTTTCAGTGCTAAATATTTACATAATCTTATTCCATCCAAGGGCAAGGTGAAAGCCCTGTTATCTGATACACTCTGTACAAAGGAAAAAAAGGGTCCCTCAACATACACTACTATTTCTCTGCCCTGTGCTGGGAATCAGCAATTAAATCATTTGCTGTTGTTCTAAAATATGTCAGGGCAGTGGTAAAAGTGCTGATATAGAAAAAGTCTCAAGAAGACAGTAGCTGACATAGTCCTCAAGTGTGACAGGGATTCACTCTCTTTGGAAAGTAAATGGGCAGGAACAGAAACCAACTGTCAGATGGCCCCAACGCTGTGTGTGCAGGTTCCTGCATGCCTCTAAGAAAAGGAGACACTGGTTTCTAGCTTGTATTTCCTCTGTACTCAAGGGCTTAGACTGATCAGTAAAGTGTTCATATGTTCACAGAAGATAGTCACACACACTCCCCCCAAGCCTTTTGTTGGTCATGAAAGAGGAGTAGCTCTGCCTATGGAAGCAGGATATGGATATGCCCATGCCAGAGAAATTGCAGAGGTACATAAATAACGGAGAGAGATAAATGGTATGGAGTGGTAGAGTTGTGTATTGACCACCACTCACCTTGGAACCATGCCTTTTCACACCTCCCACATCTAATGATTGCATATAGGGCTTTAGAAAGCTGGGGAAGCTTTATTGCATCTGAACACCTCATTTCCATCTGCTCTCCTGTGTATGGCTGTATCCACCCAACTGATTGTTTTCAAGGGAGTATGTAAATGAGGGGAATGGGAAGAGTGTTGTGGCCCCCCCATATGTTATCCTATAGTGGAGACCAATCTAGGGAACAAAAAGAGAACAATTTGAAAAGGTAATTTTCCAGCCCTAGAGCCACAATCAAGGTATATGCTGTTGTACATTGTCTGGTTTAAACCAAGAATGGTCATTTTCCAGCTCTTGCTATTTGTCAAGAATTATTCTAAGATGGCCTACGTAAAAGGTATGGAATCTTTCCCTTGGTTTTGACCTTTCATCTCTTTGAATATATGTATCTTTGAAAGTTATGTGGTTGACAGAAAGAAGAGCAGAAATCCTCCATGTATGTTTTACACTTCTACCTTTTACTGATTACATGAGTTCAGTCCTGACCTGGAGGAAATGTTTACGTCGTGCCGGAGCTCTCTGAACCCTTTATAAAAGCCAGATTGTGTCTCTGGGGTTTGTTTTCCTGCTACCATGGTAGAGAAGGCAAGAACCATGAGCAGTTATAAGTGCCTAGATGGACACCCACTGGGCTAACAGTTGGGAGAGAAATTTAACCACTCAAATATTGCATGGGCAGGTAAACACTGTTTGTATGCACAGCCTTAGGTGTCTGCATAGATCAGTGGATGTGCAAAGAAACACCAGCTTGATTTAATACAATAGCAGGTTTCTGAAAAGGAAGATTCTTAGAAATGAATTTTTGTCATCAGCTTTGTAAAAGCTCCTGCTGGATATAACAAACTAATACTCATTGGAAAGGTGATATGAACATACTCTTAGTCTGCTGAGAAGGAGGTCTTTTGTCCCAAACAGTGTGGAGTCAGGAATAACCTGTCCTATGTGGTTTTAAAATTATGGACATGCTCTAATAATTAAGACCAGACTTTGAAAGGGCCAATATTCCTGGGAGACATGTCTGTACATCTGTATCTTACACTTTTATACACTTTCTTTTATAGAATACTAAAGATTAAGCTACTGCAAACAACATGAATAAAGTTCCTCAGAGAAGACAATCTTAATTAGTTCTTCCAGTAAGCATTGTGTTTTAAAATAAGTATGGGACTTATAAATGCACTTAAAGTTACCTTATGCTCACGTGCCAGTCCTGACTGCTGTGCTGCCTGCTGGTTTTGTTCCATTTCTCACAGCCAAAGGCAGTGAGGACCATCCCACTGGGTAGGGGTCTGCTACAGGCTGCTCTGAAAGCCTCACGTTCGCTTCAGTTAATGCCTCTGGCTAAAGGGGCTTCACAGGGTTTGGAAAAGAATGAACGTACTCCTCAAACAAGAAAAGTGACGATGTGAACTGGGTGAACTTACTGTGTATTACACTTCAGTGTGTAAGGACTTGAGTGAAGTGGTAGGTAAGAGAGATTTAGTTATTTTTGTAACTTTAGTTCCTACAGTAACAAAAAAGGAAATGAGTCACCTGATACATACTTTCTGATACCTGTTCCAAATGGATTTATAACTCACTGAGTTTAGATACTGGATTTGAGGCTGTGTTTGGCTGTAGTGTGAGCTTGTCTGGACAGCCTGCTTTGCAAGTGCTTATGGCTAGGGCTGAATGCAAAATATATTCCAGAGAGGTTTCACATTTAAATGGACCAAGAACGATGTCGTGAAACTGCAGAATATAATTTTTGGTCATGTTTGTGTTGTAGGCTATGTTTTATTCAGTATCACATGATAACGGGATTTTTTATACATATTTTAAAAAATATTTCTCTGTATCAGTGATTTCCCAACTTTTGCCACTCTAACTTCTGCTGGTGTGCCAGTGATTGAGAAGGATCTCACAGAAGCAGCTCCAGATCCTGCCCTTGTGGAGGTGCTAATCTTGAGCCATCAGGCAGTTGCCACCATACCACCAGCCAACTGTAAATACCTTTGTGCAGCTGCTCACTCAAGTTCAGAGGCACTTACTGATCTGTGCAGCTAGAGGTGCGAGGCTTCATCTGAAAGCTGACTTCGTGCAGCCACCTGAGAGTGGGGTAAGGGTATTGGTTGCTCCCAAGAGCCTCCCCCCTGTCTGCAGCATTGCAGGGAAGGAGCCAAACGCAGAAAAGAAAGCAGTGGACAGGCTCTCCCTGACTTTGTGCTGGCTCCTCTGCCCAGGAAGTTGTCTGCTGTCTTTCACATACACACAAATGTAAGTAGCAGGTAGGAGCCAAGTTCCAGGGCAAGATGCAGTGAAGTCTCTACAGTATTTCCACTTTCCATGCATTTGTGCTGTAATTTGACACTTGGAACGTGTGCTGCCCCTGCATGGTCTAGTCCTGTCTTCTCTTGTACAGCAGCGTCATCCTTACCTGGGAAGATGGCTTTAAAGAAATTATTCTAAAAGTATAAAATTATTCTATATTTCTCTGTGTTTTCCCAACTATTCTGGACCAAGGGTGGCCACCTACTTAGGAGTGCCTGCCTGGCAGTGGGGTATGGTCCCTTCCACAGCTGTGTAGTTGTGATCCCAATTCAGCATGTGGTGCTGGAACTCCACCAGCAAGGAGTGAGTGAACAGGGGAAATGCAAGGAACGCACCACTGGTGAGGTGGGATAAGGGATTGCACTGGAGCCTCAGCTTCACAGAGGTGGGAAGTGTGGTTGGAAGTCGAGTTCCCTGCGAGGGAGTGCGTGATAGGTCATTGGAGAAGGAAGTAATGCATCGAGTTGAGGTCCTCATATGAGGAATATGAGAGTGGTCAAAAGGTATTTGAATACCATTTTGTGCCCTTTCTGTCTGCCCGTTAATTTCCCTTGAGCCTATGCAGTTCCTGCTATGGATTTCCTCTCTCAGGCAGCAACTTTCCCCACTATTGAACTCAAATATGATCTAGTCATGCCAGCTACTGATGTTCCTGGTTTTGTCCTGTAATGATGGGATTATGCATTTTCCCCTGCCTCTGAACAAATGCCAAAATTCATAAATTGTCTATGACATGCGGAAAAATGTTCAAGGAAATTAATTTGATTGGAACAACAAGTTATGTCGCATCTTCAGTATGGAGCTATACATTCACCACATAACGTGTGGTGTAACACCTGTAACGTAATGTAAATGGAAAGTGGAAGAGCTTGTTAGCAAAAACATCCAGTGCCTAATCTTTGCAAACGTGTTTTTAATTTCTTTATTTAATTGTAAATGCATATTTCCTTTGCAAGGGAGCTGAAAACTGCCCAGACTTTCTTGCTGCAACCTGGGCTGTGTAGTCATGATTAAAAATATCAGTAATAGAACCTCATCTGTACCTTGGTGTTTCTGTGTATCTGAATCATTTTCTATATGTGGACTGCCAGGGTTGAGGGGAGAATCATAGCAATAACAGCCTGAGAAAGCAGGCATTTGAAGTGGGTGCCTCGACAGTCAGGAAAAATGGTGGATCTCAGGCTGTTGGCACTTCAGTAGTGTAAGTAGGGAATGACTCAGCTAAGGTCATGGATTTGTCAGAAACGAGTTAGAAACGAGGTTCTGTGCACCAAGTAGAAGGGGAATAACTCAAAGCAAAAGAGGTGCCACCTATAATTTGGATGTTGTAACTTCAGCAAATCAATAAACTGCAATCGGCTAATTTATTTTTAAATGCTTGCAAAGGGTTGTGCTACGTTCACTAACAGGTACGTGTTAGGTTTAGGAAACTCCAGCATAGACAAACAGATGATATTCTAACCTCTGTTTGATCCACGTTAAATACACAGAAGCTGGATTCGGGGGCAACTGACATGGCTGCAGTTGCTGTTTGGGTAGTGCAGATCAGAGGAAAATTGAAAAATATTGCCTTGGAGAAAATAATGAGAATGAAGAATCATGATACTTGGAAATTGGGGATTTATTTAAGTGTATTGTAGAGTCTTTATAACTTTCTGGGTGAAGAGCCCAAAGTTTCATCAGCCTCATGTAAAGGATTTCCTCTACAAAAAAGAAAAATGAAAAAAGCTGGGTATGGTTCTTACTGGTGGGACTTCAGAAGCTGAGGTTTTAACATACAAGTCCAGTATTTTGAAATGGAAAAGAAATCTGAAAGCAGGCAGTACTGTTAGATGTCTTATGTGCTTCTAAAAGAGGGCTCCCCTTTTTCCTGGAAGGTGGGCTGCTGTTCAGGCAAGGCCAGCTTGTGACAGTTGTTAGGAAGCAGCAGAGGCAGGGCTGGGAGGAGTTGTGATGAGCCTGGCTGTGCATAGCAAGCCAGCGTGCCCGGCCTCCCATCGAAGACCTGAAGGGTTTCTCTCTGGCTGAGGTGCTGCTGAAGAAATGCATAGGAACAGACGGTGACAAAGAAACTACTTTGAGGACAAAGCTAGTTATTTTAAAATAGCAGATAGACAGTCCAATAATCAAGGAATAACAAAGCATTTGTGTGTGTGTGTGTGTATAGCACGGTTGAATAAAAATTGCAGTGTGTTGTAGCACTTCAACGTCCTCATGTTTCTTGTCTGAATTTGTAGCCTTGCAGTTTCATGCATCCTTTTTTCTATTAAATAGATTTTTATTTTGTTTACCTTTTCTGGAGACTTAGTGGATAAATCCGAGTCCCTTTCGTTTTCCTGGAGTTTTGTTTTATGTTTGGCACTATGAAAACACAAATCCTGTAGTAAGTTTTGCCAGTGCCCAGAGCTCCAAAGGATGAAGTGTCACTTCTCTGCTCCGTGTTTGTCACCGCAGGCGTTACTCATCACCACCCAATTCAGAACAGCAGTAGTGCAAAGCACAGTAATAGTACAGCAAAGCACAGTGATGTATTGCAAGAATTGGGCTGTGTTCAGCTTCGGTGCAGACTGACAATCTTTATGCCCACAGGTCAGTCCCTCTCTTAATAGATAGTTCCTTCCTTTGCCCGGGCCGTCGCTGGAAGCCCAGGGCTGCGGGTAGCGGGAGGATTTGCTGGGGGAAGGCGGGTGGCCACGTGGTCCGTCTCTCCCCCTGCGTCCCCCGTGCTCCCCGTGTCTCTGCACACGCTGTTCGGTAAACAAACTTTGGAGAACCAGAGCGAGCTGGTTCAGAGCAGCCAGTTCATTCACACAGACCACTTGGAAAGTGATGCCTTTGCGCAGCCCTGACGTACGGGCTGAGGGAAGTGGAGAAGTTAGTATTTATGTTTTCATTAATGCTTTTTATAGCTGCGAGCCAGCTGCAGCTAGTTAGCATTAGCCTAGGACATCTATTAGCGTGCAGACCTCTTACGCAGGATAAAGGGCTTCTGATGGAAACAGAGTTGTTACTCATGGTACTCATGGCTGCGTGTTTACATGGAGGCTGTTTGTGCTGACATAGGGTATATATTAGAACAGCATGCACCTTTTTAATGAACGGATTTTCCAGGGTTCAAGAAGATTTTGTCTAAAAACTTTTAGCCTAGCAAATCACAAGATTCGCATCTTTAAATGGCTTGTTGCTTGTTTCAAAGCTATTCTTTTAAAATAATGCTTTGCAGCTACACAGATAGAAAAAGTGTTTTCTGTTTAGCTTTTAGAATGAATTGGGTATAAGCAGTAATTCTGCAAGTCTTGAACACACCAGTTTGGACTGCTAAATTTTTTGCTGTGAGTGATGTAAGTGGCTGGCAGTAGCACAGGATGAATTGGACCTAAGGGTTTGACCCAGAGGAATTGATGGCTCAGCTATCCTTCTCTGGTTTCTCCCAGTTCTCGCTTTTTCTTTTTGCCCCCCCCGCCTTCTTCTGGAAGATAGTTAGTCAGAAGGGTATTTAAAAATAAATAACAAAAGCAACTGCAAAACAGAGAATGAGGAAGGCACAAGTAGTGCTGTTTTTAGAGCTCTAGTATGACAAGCACCATAGTCTCTGCTATTTGCATCAATACAACACTTTCCTTTCCTGGTCAGTCAGTGTTCCCCAGACAATTCTGACAGCTCCGCTCGTCCAGGCAACGGCAGAGGCACCTAATGAAGAAGTAGGAAATTTTGTTTGTCCTCTGATTTGCATTTCTGCAGGAGGTGTGGAATGAGCTTAGGGCTTTCTCACAGCTAATTTAATCATTTTCAGAGTTAAAGCTTTGGAATGGAAAGTTTCAGGACTGGCTTCGCTTTCAAGTTTTCTTCTCCCGAGGAAGGTAGATTGCACTGAAGATCATCATTGCTATTCCTCTTCCTCCCAGATCTTTTGTGTCTGCTCACAGTGTGTTTTACAGAGACTAGAGAAGATTCCTCAGCCATTGTAAAATAATCTCAGCTTCAATTTCCATTCCTCTTATCTCTTTCACGGTCCCCCCAGTTGTCAGTGATGAACTCTTGAAGTCAAGGGGAATTCAGAAAGTTCATTGTAAAAAGCTTTAGTTTGCCTTGTTAAGCCTAGCCTCCTCATGAAAATGTTGATTACATCAGCCATCATCATGTCAGAATTATACCTTTATGTTTCACAAAGGAGAAGCTTTAGAATGCTATTCTTTTTCATCTGCACAACAGTATCTGTATGTGAAACTGCTGAGTAGCCTCAGATGCCAGTGTCAACTCACATGGTTGAACTATAGTCTTACCAAGACAAAAAGTCAGGTTATCTCCCAAAATTGAATCACTTCTAATCTCCTGTTCAGATAAATTTCCTCCACCCATCCATTTAGGTACACCACCCTTAATGATCCACTTGAAAAGAATGTGACAGGCTCTTGAAAGCCCTGTGAGACTGTGGAAGCACAGCTCATGAATTATGCGTGTTCAGTGCCTACAGCTCTACCATCAAAACACAGGTGGGAAAGCTTCTATCAGCAGTATCTACCCTTCCTTACAGAGCACGTCCTATGATTTGGTTCCTTATTACCTTTACAAATGTGGGTCAAGGCTCAGTTCATTTCAATTTTGAAGTCAGCTAGTCTTTTGAGGGCCAGAAGGATCATTTCTTAGTCAGGCAAAGTCAAGCTTTGATGTGCTCACATTCTTCCTTTTAATGCAAAGCGGCAAAATTGTGCTGGAATGTTTTGCACCATTCGGTAAACCTGCTGGAGATTTTTGTTCATTGTGATCTGATAGAGAACATTTCTGTTGATATTTACTGTTTTCCCAAATGCTTTGTAAGCGATTTTTATTACACACGGGGAAATAACCTATGTGGTGTCATCACCTGCTGGTCCCTGGACTTGTTTTGGATTGACTGCTCTGCCATTCATGGTCCTTTCTCATTTGTTCCTCATGCTCTTGTGACTGAAACTAAAACCTCTGCGCTGGGGGCATGTGGAGAGTATGGCAAATGCAGTTTCATCCAACAGAGTTTTCCCACAGAGATGGCTGGGACAATCAGCATCGTGCTGCTAGACTGGGATATTTTGGACATAGAATGGTGTATCAGATTCTGTATTAGAGGACCGTTTATCCTAAACCCCAATGTTTTGTTCCTCCAAAAATTTAGCAAACACGTTTTTAGTGTTTCATCCAAGTCCATGCTTCTGCAATTTCTAATTTGATGCAGCCTCTTCAGCATAGATGGATCTTGACTGATCAGTCCTCTCACTGAGCCAGTTGTCAGTTCACTTTAATTTATGGGTCTTGCTGGCTTTTCTAACATGCAAAGAACATGTGTTTGGACATAAGGAGGCGTTTTTGATGCTGGCAGAGCACCTGGTTACAGCATGGGTTTTCCCATTCCTCAAATGCTCTGGTAGATAGAATTATATACTATCCTATACTGAGGCACTGTAGGATAATATATAATTATGCCCTGCATCCAAGAGAAATCTTTTTGGCCAAATCTGGCAGTTTTTCCATTATGTTTTTGATGGCTTTTTGAGGATGGTCTTTTTCTTGTGTGTTCCGTCCATAGCATCCCAAGGAGGCACATGATATGTGGGAGGCAGGGATAGGAGAGAGATAAAGATGCAGTTTCTGTCATCAGGCAGTACTGGGCTGACAACTACTAATTTTATCTAATCTGTTCACCATATACCTTACTCCTTACGCTGAGTAATTGCCAGAAAACTCCCTTGGCCCCTTTGCAAAATAGCTTAATGCATCTTTTCTCTATCTCTATCTCTCTCTATCTCTATATATAATGTTAGTATTTTTCAGATCTCAGAAATAAATGTGTTGCTAGCTGAAAAAAAAAAAGGAGACAATTGTCTTGGGGCACGTGTACAAATGAACTGGACACTGAAGAAGAGGGAGCTTTAAGGAGATATTAGAATTGGAGACCTTGTTGGTTGGGAAAGCCATCCATGCACATTACAACATTAAGAAAGGTAATAGGCAGCAAAAAAAAATAATGCTGATTTCTGTAGAATACTTACATTCTCTAGTGTTCCCCTTCCCCTCCCCCCAGTTTGTATCATTCATCTTTTAAAATTTGCTGAAGCTTGTGAGCAGTCTAAGCAAACTGCTGTGTACCTCATGTGCCTAGTCTTGATGGGGCATGAACCTGATTAAGGTTTCTAGACATGTCAGTGATAATTAGCACATGTACCTTATGGTAGAAGAGTGAAAAATCCTTCTATTTTTATTCTTATGGTGTCATTTGCCAATAACAGTTTCTCATTTCTATTTCTATTTGGAAATGCTGAGCTAATTTAAGCTTCTGGACTAATCTGAATTGATGATCTCTGCTAAAATGTAAGCTACAGTGTCTATAATACAATTGACACTTCATGTTGAGCATTAAAAACTAGCAAATGAAAACAGTCTATATATACTGGTGACTTTGAGAATATCTTAGTCTTCCCCCCTCCCCGTTATCAGTGATCTTTAACTACGTTTCCTCCACCAGTCAAGTCCCATTTTCTCAATCCCCCACATTTAAAATCTAAGAACTCATATTTTTTGTTCTCAGCAGTACCTCTTATAGTATATTTGAGTGTTTTTGCAATTAGTCCAAGTCACTGGTTTTCTTCATCCTGCTGTGAAGAAAGTGTGGCCGACCAGGTGGGGAAGGAGGAGGGAAGGAAAGATTGGAGGAGTGTTCCCATACTGGGCACTTTAGGTCAAGGATGAATGTACAGAAAGGTGTTGAAATCTTGGGAGAAGCTGCAGGCAGTAAGTGAGAGTGATGGTCTTGTTGGGCAGCTTCCCGTGGGAGCTGGCAGGATGGTGATATGTGAAAGATGTGGTAGGGGTAATTCTTTTAATGAGCAACTACGCAACTACGCTTCCAGTCACTAGTGTTCTGGCTTGTGTTTGCTGAACTTTTTGGTAGGGGAGTGGAAAAATAAAAAAGAAATCCAAGCTCTTTTTATTATGAAATTATGACAATTTCTGTTTTCAGCATAATGAGTTGCCCTGAAAATTCAGAGCCTTCAACCCACATCCCCCACTCCCTTCCTCCATTGCCCCAGCAATGCAGAAAAGTGCAGATAATCATGTTTTCCTTCTTTCCTGAAGGTTTACCTATATGCAGAACTCACAGGCAGATGAATGCCAAATATCTGGGGTACACATTTAAACTCTGTAAATTTCCCACAGTAAAATTATTTTGTTATGCACATCTGAAGGGATTTTAGTCTAGCTAAGGGTCAGTGCCAAAAAGTTGTTCAGCCATAGCTTGTCCTGTATTTTTCCCATTAAATGCTTCTTGAGTCACCTTCCATCTTCTGTTCTTGGTTTAGGGACTAAGTTCTCTATCCGTCTTTATAGCAGCAGCACTCAAACTGGCTATCACAGACTTCCTGCCAACCCCTCCGCTTCTGAGAAGCAGGAAAGAGGGAAGACCACCAGAGCGTGGTTGTGGAGGAGGCAGGGATGGGAGTGGAATGGATGGGAGGTTTGGGCAGCAGAGGCCAGGGTGGCTACGGGGGAATGTGACCCCCTGGGACACTGCTGTGCTTGCAGGGTTGGGCGTATGCGCAGGCAGAGAGCAGGAGCCCAGAAAACATGTGGCTCCTGCTGTTGCTGATTCCCATCCTGCCAATTCTCCATGGAGGCCTCTAGTATGGGTTCAGTAGCTCCTGGCAGCCAAGGGCTCTCAGCATTGCTCATTTGTCCTTTGGCTGGAGCTTGCGAAGCACAGCTCCATCAACAGCTTATCACATGCTCTGCTCTTCTCCTGGCGCCCTCCAGTAGCACATGCCCCTTCTCCTTTCCCCTCCTTTGTGCACTGCTTAGTTTGTGAACTGCTATTTCAGAACACCCTACAGTTTGCTTGGCCTCATACTCTAAGTGCATTCCCTTCCCAAAGAAATAAAAATCTATTCTTTTTAAGACCTGACAATTAAGGTGATTACAAAATGGCTAGAGGGAGGATGAATTCAAGTTACATCACTGGGACCATGCAATATCTCGGCAAAGACTAGTTCAGCTCAAAATGAAGTGTATTTGCAAGCATGTGTACTGTTGTTTGTGAGCTGGAAGCAACCCCTGCCTGTAGGTAGTCTGATAATTTTCCATTATGAAAAATTCTTCTGACCTTTTATTTGCAAAGCTGTTTCAACTCCATTGTTTGCTATAGACTTGTGATGTTCAAAGGGGAATGCCCTCAAGGTAGGAAAATGCCTTGTTTTCTTTGGCAGCAGCTACAGCTGGCTCTACCATAGAAACAGTTGGGGCTGGAAGGGGAGAAGGGGGAGAGAGATAAGAGGTAGACTTTTCTCCTCTGGCCCAAGAGGTTCATGCCACCCGAGGCAGGATATAATTCAAGACAAGACAGCTGAAGTAAAGCAGTTCTGAAACTATCCTCCAAATTAGGTCATGGGCCACAGCAGTCCAGCTACCTCCGTAGGGGCATCACATGATACTTTCCATATGTGTGAAAGAGCAGCTTGGGGGGAGTTACCTATAGTGAGACTCAAGGCTGACAGGTTTCTGCTCTTACCCAGCAATGGGACCCAAGTGTCCCCCAGTCCAAACGCTGACAGGCTGTTGCAGCCGCAGACCCTGCATCGCAAACAGGTACTGTCTAACCATATGGTGAGTAGCACAAGTGCAAAACACCAGATTTCCTACCGTGCAGAATAAATATACTGAAAACTGAACGTGTCACCTGTTGATTTCAGAGTACTTCACCTTGCCACCTTCAGCTCCCAACACAGGAACGTTTTGGATGGGTTTTTTATATTTCCCTCGTGGATTTAAAAAAAGTTAATGAGGACGTAGAATGTGTGGGTTGATATCCATATTTATATGTATGAATGGTACATACTAGCTGTGTTTTCTTTCTAGAAACCATGTTTTCTCCAGAACAGCAAAACCTCTTGCAGTTCTGATTTTTGGACCAGGCTGCTCTTTCCATTTTCTGCTGTTTTGTCAGCCATGGATTTCTGTTCTCACAGCACAAACTTGAGATTTCTATACTAGTTAGTTTGCAGCCAGTATACTATTTATCCACAGATTTTAAAGTCCTATCTTTTCTCTCTCCCTAGTTCAGTATTATACAATAGAAAGAGATGAATATTGCTAAATAGTCACTAGTTGTTTGCAGAATTGATGTGCCATGGAAGGCAAATAATTGCACATACAAATAGTACTGGTGCTCACAGCTATTTCTCTTGCATACACAAATAAGGGATTTACACACTTGTAAGGTCATATTTTGCTTACATAAATGATCTTATCTTTTTACACCCTGTGTAGTGTGGTATTCCAAACATTGTGGGGAACGTGAAAAATGTCAACACAATATACAAATCATTTTGACATATGGTATACAATGTATACCACTTACAGAGCATGTGGAATAGGGCAGTGCAGTGATTTGACTATTATCCAGGAATTTGTATTTCTTTTGCCTGTTTCATGTTTCAAGCAGTTTGTTCATTCAGGAGGCATAAAAGTTTTTTCTGAACAAATGAACTGAGCTGGGTTGAGGAACTACTCCTCTGAAAGGAGCTGACAGATAAAAAAGAGCCCCAAAAAGTAGCATTGGAGGAGTAAGGAGAGTCAGGGGATTCTTGAACAACGTGGGACCGCTTTTTGAGGAGCTCTGCTAGGTCTGAAATGCTGCAACAGTCACTGACACTCTCAAAGGTAAGAGCAGAATGCTCTGTGCAGAGGGTAGGCTTGGGACCAGCATTTCCTATTTGTCCTGTATCAAAAAGGTATAGAGGACTCTCTGCTTCTTGGATCTGACACAGGGAAATAAATCCCAGAGGAGTAAAAAAGGGAGGAGGTAAAGGAAAGTGTGGGAAAAAAAGAGGAGGAGATGAACATTCATTTTTTCAATTGTGGTTTGACAGGTGTGCCTAGGATTAATTGATCGAGATTGGGTTAAGTGGTAATTGAGTAACAATTTATTAATCAGATAACCATTAATTCTGGACAGATAATGAGGGAGGGTAGGAGAAACTGTATGTTTAAACAAGCATGGGTTTGGTTGAGAGCAACTATCTACTACTTAGTGGGGCTGGAGGGAGGGGGCTACTGGACATTGCAGTTTTGCTTTGTTTGTCAAGGAATTCTTCCAACCCCAACTCCAACCCACTGTTTTTCATGGTGGATTGACCCAAGATTTGAGCTGGCATCCTTTTTGTCCCCTTATCTACTCCCTCTGAGGTTGTGTGCATCTTCATTGCTCATTCTGTGGGTTGCTGGGCTTTCCCCACTTTAAAACACATCTCTCTCTGTTATTCTCTGAAGTTGATACAAACCATTGGCCAAGTGTGAGTAATTCTTTATGACTAACTGAAGAAACCTTCTTTTGAATAATAATTTTTTATAAAATATAATTTTTGTAGATGTGGTTTGATAGAAGGGAAAGGAAAGGTGAAGTGACATCTATGTGAAGAGACTTTTGTCTGGCTGAAAAAAACCAAACCCAAATCCTTCATCCTGTAGGGCTTTCAGAGTCTTGATCACATTGTCAAGGTGGTTTTACTTTCTTCATCTTTCCAGTTCTTGTAATTCTGCTAACAATTCTTCATGTTACTGGTAGGTTAACAAAATACAAGAATTGAGGTATTTGCATTAAAGGAGTAAAAAAAAAAAATCCTACAATTCAGTTTTTCCTGACTCATAGCTACATTCTTGCTTTAATTAGCATAATGATAGCATTTCTGATGGTACTTAGAACTGTCTAGTTAATGTTTTTAACAGGTCAATAAAAAATTCAGCTTGCTGCTAGCTTGTTAGTACAGTAGGGCTGATGTTTGGACAAGATGATCCCAAGGGTCTTTTCCAGCCTGAATGATTCTATGATTCCATAGTCTTAGGCTGGCTATTTAAAAGAGAGGTTAGGAGGGAACTGAGGAAAGATGTTACTATTTGAATACTTGAAGTAATGATTCATTTCATGCTTTAAATAAATAAGGATTTTTTAACTAGCATACGTTTATTTAGGTCCAGATTATCACTTATGAGTTCCTTGACATTCTGAAAAACAGAGAACAAGAGTCCTTTTACCTAATTTTAAAAGGTGTGGCAAGCAGGTAGCATTATCTGTTTCACCATGTCATAATATCTTGATGTTTTGTTAGGGCATTTTACCCTTTTATTGTTTCCTAAAATAAATATAGTAAGCCAAATGCAAATAAGCTTTATATTTTTAAAAAAAAGACTTCATTTTGACTATATTCTAGATATTTTAGGCGACAGTTAACTGAGTTCTGAAATCTGCAATAAGCCCAAGTGGAATGCAGCATTTGATCATTTATCAGTAAGAAGCTGCAATTGTTGCACCAACTTTTTTGAAAACATATGATGACTGTTTGAAGTCATATAGTATAGCTCAGTTCCCAGGAGAATGTCGTTTGTTTTCCTCCTGTCGGTTCTGGTTTTGAATTATTTTGTGCTGCTCTCAAAGGCCAAGCTGTATGACATCTTTATGCATAACTGTGGTGGCACACAGTGCTATGAAACTAATTCTGCTATGTATTTCTTGTGTGTTCTTTGGAAATGTTAAATCTTTGGCATGTTGATCCATTGGACATCTGAGGAACAAAATTTGCTTTTATTTCCTTTTCCTTTTCAGGTATGACACCATTATGGTGGTACCACAAAGAGAAATCTTCTGGTTGTTTGCCCAGCATTTCAGGAAGGCAGACATCCTAGTTTTTGCTATACTGACATTGCCCCAGAATTGTTTTGGAGCTACACTGGGGAGTTTATTATTGCCATATTGGCCCTACCACAGTCATGATAAAATTTGAAAAACTACTTCCTCTCTGCAGCCTGATTGGAAGGAGCTATCAGGCTGCTCTGGGAGATGTGCCCATTCAGTGCAAACTCAGCTTCAGCCTTGACAAGTAGAGGAGGAACAGCAGAAGAGCACACTTCCTAAGGAGGCAAAGAGCAGCTTTGGAAATTGTTTGCTGCGGGCAAAAGCAATGTATTATCTGTTGTACCCATGCACATCATGGTCAGGAGCTGCTCTTGGGTTAGCTGCATGTTTGGAATAGGTCTCTTTCATGGAGGTCTTACCCTAGAGTTGTTGAAGTCAGGAGGCGTAAATGGTGCAGGTTTAATCCTGGAATAATAATGTGGAAGTACTAATTTAGTGATAATGCAATTCATCTGCACGCCCAGGAAAGCAGGACACAGCATTCGGTCTCTTTTGGCTCAGGAGCCATTTGGCCTGAGTAATTTTGTAGATACGAGGAAGAGGATGGTGAGATCTTCAGGTTTTTTTAAGAGTTAAAAATCACATAAGGTTTAAAGTTCAGCAGGGGTGGTGTGCATGCATTTGAATTTTCTGTAGAGAAAGTTTGTATCTTACTTTGGTCAGAGGAGGAAGAGGGCATTGATAACCCTGATCCACATACACTCAGGCCAACATGTTCCTGCTTGTAGAGTTAGAGTAAGGTTCTGCTCTCTGTACACACACTGATCAAAATACATCTGATACATGTTCTTAGATGTTCCTCTAGATTTCTCAAACTTAGACAAATGAGCTGTAGTGCCGAGGGCTAAAGCCAGGAGAAAAACCTGTGTTCTGCCTTTCATTACGGCTGTGCTTACTGTCCTCTCCAGCCTCAGACCTGACTGCAGGATGACTTCTTGGGGGTGAATAAACTGTGTTTTGTATTTGTTTAAACTTCTGAAATCTTCTGCAAGCAGAACATGTTTCATATGTAGAGGGGAAATCTTCAGATGGGCTTCATCTTTCAAGAGTCTTTTGGAGTAAGAACATTTGAGACGTTGTGTCATAAACTGAATTGCAACAAACAGCTCTCAAAGGCTACTGGAGTTCAGTGAGAGGTTTGGGAAGTGACCAGTAGTTATGTATTACATCAGGTGGTGTAATCAGTATCATTACCCTTGTAAGGATTTTCACTTCCTCTGTGTTGCTACGTCTAAGGGCAAGTGTACCTAGGACCAAATAGCTGCTACTATCTCCATATGATGGAGCAGCCTATATGGTGTGCATATTCACCTATGGATAATGCTGTCCCTATCTGAAAATAAACAGAACATGAGTTCATGAAGGATAAACGGTGGAGGGAAGATTAGTCTCCCAATAATAAAAGCTCTGAGTGCCTGTCAGAAAGGAGCGTGGATACCTCATTTGCCTGGCTGAATTTGGACAGTTGAAGACCACCCTTAGCATTGTGTGGAGGGGCTGGGTTTGTTTTTAGTTTCCCTGTTACCTTTGTGAAAGGAAATATTTAATAATTTTTTTTCCCCTAAATGTTTACCCGTAGCTCTCCCGAATTAAGAATGTCTCACTCTGCAGGAATGTGAACTAAAAACCAAAGAAAGCTTGCAGGATTCACAACAGTCATTCGTGCCAATGCTCTGGCCCATGCTTAGTGATGACCCAGAGTCTGACAATTTATATCCATTTAGCTCTTTAAAAACAGCTAACATTATTCCCCACCCCCCCTTTAAATCAGCAAGAGAGATGATGTTGGTTTTGTCACGGCCTCCTGATTGTAAAATGTTCAAATAGGCAGTATTTTGCTTATTATGAAAGATAAAATAAAAATGTAACTGTAGGTAGGAAGGGATAAACTAAAGGGTGTTTTCAGCAGTCTCATTTACCAGCTGATCTGCCTCAGTCTGAGGAAAGGAAAAGCTAAAGTTAGTATGATCATTTGAACAGAATTAATTTCTCACTCTAGTATATTTCAACACTTGCAGCTACCACTAGAGGATTTTTTTAAACAATTTCTTAATGAAATAGAAAGCCAACAAGGCTGACCATTAAATAGTATCCACATTTTAAGTTTTATGTAAGTTGAAACAAATTCAGTAAACTATACAGAAGGTATGTCAGAAGAAATATGCGTCAGAAGTGTAGTGGCTGGCACTGGGACACACATGGAAATTTGGGTTTGAAAGCCTGGAGTTTGCTTTTGAGGACTGTGTTTTAAATATTCAGTGTTAGGGAACGAATTCCGCTAGGGGAAACGAGGTTATGGGTTTGTGTGTTTGGGTAGTGACCAGCTGTAAATGCAAATTGGCTCTCTGAAAAGACTGAATGAACTTTAAAATATGCAAAAAAGTAAACTTTTTATAAGGTTTTTAACATTAGACTGGCTTTCATTGTTTTTGAAGTGTTTATGCTGTTCCTTTTATGTAGCTTACATTTTATATTGGTCTGTCTCTTCTGCAGTTATAAAATTAAAATGTGATGTTGTTTCTAATGTTACATTGTGTGCTATCATTTATGTAAATATTTTGTGTGAAAGTTATTCTTTCAAGAGTTATTCTTAAAATGTGGGGGCATTCAGACCAATGTTTCCAACAAAATCAAGCCAAAAGACAGCCACATGAGGCAGGAGGGCAGTGACCGACCTTCAACCAGTAGCAGAAGGCACATTTGTTTTTCTGCTTCGTCTCCAGTATGACCAGAGCTGTGATCTCTTGTTGAGGAAGTCTGTGATAAATTATTCTCTCTCTCTCTCTCTCTAAACTAGCTTAAAATTAGTCTCATTCCATGTCCATCTCCCCACTAGTTCTTGCCCTGGTGAACTCTCTTGTCACCACTACATGCCAGGGTGCCCATTCAGTTGAGCTGGAACAGCTGTTTGTCATGCTAAGTCAGCAAATGGATACAAAAGGAAAACAGCATCATAGAATGGTCTGGGTTGAAAGGGGCCTTTAAAGGTCATCTAGTCCACCTCCCCTGCAATGAGCAAGGACATCGTCAACTAGATCAGGTTGCTCAGAGCCCCATCCAACCTGGCCTTGAATGTTTACAGGGATGGGGCATCTACCACCTCTCTGGGCAACCTGTTCCGCTGTCTCACTGCTGTCATCATAAAAAGCTTTCTTCCTTATATCTAGTCTGAATTGTCCGTCTTTTAGTTTAAACCCATTACCTCTTGTCCTATGACAACACGGCCTCCAAAAAGCTTATCCCCATCTTTCCTGTAGGAGCCCTTTAAGTACTGCAAGGCTGCAATAAGGTCTCCCCTGAGCCTTCTCCAGGCTGAACAACCCCAACTCTCAATCTGTCCTCACAGGAGAGGTACTCCATCCCTCTGATTATTTTTGTGGCCCTCCTCTTGACCTGTTCCAGCAGGTCCATGTCTTTCCATTGCTGAGGACTCCAGAGCTGGATGGAAGACTCCAGGTAATTAACTTGATTTTTGCATCTGAGATTTTTTTTTGGTAAGGCCAGACCAATTCTCTGATCTGATTTCTTGTGCTGCCTCAACCTGTTTTGCCATATGAGGGAGGAGGGGGGACAGTGTTTAGGAGTGGGGAATCAGTTGTGAAGGGCAGAAACACCTTCATCTGGTGTCTCCACTGAGTGCTTCCTGACATGACACTGGATGTTAGTTTGTGGGTGCTGACTGTGATACCACCCGACAAATAGTATTTTCAGCCTGCGGATTTGACACGGAGACATACATATGTGCACAGGGGTGTGTATATGTATTTGCATATGGACAAAATATTTTGTTTAAAATTCTGCTGTCCTTGCAGAGCACGAAAAATACAGAATTTTATGTTTTTACAGAAAAAAAAATCTTTCAGTGGGTGTGATTTCAGTCACAGTTAAGAGGCCGGGTATGGAAAACAAAAATTATCTTGAAATCTGCAGAGCACTCGAATGCATGTCATGAGAAGCTGGACATTTGCCCAGCTGAATCTGGTCATTAAGAAGTTTAGTTTGTGGGGAAGTGTAGGTGGAGATGTTAATATTTCTTTTATTACTCAACTAGAAATTTGAAAACAATGTAAAAAGTTTCCTGTGTCCTGAGATTGCCTATGTTAAATTTCAGTCCAGAACCACTCTTAATATCACAAATCTTATACAAAGCAAGTTGAACATGGAAGATAGTTTTGTTTATTTCTAGGCAGACCAAGTATTCTGACCCTGAGCATTGCAAATTCTGATTTATGTTTTACTTAGATTAGTACAGCCATATGTCATCAGAGATAGTAGCTGTCTTTATTTCTTTGCACATGTTGTTCTGTGTCTTACATGCTGCAAACGGCCCCATCACAGATTGTTGTATTTTAATCTGATTATACAGAGGTGTTGCAAAGGACTTGGAAAGACAACAGGAAGGTATTCCTTACGTTCTCCTCTTGGCATGGTTGTATCTTGTGGAAACTGGCTAAAACCTGGTGAAGTGCAAAGCTTGTGTGGAAGTTTCTTACTGCACATTAAAATGCTGCTGCAGTGCTGAAAGATAATATTACTGCTTTCTGGGAGCCATGATAAGGTCCTAAGTCATTTTTGTGTGCTGTGTAAATGCATTGTACTTTACCTCTGCTTGATGTAGGCTTCAGAGATTATTCTGAAATCTCCCTTTATATGATGTAAGTTACTTGCCAGTTGGAACTGTAGGAGGTACTTCTGTAGTGGAACCATCTCCATACCTGTATATCAGCATACAAAGTAAGAAAAGCATGAAGCTTGTTGTGATGAAATCTGGAGAAATTACTGATGCTCTTTTGGCAAGCTTTGTTGGCTACCCAGTTTTGACATAGCTTTCTTGGCTACCCAGTAACCATTCTTGTAAAATTTTTATAAACCACAATTTACCATTTCTAACTTTTCCAGCTAGATTGTACACTTGTAAAACTGTGTGATGAGCTACTTTAAATACATGCCAAATGATTTCTAGCAGATTTTGCTCTTAAAATAACAAAGTTCTTAAATATAACAAAGGTAACTTCTAATGTCTTTGGAGATTTTATGGCCACTGAAAGAGAAGTAAATAAAGGACATATCTTAAGATTCTGATGTAGATACAATGTATTTTAATACTAATTATTCCTCCCAAATTGTGCAGTCTGTTTCTTTGTTGTACAGTGAACAATACAAACAATGCTTTGATTGTTTTCCAATATAACGTTAGTCAAGTCAACCTGCAATTAAGAAAAGTAGAAAGGACATAAAATCCAGAGGACCCATTCTCTCTCTGATACTGACATCGTGCAACCCATTCCACAACTGCAAATGCTCAAAGTTTGAACCGCTTCAGAACTCTTAACACAATGGTCAGGGTTACACAATCTTCTCTGGCAGCTTTAGTAAACTGATCCAGTAGAACAAGAAGATCAGTGTGGTAATTAACATAATCTAACAGTTATAACAGTCGTTTCCATTTGTGTGTTTCTAAACCTGATTAAATAAGACTTTATAAGTGTTGTTGAAGGAGATGAATTGTCTCTGTTGTTCTTCAGGTAGGCAAAAAATAGAGGTGGTATTTGATATTGTCAAAGGAGATATTTTTGACATTTGACATCTGATATGTCAAAGGAGACAGTGCTTTTCCCAAGTGTGTGTTCTTCCAGGTCAGCATCAGCACCCTCTATCCAGGTGTTGAAATAGCTGTTCAGAAGTGGTAAGCTGTTCCTACAACCTGTTGGAACAGCTGCCAACAGTGTTTCTCTCTGGAACCTGACAGCTGCTTGCTTTCTTGCCAAAGTTTATAAGCACTAGTGCTAGAGAAGTTAACCAGAGTCTCAAGACAAATCTGTACTCATGCTTTAATATTTCTGTTAGTCTGTTGCTGACTTGTGCGTGTAAACCAGAAGTAACTTCTGGTTCACTTTTAGGTTCTTTTCCTACCCTGCTCACCATAGACTTTTGTTGATTTGTGTATTTTAGTTGGAAAACAATATTGCCCACTAGGGAAATATTCTACTTCTACTTCTACAAAGCATTCTTGACACTTCATCAATGGGATGTTGTTCAAATAGCTGTATTTGTAAAGTTCACTCCTCCCAGCTCCTCCCACTTAATAACAATTTAATAGAAATTAAAAATTATAATACAAAATATACAAAGAATACACTGTTTATATACAGGCTGCAATACACTAACAGCCCAGCTGTAGGCTTAAAACTGGTGTCCACACTATGGAATGAAAAAATGAGGAATACTGGGAATCTTTCATTGAGACCTAATACTGAAATTTGGGGTCAATACGTATACAAAGGTCAGTCTGTGCAGCAGTGAAAAACATGTAGTATGGCAGGTTGGGGAGAAAGGGGAAATGGATGGGGGAAGACAGAGTTATGAACTCAAATTAAACAACTGTAGGGTGAAATTAAATATTCTTTGGATGTCTCATGCCAGATCGGATGATATCACATTTGTTTGCCTTACAAGAATGTAAGTTTTCGTCTGTGCTGTAGATAAATCTTTTTGGAGTACAAAAATTTAATTCTTAAAAAACATTGAATATGCTGTATAGGATTCAGCATTGATTTGGCTAACAACTGGGAAAGCATGAGCCTTTCTAAAGAAAATCAGTTCTTCCTGCTGCCTGGTTCTGCTCCCTTTCAATACGTCCTCAGTCTTCAAGCTTTTCTTGGGCATCCTGTCTTGCCCTATCAAGTCAGGCTAAGCTGGGAATGTACCCCGCAGCAGAATGCTTTTTTGTGCTTTTGCAATTACATATTTGTTTTAACACTGCATGAAAAAAAATGGGTATTTTTATACACGTATATTTGTTTACAACTACCTGTGCTTACAGAGATGTTTTTTGGTCAAGAATGGAAAGTTTGTGGTGAATTAGACTTCCGGACAAATTTAAGAAAATCAAAAATCCAGTTCTATGTGTGGAACATTTTTATCATATTTTGTGGGAACTGCCATTAAAAGAACCTATTTAGGTATCAGGCTTAACAGAGCAGGGAAATAAAGGTCGTGCCTGTATTTCAGAATTAAAATTAGTTTCAGAATTAAAATTAGTGATACTGACACATCCACACGGGGATAGATACAGGTTGTAGTTACCACCTTTGCTCCAAGATAATGCTCATCAGTGTTTCTCCTTTTCATTGGAAATGCATGTAAAGCACCTTTGAAATCCATGGGTGCATTTACACTGTCAAATCCAGATTCAGACCCTGCAGCGCTGCTTCACACAGGGAGTCCGGGTAAGGCAAGGCAGTGGTGGAGGTTGGAATAAGCCCCTTTTCTTAGAGAGGTTCAGGATCCTCACTGGTCTTCTCCACTGGCTGCCCCCAAATTCCCAGTCACCTTCAGGCAGGCTGCTTTCCCACACACAGCCCAGGACCCTCGGTTTAGGTGCACAGGAAAGCAACAGAGTCTTCTCCTGTTGCCTTGGTCAGGACCGGGGCCTGGGCCCGGGCCCCACCTTGGTAGCCCCCAAGACAGCCATAGCCACATTGAACGGTACCAGCAGTCTCAACCAACCTCTTGGTATTTCTATAGAGGACCCAGGGGATTTTATGCTTGCTTTCTAAATTTAAACTTCACCTTTTTTTCCACTAGGTTTCTGCTTTTCCTAAGCTTTTATAGGCTGTTTTTAACAACAAGGAAGAGGTGTAAGCACAGAAATTCACTTGTGTTTTGTGTAAGTTCTGTAACTTAAAATTTACCTCAACCCTGGGAATGTTTCGAGGCCAGGCTGGATGGGGCTTGGAGCAACCTGCTCTGGTGGGAGGTGTCCCTGCCCATGGCAGGGCAGTTGGAAATCTATGATCTTTAAGGTCCTTTCCAACCAAAACCGTTCTGTGGCTTTCTTAGAGCTTTCCCTACAATTTTGTTTCTGTTGAAAAAGAAGTTGTACGTTCAAACATATTTCTACAGCTATTGTGAGAGAAAGAGAGGGGGTGTAATATATATATATATACACACACACATATATATACATATATATATGTATTACATTTCAATCTCTCACAGTTCTGCACTGCTTCTGCTTAACAGGCATTCTGGGTACATATTCTTTGGTATGCTGGATAATTATGTTTTTTCAAAACAAAGCCTTGAAAATTAATGAATAGTTTTGAAAAATATTTCTAGGAAAAATGGTTGGGAATTTTTCAAAGCAATTATTTTATGTCAGATCATCTTGTAAAAAAAAAAAGAGATCTGTCTTATGAAAGGCTTGTACAAGCAATTGAAAAATTGTGAAATTGCTGAAACACTATGTTTTGAAACAATGCCATTTTCCTACTCTAAAACCACTTGTTTAGAAATTCCATTTCAGTTATGATTTTTTAACGTAGTTTTTTAAATTGGTAAAACAAAATACATAGATGGATGCAAGTGGGATTCACTGACTGTGTTTTCATTTAGCGTATTTTTGTCTTGTTGGTATTTTCACACTACTTGCAGTGGTGGAAGTTAAGAAATGTGGATGAAAAATGGCTGGTCAGAAAGCACATTCATTCAAAATACAGGCATTCTGGCTCCTATTCTTGAGAATGTCATTTGGAGGCTTTGTCTATATTTGTTTTAAAGTACTCCCATTTTTGAAATGTAGGTACTTTTTATGCTTCACCTTAGAAACATGAGTTACATCATGTGACATGATCCAAAATCACGGGTGTCTGACATCACCTGGCCGTGGAGATAACACCGTGGGCAGCGTGTCCCCTGACAAGAGCCCATGCATGAAAATGTGACCTGTGTTTATGTAAAGTATAATTTTTTATATGCTGGTTGTTCTCCGCGTCTTAAATTACCCATCCAATAGGAAGGAGCCTCCTTGAAGCAGTCTTCAAACCTTCTTCTGATGGTTTCTGAAAGCTCTGTTCTGGAGAGAGGGGTGAAGCCAGGTTGGAGGAGCAGCCTGACAGCCTGGTTTAAGACCCTTAGGTTCAAAGAGATTCTACTCAGTGGGGAGCCTGAGAGGGAAAAATGCAACTGCTGAGATGCTGACAGTACTCTGAAAGTACAAATACTAGCCCATGGTTTAGAAGCACGTGGTTTAGAAAGATGAGTAGCAACAACTGATGTTTACATGGCTGCACCAAAGCTTTGATCTGTTTTTTGTCACACAGATGCTCCTGTGAGGATCAGGGCTTGTACCCTCTATCTGATGTTCTACAAACATGTAGAAGTAGCCCTTGTCCTAATGTTTCCTCGGTGCAGTACCATGAAGTTTCAATTAGAGAAGGTATGTGTGACAGGAAAAAGAGGGAGAGACAACAAGAGTGATAATACAGAATACTATCAACAGGAAACTGCATGTTTTAAATTAAGACAGAAGGTATCTTGCTATCTCAGCCCTGATGTTGTATCTCCTGCCGACCTGCCATGGGTGACAGCTCAGGAAAATCCAAACTCTGTTTAGCGATGCTTCTCCCTTCAAGTCTCTGCTGAATCACATCAGAGGCTGTAACACCAGCGTGGTGGTAGGAGAACAATGTGCTATTGTTGATATTCTTTTGGATAAGACACAAAACCAGAATCTTAACCACAGAATATTAAATCACCTCTTTTGGCATGAATAGATAGGTTTACTAAAGGCCCTAATCCAGCTCTAATTTACATGACTATCTTTTGTGTCTCTAAACTCTTCCTGTAGTTTTGATTAGATTTGTTGTCCTTTTTTATTTCCTTTGGAATATAAGTAATGAGAACAAACTATGCTGTACTGATATTTGAGCAGATGCTTACTTTCAGGACTGTTTTTTTGTTTTGTTTTGGGTTTGTTTTTTTTTGGGGGGGAGGGATAATCAGAACTCTGTAAACAGTGCACGTAGTTTCTCAGTATTTGACCAGGGTTATTATATATTAAATCCAGTGTAATAACGGATGTGTCATTACAGTAAAATAGTATTCTACATGCACGAGATATAAAATAAAGACCATCACCTCTACAGAGCAATTGTGATTAAGATGCTGCAGTAGAGATTTTTTCTTTTAGAACACTTCTTACTAGCACACATAATCTCTGTATGCATCCAAAGGTAGCCAGTGATGAAAGAAGTGAGAGATTCTCTATGTATGTCTTAAGATTACCCAATTACATTAAAAAAAAAAAAAAAAGGGAATCACAACATGGCAGGTTTAAAATTCTTTATTATGTACTGTGTGCTCTCCTCCAAGTTCTGATGCTGCTAAAAATTATTCCTTGAAATAATAGGAAGTTGTAAGTGTGATGTTTATGAAATTCAGTTTCTGATCCTCAGTTGGTGTTCAGTTTAGATCATTTTAACAGAGAAACATGGAATTTGCGTAAATGTTTGAATGAAATCAAGATGGAGTAATGTTACTGATTCTGCTCAGGTGTGTCTCTACTGCCTTTATGGCATGAACTGAAGCTCATTGAAATCATTGAAAAGATGTGAATTTGACTGAAGTTTGGATAATGACTCAAACATGCTGCTTATTTAAAAGTCATTTATAAAGCTTTTCATGACCTCGAATGGAAAATAGGATTTCTCATTTTGAAAAGTTCAAATGGAATGGTAGCAAAACTTTATTTTTTTTTATTTTCACATTGGAAAACTGCTGCCATCTGCACTTTCCTTTCAGCAGTGCTTGTGTCCATCACTTCGGATATAAAAAAGTCCAACTGTAGCTGGGGAAGATTCTCTGTCAGTAGTGTTTGTAGGTCATCCACAGGATTAGACTAGTGTTGCCACAAACTGGCATATTTTTCCTCAAATCTCTAACTGCCAGAGACATGGAGAAGAGCAAGGTGTAAGGAAGTGGAAAAGAGGTAATATCTGAGTGTATTTCCTCCTGATCTTTGTTTTCTTTCTCTCCCACATTTTTCTTCTGCTGTTGCTTCACCTCCTAACGATCTTCCATTGATTCATCTCGTCTGCATTCCTCTTGGTTGATAAATTACCTCTTGAAGTAGGGTGTGATGGCCCCTACACCTTGGGGTCAAAATGTGGGGATTCAAAGGGAGTCCTGTTTTGTACATGGATTATAGTTGCACCCTGAATGATTTATGTTTATTGCTTTCTTCTCCTATGCCTAGGAGTTTCTCCAACCAGCAGAGACCATAGCACCAACACGTTCTCCTCTGGCTTGCCAGGAGAGAGCTTTTACAAAAGTATATTGCTTCTTCCCTGCAGTCCCGCAGCTAATAGCCACCCTCTCAGAGCTGCAGCACCTTGGCATAAGTTGGGTCCTTCAGAAATAGTACTGTAGACTGTCAGTCAATTTGTGGACAAATTTGGCAGGCCAAACCCATGACCATAAGAGAGCAACCATGCTCTTCTTGTGCAGGTGTAGCACTGGGAGGGAGGGGGTTAAATGACAGGGTGCACTTGGAGCAAGATGAAGTGTTCAGCAGCAGTCCTGTCCTACCAATACTGGCTCTTCCAGTCTTGGCTGGAGGCATACTTGCTCTTCCAGTCTTGGCTGGAGGCCATGGTGGGTGAAGTGGTGGACCTGGGGGGAATAGTCCTGAGGCTGCTCCTCTGGGGTTCTGGCCCCAGCATTCTGACAGCTGCCTCCCCAGTGGGAAATAGCACTGCTTGGTCCTGCTTTGGCACTTTTGAGCTCATGAGAGCGATATAAATTCAGCAACTGCTGCAAAAGTTTTAAAAGCAAAAGCAAAATAAATCAAGATCTCAAAGCAGAAAAAGCATTAAAAAATCTAGAAGTTTGGCATGTAAAATATTTTAGAAAAAAAATACCTGAAAATCAGACTTCTATTCCCAGACCTGAATTTACATTTTTGTACTTGACACTGGTTGCACAGAATCCCCAGAATCTTAGGGCTTGCAAGATGAGCAAAAATAAATCAGGGAAATATTTTCCTTCTCCTCTTTCAGTTTTGCAAATCGTGTATTTTTATGATTATAAATAGCTAAATCAACAAACTTTTACTGACTGGGGATGTTAAGCACACTTTTGTTGTTGACTTTCAGAACTATTTAAGCTCCTGAGTTCTTAAAAGTTAGAATCCCCTTTGGAAAAGCTCTTCGCTTTCAGTGGGCTCGGTTGGAGTCCCCAGTAAGAAGTAGTTAATAGGTAGACGGTGGTGACTCCAGCAAAACAAGATAATCAATTCCATCTGCTTTTCTAATTAATCATCCTTAATACTGAAAGTCAGGGACACGGTGAATTTGCACAGTAAGTATTTTGGAAAGGAGGGTAACAGTTTGTTACCTCAGAGGCAGTTATTAGTCCGACTCCTCTCTTTGCACCTCCCAGAGAAAACCTGGGAGCAGCCCCCCTTTGCTCAGTAGCTGATCCCTGCTCCCCAGGCAGCCTGCGCTCCCGCTGCTGGGACACCACGCATCCCCGTTCCTCTCTATTAACCAGTTCTGCCTGCTCCTGTCAGAAAAGGAACAGTTAAAAGGGATGAATAGGGCGCTCTGTTTGGGACTTCAGTTTTCCAAAATAAAATATGTAAGTGAGGGAAAGGTTTCATTGAGTTCTGGCATCGCTTTGTTAAGTCAGTTTGAGCCAAGAGAGATTGTTATTCCACACTGTTTGCCGATAGTAGAAAGTTTACATATCAAATTGATTTATTTTTTTTTTTCTTGAAGGAAGAGAAAATCAGTGTAAATTTAAGGGACGGATCTCTTATTTGCTTTGCAGAGGAGATTGTTCTGTTAACAACTCATCAAGAAAGAAAGAAAGAAAGAAAGAAAAAAAAAAGATAAACAGGATTAACTGTTTACTTTAAGTGAGCTGAAGTCTGGTTGTTTTTCTGAAGAAGAACACAATGTACTGTTGTATCTGGTTTCCAGAGTGGTGTTTATCATAATTCCTCGTGCGGTGGTTGGTAGAGTGCTGGGAAGGCTCTCCGCCCACTCGCAGCTCGCTCCCTTTCCCTCTCCCATTGAGGCCTCCGGCCAGGACTGCGAGATGGAGCGAGCTGTCCTGTGTGATCTTTACTGCCTGACATGAGCTGACATTGACCCAGAATAAAATAACAGGGGCCGTTTCCTAGAACTCTCGGTGGACTGCTGAGAACTGCTACCATAACTCTTGTAAACAGGCGATGTGCACACACAAACACGCTCCCTCTCCCTCATTTAGAAACACACCTAGGAAGGGCAGCCGCTAAAGCAGAGTGGAGAAAAACAGTGTGAGCGAAAAACAGAGACAGGGGACCCTGCAAGAAAGAGTGGAAAATTGCCTTTCTGCCAGAAAAGGAGCCCCAACGTGTTTTCACTTCTGCTTCTCTTCTTTGCTCTTTATTCTGCGTTTTATTTTAATGAATATTATATTTTTGTGCGAGTTTGGTGGGATGATGTGGCATTGAAACAGCAGAATGTCTTATTGAATGCAGATGCAGCTCTGTAAGAAATCCCACAGCCTTATTATATTTCATTTACCTTTCACATGCACTGGGGAAGCACATGTGCAATGCTACCCTACCAAGAATGTGCTTGGAGATGTTCTGTGCCTGCTGAAATGCGCAGTTCTGGTTTTTTAATACTCACTTTGTGTTGGTTTTCGGGTTTCATTTTTATTTGAAAAATAAAATCTTCTAGGATCCCATTCATGGTCTGCGTGCTTCAGAAGTAAATCTGGTAAATCCACAAATAATATGGTCTTGAAAGATAAGGGACCCCCAGTACCGCTGCTACAGTGTTCTTGCTTCATTCCAGATGCTGTAATTCTATAAAGTTCTTGCTTGTGGGCTTTGCTGGGGCAGTTGAGAGTTCTCAAAGCCTGTAGCGCAGAAGAAATGGGTTGATACTGCAAGGAAGCCCTCTCTCTCCAGATATATATACACATAGATGTATATTTGGCCTCCTCCCCCAGCTCAAATGGGATCTAGCACACAGAATAGACTTTGTGGACCTGCCCTCTTAGATCCGACCGTATTGTTCAGCTGTTACCATCAGATCACCCTCTAGAGACAGGATTTTTATTCTGATTTTTACATATAAGGAGGAGAGGCATGGAGGAAGCATAGTGCAGCAAACATGTGAAATGGTGCCAGAACCAGCAACTGAATGCTGATTTTCTTGGAAAGGAGGGTGCTGAGCACCTTGCAAGAGAAGATCTGTTGGCAGGACCTCGCCGACTGTTGGAATTCTTGGATGCCAAAACAATAATTACAAAGTCTTAAGATTAAGAAAATAAACAAAGAACCCCTCCTCAGATGCATAGATAAGTACTTTAAATGGCTGGGTGGTGATTATACGTTGTATTTGGAACATGATTTTTCTATTGGAGATCATCCATAAGAGAGACTTGCAGTTTTCCACTGCGCATGTAAGTTTGTTGACTGCACGTTTTTACTCCTGATGAGTAAATCGTGATCTATGGCAAAATATTTTCTCTGAATCGTAGAATGAAAGAACCAAGGGATTGTACTGGGATTCCGTGCTGGAGCCATGGCACACTGAGGAACCTGAGGAGTCTGTGCATCATTATGTTTTTTACCAACTACAATTAATGGCATAGGGAGTCCAAAACAGGCTGGGATGATCTGATGTGCGTGCTTTTTTGTTACCACCCAGAATTGTTTTCACGTATGTACCAAGCTGTATGGAATGGATCTTAGCAGAAGGACCATGAATTACACACAATGTAGTGTTGTAGCCTGGGGCACCTGGGGGTAGGGAGGCTTTACTCATTTCTTGTGACTGAACCTTTATACCAACTTCTAAGCAGTACTTGGGAAGTTATTTTTCCTTAACATTCTGTGTCTTCCAAACCAACCATCACTATGAATGTTTACTTACATGGCATGATTACTTTAGATTTAAGCTATTATAGAACAACTTCACTTATGAATCTGAGAAAAGGGAAGCTACTGGCTGATACTGAAGCTATTTCTCAAATGTAACCCTGTAACTGTTTGAAATTATAGTTTAGGCTCCATATTGCGTTTGAGTGGATGTCAAGAATGTCTTTCTAAGGTTTTAAATGCTTTGTTTACTTTTTTGTAAAATTCTGCATACAAAGAAAACACACATCAGCAGTTCAGTTTGGAAGTGCACTTAGAGACCGTGTCAGATGGGGAGTTTTAAAAGTTCGTTTGGTGCCACATGAAAACTTCATAGAAGAAATGGTTTGTGCGGAAAAAAATTGTCACAAGTGAAGCCGTGACTGTCACTGCAAGTATGAAAAGCTGTTGTTTGGTTTTGTGCTACACCCATTCCCGAGAAGTTGGGCATAGTTCCCACCCAGCAGGTGGTGTTCCCTGTTTTAAGTGGGATCGTGGGATCATTTACAGTGCTGTGAAGCTCCGTTCCCTACATGCACATTCTGCATTGCAAAGGTAGCCCTGCTGGTGTGTTTGGCTACTACAAGTCTCTTCCTACACACAAAAGCCATTTCCCACAGAAGTGCTGCTACTTCAGGTCAGAGGCAGAAAACCTGATTAACCTGACTGAAGAAATGGAAAAAGCAATGGGCAGGTGGAGATTCATGGAAGACCCTGTGGAAGCTGCATTTGATTTTCCGGTTTGTATTGAAATAAGTGACTATTCAAGGAAGTGAACAAAAATAAGCATCGATTATTTTATAGCCTCTTTCACTATTTTTCTTTTTTTTTTTTTTAACATATGTATAAACATGTAAGGAAAGAGAAGGAAAAATGATGGGCTTGGTGTGGTTACTGTAGGGAGTTATTCACCAAGTGTGTTATAGAAATGCTGTGTTACAGACATGCTAAGCAGTGCCTGCAAAGAAAAGATTGTTTTCCTGAGGCCAGGGAGGCCTCTGCTACATATTTTCTATCTGAGATGCTGAGATAAGCCTTGCTGATACCCCTGCCACATGTGCAGTTTCCACTAGTACTTCTGCAAGGACAACCTGTCTGTCGCTGGAAGGAACTGGGGTGTCTGGTGTTAACCGTGCTTGCTGTTCCCACTCTGCCAGCTCCAGCTCTCCTGAACTGCCTTCTCCTTTCTTTCTGCTGGGTCTTTCCACAATTACCTAATAAAAATGGACACGAGCACAAACTCAGCTTTTCAGCACTTTTAAACCTCCAGTTTTCAAACCAAGTGATTGCCATTTTGGTTGCCTCAGTGGTTCAAACTGGAGCACCAGCCTGGGTGCTAGAAATGTCTATGCTTGGATGGGGTTGTCATCAGCGTTCTCCTCTGAGCTTGACATTCGCTGGACAAACTGGAAGCAGCACTGTCCTCTGAACCTGTGTGCCTCTGCTGCTTATGCATAGAAGGGGCTAGTCCTCATCATGATTATTTTTTATTTGTATTGTTCAATCCATAGTTATTGCTGCTCTCTACTATTTAGTGACAGCAAATGGATTTTAAGCAGAAAAGTCTGAATCTTTTATCTCCCTACAGAAGGCTACCACGGCTATGTACTTCACAGGAACATGAAGCAGTTTGTGATCTGGAGAACAAGGTGCTTTTAATAGGAAAACCCTGCTGGAGCTACGAGGGGGTGGGGGAGATGGATGGTTGTCCCTGTGCATTTAGACCTGTGCCCTGAGCCTTGATTTTTCAGAGATAATATGGGTACAGTGAATGCAAGGAGTGCGTAAATCCTAGTAGGGTGGTGTCCTGCAGGTTACAATTTGAATCTGAGCCATATTAGCAGGAGTTAGTCAGCTCCACCTTGAGACTTGACCAGACAAGTTGCTGAATTGGAGTTGTGTAGGTAGTGTTGTGCCTCTGGTGATTAAGGAAGAGGGGGGTTTGTTTATGTGTGTTTATATACGTGTGCTTTATGCCTCTGCTAGGACCGCACCTCCAAGAGATAAGAAGTCGTGACAAAGCAGCAGCAGCTGTCTCTGGGATGGTTAAGATAAAGGATGAGCAAATATCAGAGCTAATACAATTCAATTAGTTTTCAGGCATTTTCCCCATTCCCCCCTTTCCCTCCCTTCCAAAGATGGAGTAGCTAAAAGTCCCTGCTGAGCATTGCAAAGCTGGTAGCATTTGCCTGGCTGTCTTGCTCCTCATGCCCTACTCCACAGTTTAGCTATGCATGGAGAAAAGCTGCTCTGGGCCACATGGCTGTCCTTCTACCCTAGGGTAAAACAATTATTTGTCAGTTCAGATCTGTTCCTTGCAAATTTGTGCCTCTTGTTGTCACAAGACTCGGTAAAGGCAGTCCCTGTGTCATGGGTCATTTTTGGCCTCCATGCGCTCATCTACCCCGCCTGCAGATTTTCTTATTCTTTTCTACTAGCCACTGAGGAGGCTGGAGGTGACCAAAACTGAAGAAGATTTTTGTCACTATTACCTCTCCAGAGAGTCAGCTGCCCGATACAAGGCAGTGGTGTTGAGAGACGTGATTTTGCATGCATAAAAACATAATAGTAAAAGAAGGCTTTATTCTTTACCCATAAGAAGTGACTAACCAGGAGAAGGGCACGGCAGCGTAATCCTGTAATCCTCTCCAGATTTCTACTGCGAGACATTTTGTCCTAAAGATCAGCACAGTCATAGAAATAATGCAGAGTAATCAGTCTCATCTTTCCCCAGCCCCTAACATTCTTGCTCCTGGCTATTAGCAAATTAACAAAATCTTCCCAAGCTTTTGCATGAGACTTACTGTGTCATTACTTTACCAAAAAAAAAAAAAAAAAAGAAAAAACACCCTAATCTCTGCCTCCCTTCTTATCATTCCCTGTCTTCGCCCCCTTTGTTGTTACCACTGAGTCATACATCACCTTTTCCTTAGTCTGCATCTCCCACACTCACTCCTCTGATGGCTTTCCTGCCACCCCTTACTCCTGGATTGAATTCTCTGCTCCTTTGAATAAGAAGTTTCAGTTTCCAAAACAATATTTTAAATTCAAGTCTTACATGGGGTTGAATCCTGATTATGCAAGAATAAAAATGGCCCTTATTTCCTCCTTGCATGAGCGCTGCTGGTAAAAATGGAGATGTTGCCCTTCTGGTCTTTTAGCAGTTCTTTATATTTTAGCTGAATATCTGATTCAGTACAAACACCACATTTAATGGGGACAAAAAGTATTTGTGGTAGATGTGCACAAACATTAAATGCTGGGGGCACTTAAATTCCTGGGGGCAGATACTCATTTTGGATTTGCAGCCTGCTTCATAATTTAGATGCGGGGTTTCATCCTGGTAATGAGCTTCAAAGGGGGGAAAAATCACGGGACAAACTTGCTTTAATCACAGTTAGACTTGCTACTGAAACTTCATTTGCAAGAACATTTGCTGCAATATGAGAGCAACGCTGTAACATGGGAAAATAATACAATTGTGGTTTTCTGGGAATAAAGTGAACTGGTGTTTAATGGAGTTCAATTCAGCTGGCGGCCAGTCACAAGTGGTGTTCCTCAGGGCTCAGTACTGGGGCCTTTCCTTTTTAATATCTTCATTGATGATGTCGATAAGGGACATAGAAAACACTATCAGTGAGTTTGCAGATGACACTAAGTTGGGTGGGAGTGTTGATCTGCTTGAGGGCAGGGATGCTCTACAGAGGGACTTGGATAGACTGGATAGATGGGCCAATGTTAATGGCATGGCCTTCAACGAGGCCAAGTGCCAGGTCCTGCACTTGGGCCACAACAACCCCATGCATCGCTACAGGCTTGGGGCAGTGTGGCTGGAGAGCTGCCTGGCAGAAAAGGACCTGGGGGTGCTGGTCGAC
>VZTM01042006.1:18649-46123 GCA_013400555.1 Jacana jacana | reverse complement strand
CAACTAAACATTTTCACAACACATTTTGTGAGCAAATACCTCCATTTGCTAGTTTTGAATCTGCTACTGCTAGTTTCCATTAAGGTCCCTAGTTCCTATGTTGGAGAAAATGGAGAATAATTGTCCACTTCTCAGCTTCTCTGTGTTGCTCATGATTTTGTAAACCTCCTTTTGTGAGCCTACATATTATCCAATATTTTTCTAAAATAAAGTGAAGAGCAGAGACAATAAATACAACCAATGCCCTGTAAGTACACTAAGAATCCTAAAAAGTTTTACCCATTTTAGCCAACTGCTAGAAAAAAATAAAAGAGCCAATTAATCCACTAGTAAATTGCAGCCACTTCTGTTTCAAAATCTAGTTGTTACTTTCATTCCTCACGTGGTTTTTGTTATGATTGCAGTCTAATAATAAATTGCCTCTTTTTTTTTTTTTTTTTTTTTTTTTCCGTGTGAAATAGGGCTGGATTATAAATAAAACAAATAACTTATTTCCTTGCAAAGTAAAAGGAAGTGTCCTTCTTTACCTCTGTGTACCTCCAGTCTCCAGGGAGCTGATTAAACTTCCACTGAATAATATATTTGACCCCAGAGATGTTTGCTGGCTTCCACCCTAATGTGACATTGTGGCTTCCTATGGTAGATGCAAACGGTGCTGTAGGCTTGTTCAAGTAGTCTGAGGGGAAAATCCAATACAACAGTAAGAAAAAAACCTTTCATGGCAATTTCTGGGCCTTAAGGGCAAAAGCCTATTACCCCACACACCTGGAAGCTGTAAAGCCAATAAAAACACAGGAAAAAGCAGGGAAAAAATACATTGAAAGTGTTGCTGAATATATCACATGACATTTTAAATTCCACTTGATAAGTAAGCCTGAACTGGGCCAAGCTCAATGCAAGCAAATGTGACTAAAACCCTGTGCTTGGGTAAATGCACTTTTAGTTACAGGTATTTAGTAAAATTTTGCTGAATAGAAACCTAGAGAGCTTATGGGAGACTTCTGCTGGGATTTTCAAGAAGTCTATTTCAATAGCATTGTATTGGCCCATTTGTTCCCATGCAAGTTGCAAGAGTTTTTTGCAATTACTTCAAGATAGCAGGCAGGTCAAGGACAGGTACTTGGCAAATTATCACCTTAAACAGTTGAGACTTTATTTTAAAAGTCTCATGTCCATGAAAGGAAGGGAAATTAGCTTTGCTATTAGATAGTATTAACTTCATTGTATTTATTAAAAGACATAAAGAGGAGTGGTAATTTTCTGGTCAATAAAAACACTCAAGACATTCCTATTTTTTCAAAGAAATCCAGATGGTTGAACAAGTCTATAATAATAAAACTGAATTTGAAAGACTGTGAATTGGACACAGGACTGTGTTCAGACTTACTCTGTGCTTCAATTCCATATGCATCCTCTGCACGGCTACAGCCAAACTTACAGGAAACTGCCTGTGTAGGATACAGAACTCATGCATTAGTTTTGTGTATAGGTAAGCTTCCACCTAGAATTATGAAGACACATTTTAAATACATACAAGTCCTGTGGACATTTTGCATACATACAATCCCCATGGAAATCATTACATTCATTCTAAAAAACAGCAGTTCCACAATCTCTTCCTGTCCCAAAGCACAAATACAGAGCAACATTAAAGTAGGAGATAGTTACAAGCATGAAGTTAGGAAGAATGGTATTTAACTTGTAAAAATAATATGTTCCACATGTTGGGTTTCACTCTTTCCCACTTCATGTATGTCCTATGAATGAGGCACGTTCTTACTTCCAGTGAACTCCAGGCACATTCATACTTACTGTGAATTTTCAAAATACTTGAAATTAGTAATTTGTAAGATCAGCCACACCTAATTCACACTTACTCCTTAGTAGTTACTCCTTCTGGTATAGTCATGTCTAGAAGCTGCAAACATAATGAATACCCCAAGGCAGTGAGTTTTCCACATTCACATCCTAAGAACAGAAAACTCCCAAGAGTTTTCAGTTTAGTTGGGAAACACAGATACAGTGTTACCCTAATGTATAGTTAGAAAACTTAAGAAGAGGTAGCTTAAAAATCAAATGTAAGACTGAGTCTCCTGGAAAGCCAAAACTTTAGAGAAATTATGGTTTGAGCTTTTCTAGGCAGGCATTTTACTTGGACTCATTGTATTCTGCAAGTTCATTCGACCTATAAAATCCTGAAGTTAGCTTCATACAGCAGCCACCTTTCAAGTGGTAATTAACCTTTAGATCATTCAGGAGCAATTCATTATGTTAAGTGAGCAAATTTTTTTAATTGCTCTTCCTGTCATTCTAGGATATACACTTCCAGCACCCCATGGAAACTGATAAGGCATGTTATTTCAGACAACGCAGTTGTGGCTGAGACATTTTAAAACTTGCCTAGCAGTATATTCCTACATATATTAACTCACATCTAGGCATTCAATGTCAAGTGCAAGCACTTAAAAACTTTTTTCCAATGTTTTATTATTCAGAGAAATAAAATACTTCCAAGTGAATTATCGTGACTGTTAGCAGGCAAAGATCTGGGTATCAGCAGGCATCAGTTATCAAATGTACACTGAAGTTCTCATTTACAACCAAGATTTGTTTAGCTTGTAGAGGATACTGTCCCCAGATTACATGCTGATTCATAGTGCCTTCTATTATTAACTATCTATTTAACACAGAAAATTCTGACCATTTGAATTTTGTCATGTTTTAATTTCTTCTTCTGATCTTTGTCTGAACCATAAATCCAATTTTCTCTTGAGGTAAGAGGATTACTAGAGCTCCTAGCCTTAGAAATTTTGAGGGAAATTTGCCATCTGCTCTGCCTGAAAACAAGAAGTCCGCACATATTCTTGAGCTATGAGAACTGCCCCTGTTTGACCCAGATTCTGTTGCCTTTTCTTATGCATATTCCCATGGAGTTCAGTGGCACTCCTCTGTTCATAGGTGAGAGACAGTACCCAAAAGGAGTAATACTACCAGATTTCAGTCCCAAGGTATAGTCAGAGGACAGAGCTGAGCCAATGCTAAAGAAAAAGTTCCACTCTTACTGTCCCTTCTTTCCCCTATGGACTGCCATGACCTGATCCTCTGACACTAAATCTATGTTTCTACAAAAGGAGGTTGGTTACTTCTTGGATTGTTGTACTGAGGCATGCTGTGACACTTCAGCAAAGGCAAGGTCTTGCAGAGCGGGATCAAGTGGCCCTGAGGTAATAGGAGACAGGAGGGCAGCTGCCACAAAGTACCTTGGGGGATCAGTGGAGTGCCCCTCTAAGAAGGCAACACGGTCAGCAAACTACCTGAAGTATCTACACCAATGCATGCAGCATGGGTAACAAACAGGAGGAGCTGGAAGCTATTCTGCTACAGGAAAACTATGATATAGCAGCAATTATGGAAACTTTGTGGGATGAATCCTATAACTGTAGTGTGGCCATTGATGACTACAAGCTGTTCAGAAGGGACGGGAGAGGAAGAAGGGGTGGAGGTGTTGCACTCTATGTAAAGAAGTGGCTAGAGCATGAAGAGTTGTTGCTAAAGAACAGCCATGAGCAGATCAAAAGCCTATGGGTAGGAATTATGGATCAGGACAACAAAGGGAGCTTTGTGGCTAACAAGCCACCTGACCAGGTGGAGCCTATCGATGATGCCTTCTTATTCCAGGTTGAGGAAACATCGCAATCGCAGGGTCTCATTCTGCTGGTGGATTTTAACCACCCTGACATCTGTTGGAAAAGCAACACAGCTGGCTGCAGGCACTCCAGGAAGCTCCCAGAGTGCCTAGATGACAACTTTTTGAGGCAAGAAATGAACAGCCCTACTTGAAGAGATGCATTGTTGGACCTGTTGATCACAAATGCAAACAAAATCGTCAGGGATGTCAAAGCTGACGGCAGCCTGGGCTGCAGTGATCATGCCCTCGTCCAGTTCACTNCCTGGGCTGCAGTGATCATGCCCTCGTCCAGTTCACTGTCCTAAGGAGATTGAAACCCATGAGAAGTGCAATTAGGACTCTAAATTTTAAGAAAGCAAACTTCCAGCTCTTTAAGGAGTTAGTAAATAGGACCCATGGGAAATGGCCCTCAGGAACAAGGGAGTGGAACAAAGCTGGCAGATTTTTAAGGATGCTCTCTATAAGGCATAAAAGATCTCAATCCCCATCCATATGTAGGAAATTGGGCAAGGAGGGCAAGAGACCATCATGATTGAGCCGTGACCCGCTGGTAAAACTAAAGGGCAAGCTGAAGCTACACAGGAAATGGAAGAAGGGACAGGCATCCTGGGAAGAATACAGGGACATTGCCCAGCTGTGTAGGAATGATGTCAGGAAGGCCAAAGCATAGCTAGAACTGAACTTGGCAAGGGCTGTAAAGAAAAACAAGAAAGGCTTCTACAGGTAGGTCTCAACACAATCCTGCAATCATCTCATCCCCATCCCATCCTATACTTTATGTTCATGCTAAAAGGGCCCCAGAAAGTCAGTCTCTTTAGCAGCACCTTGTTCCCTCACACTTACCAATGTAAATGCCGGTCCATCTATAGCACAGACCAGGAACTCCCCATTTGAGATCTCTTTCTAAAGGACAATACATGCCCTTTACCGAATTGCATTTTGGACTCGCTACCCAGTCAAGAGTGTATCTTGTCTTCTACCTCCCACTCCTTTTTTCCACTTCTCGCCAAGCCAGTGTCATACCAGCCTTAATAAGCACTCTCTCTGATTCATCTTTGATGTGATTACTGAAAAAATGGATAGAACAAGACTCCAGTGAAAGCCCAGTTTAAATAGGTCTGTACTGCATTCCATACTGGTGTGATTAGTCTGCTTTCTCTAAAGGAATATTCTTTGCTACATGGCAGCGTTTAATGCAAACACATCTTTAGCCACTGTGCTATAAAGAAAAGATTTGGGCACTTTACTCATTTTTCAGCTTTAAGAAGCACAAAACAATTAGACCTGAATTGATAAATTTGTGTATCTACATGGTATTTCTTAGCACTATATGGACATAATAATCACTGAAATAATTATTTTTTGTATTGATTTGATGGTATTTAACTTACCTCACATGCTCTGGTGTATGTCTCGTTCTGCCAAGAAGCAAATTAATAAAATGTGAGATTAGCATAAATATAATCACAAAGCATTTCAAACGGATAATATCAATTAATTAGATGTTTCTTACAGCAAAAGTACACTACAAAACCTTATCACTGGCAAATAATGAAAGAAGGAACCCCCACACTTGAAAAACCAGAAAGTCAACATTAAAATGCTGCCAAGGACAAATGAGCTTCGGGTGTTCAAGACGTTCAGAAAAACAAGCAGTTTAAAAACTATGATGCCAGTTGTCCCAGACCAAGGCTAATGCTTAACAATCTGGTTTATTAAAAGCAAAAAAAAAAAAATCAATCTAGTAAAGACTATGTGCTTCATTTAAATCTCCATACAACTCTGAGATAGGCCCCAGTAGAGTAAAATCCTGCAAAGCCTTTCCCATTTTCTGAAAATCTGGATAAGTGATTTAATGAGTTTAATGTAGTGTAAAATATCCCCACATTTTGAGAAACTCAATGCAAACTTTTGATATTACAGGTGACTCCCATAGCAGCTTCCTAGAGGGATTTTATAAATGTACTCAGAGAAAATACAGACATTAAATCTTTTCATAGAAACACTGCTCTGGTTAGGTTTTCCACATCTGCTACTGGATAAGGCATTTGATGGACTGGAAATAAAAACTATAGAGCCAAAGCTAGGGCAATACTCACACATTTCAGTGGACAATTGATTTGCACCGTTGTATTCCAAAACTGACATCCCTGTGTACACTGCAAAGACAGATGGTGGCTTTAAAAAGGACTTTGAAAGCACATTTTTAAAGAGGAGAGATACTCTAGCACTAAGGATGAGAAAAATAGTTCAATTTCCAGCTGCAGTAAAACATTCTGTGTGACAAGCCACTTAACTCCTTTGTGCCCTGTTTTTTTAGCAATAAAATACGCATTTATGTAAACTCTGTAGCAAAAATATTAAATATATCAAAGATTATAGGTGCTTGGATACTACAGGAAGGAAGTTATGTTGTCTAGTGCCCTTCTCCATGTAAAATCAAGAAGAAAAAAAAAACATTCTTAGAGACTGTGCAAAACAGCAGATGTTAACCACCTGGTCTGGTAGAGACTTTGACACCCTGACAGGTACTGAGAGCACTAAAGGACTGCAGAACACCTGAGCAGGCTCTGACTATCACCTGGGAAGAGTGCTCAGCTTTACATAGGCCTTGGGAAAGGGCTGATGCAGAGCTCCAGGGGCAGAAGGAGCCCTGGCTAAGACAGTCCATGTTCAGTCTTGCTCTGGAAAAGAGTCGCTCAGCCAGCCCTGATGTGTGCAGCCAGTGCTCCCCCTCTCCCAGTTGTATTTTATCACTTCTTCTCTGTGAAGAAGTAACAGATATGCATGTATGCAGCACAGCAGGAAGACATTCAATACAAGCACCCCCCTCTACAAGAGGAAAGGCATTGGCTTTAAAACCATGAGTTTTCAAAGATGTAATAAATATTATGTGCTTGGATTTGTTGTTGGATCTTTCTTGTTTATTCTTTCCCATCCACTTCTCAATGGTCACGAACATATTTTTTTCAAAAGGGAAGCTGAAAGGGAACAACTTTGGAAGCAGGAGGCTGATATTGAGCACTGCAAAGACCCATGAAAAAAATAGCAAAACTTGATAACACTGAACAAAGATACACAGTAACCTAAATAGGTGGGTCAACCTTGCTATGTATTGTCCTGACAACACAGCCTTTTATGGTCCCAGTATCATAAATGACCCAGCCTACCGCTAGTTTCCAGGCACTGAGAGGCTGCTTACCACTAGTCTTTGTGGAAAATATTGATGACTGAATTCTTCACCACTCTTCAAAGAATATGTATAAGCACAAGCTTGAATTGCATTTGGAATCTGAACTAGGAGAACACCAGCTAAATTCCATGCAAGAGTGCTGCTATGGGAAGCTCATTTTAAGCTAAAGAGCCCCCCACAATAGACACAGCCCTTTGAATTCCTACAGAACCCTAAATTTTCAACAATTGTCATTTTATATTTTTCCCCATCAAATCACTGAGAAAAGAAAATACACTATTTACCTGTACAAAGGTAGCTGAATAAAGCAGTCTTAGTGATTCTCATTTTGGAAGGAGCACTACTTTTGAGTCATTTTCTCGAAAATGAGTGATTATGAACTTTGTAGATCGAGATGTGAAGGTGACTCACAGCAGAGATCCACACCCTCTACACATTTTGTTTAAACAAGACAGACAGTTGTGTCTTTAATAATTTGAGCCAAAAGTAAGCACACAACCCAATGACTTCCACTGGTCGGGCAACCATGCACATTTACATGAAGTCTTTGACAATGTAATCATTGTAGCCACTTACTCAAATAGAAGTAACATAGCATATTGGTAACTAACAAAGTAAACCATTACTCACTGCTCCAGTGATGTCACTAACATTGCAAAGGCTAGTGATTCCAAATTCTCCTTCCTAAAAGAGAAATAGATACATTTTTACAATGAGTGAAAATGTTTCCCAAAATTTCTTTGATTAAAATACATTAAAGCATTGGTTTCTTGTGAAACACATTTTCCTCATTTGACCAGTGTTTCCCATTTGAAGAAATTTATTGTTGACACACCAGTAGCTTCTCACTTGGGACTAATTTCAGGGTACCATCAAGCAAAGGCATTGGCAGAATCAGTTGGTGTTAATTAAATTCTCTCAGGTAGGAATTTGGCTCTCATCTCCTGATTCTGATTCACCAAGTCAGTAAGAAATGTTTCATAAATATGTTGGGCATAAATGACAAAACCAAGGGGCTTTGACCTCTTGGGAGAAAAAGACTTTCCTTCAAGCTAAATGCCTTTTGTCTGGCCTCCTTTTGAAGGTGTTTTACATGGCCATATGGTGACCACCCTTCTTCTCCTGCCAAAAGTGATCTTGAGCTTAGGTGCCTATTTTTTCACTTCATTCCAAGTGTGCAAAACCAGTCACCGCATGTGAAGTGCAAATGAAGTCTTAAGTTTTGTCCTGCAAACAGGCCAGGGCACCCTTAATGAAACAACTCTCAGGAAGACATTTTCAGCACATGGGACACACCGTGACAACAGTAAGAATCAAAGGCATCACAAAGCAAATGTGAACACAATAAATAGACAGGAGGTGAAAAATAAGATTTACAGCTCCTGGGCTCCAAGATTATATTTTTCTCATCTGAATCCCTTACACAATACATTCACTGAACATGAATGCGATTTTCCTGTCTTTCAAAGCTGAGAGGAAGAGCAACTTATTTCTTATTCTGAATAAATTTAAGCTTAAATCAAAGGATCCCCATTAAACTTATCATTGCATGATAGGCTTCTATCAGGGAAGGCAATTAACTCTTTCACTGGTGTGAGTTAGAAGTAGTTTTATAGGAACTGTCAGGCAAATGTATGAAATAAAATGGATCGGGTGACAGTCTCCTGCAGAAGGTTTCCACAGTTAGCCCCCAGGCACAAAATGTCCTTTTTACAGAGCAAAGCTACATGGTCTTCTAAATAACATGAACATTTCAGGGAAATAGAAACCTGGAGGTAAATCCTGAAAGCCTAATGCAGAGTTGTTGTTTGGATTTGAGAGGGTTTGCTTATCTTTTTCATGCATCAGTAGAAGGAAAAATAATAAATTCCAGTTGACTCCTCAAAGGAACACTAAGAAAGCATAAGATTAAGGACCCAACCACTTACTTTAATACTTAAAGAAATATCCACAATTTATAGCATAGGTGACTAAAAAGAATTTGAAACCAATACAGGGTAATTGTGCAAGCCACAGATTCCCAGACGATTTCTTGTGAATTTACAGTTTTCCTAGGTTTATGTAACAAAAGTCACAGACCAGACAAACAGCTAAGTAAAGAGAATAAACTGAAAGAGCAAAGGTTTCTGTCCTCAACTCTCCAGGTTCTTAAGCACTTACGGTAATTTCAGGAGCTGTCGGAACATAAGTATATAAACAAAGTACAAATCAAAACCCCATGCAATCTGGTTAACAAGATTTCTTCCTTACCAGGTTCCACAAATTCAAATGTTAAACATCAGTTCTCAAACTCTGCTTTCACTCAGATATATTCTTTAAAATAATTTTTAAAGAAGATGATATGCAGTAGAAAATTCTTACAATGAAAATAATCATCTGTGTTTCAAGAGATTAAGTACAGCTTTTCAAAACTTACCAGGTTACTTGTGCATAAGTTTTGACAATTTTTTGAGAAAGTACCGCACACTGCAGAAATCCATACCCAGTAAAAAGCAGCAAGCCTGTTTAGCGGGAGATCCCACAGACAAATGTTCTTCATAACTTAAACAATTTCATCTGGCAGTCTGATTCCTTCCTTGACTTGGCCATACGAACTCCTTTTAGTCTAGGTGACGGAGACGCAACTGTGAAAATTCTGCATTTCAGTTTATTAAATATTTTGTAAAACCTTATTCACATTCCGTTCCTTCAACAACTTTCCAGTTTCCTGGAGCACTTGTCTTGAAATTGCACAACATCTATTTCATAGTTTCTTATTAAACCACTGAAACAAAAGAGCTGACCAATGAAAAGCAGCCTATCTCCTTAGATAAACATCATTAACGTAAAGAGGAAACTAAGTACAATGCTTTTAATCAGGTGCTCCAAGCAACACAGAAACAGGGAAAGAGTGAGGGAAAACTGGCCTAATCTTTATTTCTACTGTGATCAAGATATTTCTAAATATTTTGAAGTGTATACACCTAAGAAAATTTGTTTGTGATGATGAATAACCTTGTTAGAACACTACAGCTCATGTCAGTCAGTACAAAAACATTAATGAATTCTGTATTTTAATGACCCTTTCCAAATGTTCCTTTTCCATACCCAAGTACCACACAAAGCAGACCCCTATGTGCCTCCTTTCTGATGCAACATATAAAGAAACTAACCAAGCCAATCTGCTAGAGACTCTGTACATGAGTTGGCACAATTGTACTAACAGATTTGTGCCCGTGTCATAGAAGAAAATGAAAGCTGATGGATAAATCTTCTAACTGATTTAAAATAACATTTAAGAGTCCTACATAAAGATGGAGAATCACATTAAAGAAGTCTGTGGGTATTCACGCTTAAGATACAGCCAGTTCTCACTCTGTGGCACATCCCTGTTGTACCGCAGAGCTATCCCAGAGTCATTCTGCAAACAGCAATAGGAAATTGATCCAGCTTACATATATACATGTATGTATATACAAACAAATGCTATGTAATTTTTTGATGCATGTGTATTATGCATTACAAATAAAACACGCTATTTTATAAATAACAAAATATTTTCATGGTCAGCTTAGGCTGGCACATCCTGTCATTGCTGCTTAAAGAGGAGCCCTGCTTTCTTACCACACCTAAATGCTCCTTCACCTTCTCAAGCCCCATTCACTTGCCAAGCAAACATTCTTGCAGTCATGCGGTAAACCAGGATGAGAACCTGACTAACACTATCCCAGTAAGAACAGAAGTGAATTGGTTACCATTAACCTGATGCTGTTCTCTCTGATTCAGGCTGCAGCACAGCCTGCTACCCCTGTGCATGGTAGGTGAAAGGAGCTAAAAGCACTGAGGTAGGAGCAAGGGATAAGTTGGGCTGGAGAAAGCCAATGGATACTGCCAAACATGCGGCTACAAAGTGGTCAGAGGAAGGAAAGGCTTTGCACAGTAGGCTCCTTTGTTTTGTTTCCTTCCTCTTATCCTGGGAAGCATTTGGGGTCTTCCTTCTGCAATACCTCAGCCTCTTCACCAGTACTCAAGGGAACTCCTAGAAAAGACTCATCCAAGGTGATCTCAGCTTTCAGCTAAGGACTTTCAGCTACACAGGTGAGGGGGAGTTACTGCCCCATTTACTTGTCACTTCTTCACTCCAGAAGGTTGCTACCACCCCTGCAGCCCACCAACAAAGCTGCTCAAGAGGGAACTCCTTGGCTCCAGCCAAAATAAGCCAGTTTAGTCTGACTGCTTAAATAGTAGATCTTGCTAATCCAGCTCATCTTGGCTGAAGAAGCTTCGTCAGAGCTTACACGAGCAGCAAAACTGAAAAGGAGCCTAGTGACAGGCAGCTGTAGGCTACATTTTCTTCCTGAGGCAGAGCATTTTGTGCATTGGATAGACCTTTAGGAGATTTGAGATCATCAGAATTTGCTCTCTAGATCCATACCAGCAAATTAAATGTACGCATGCCAGTGCTAGCATAGGATAACTCACATCCACACTTTAAAGATCACTCATACTCCAGAAGAGTATGGCCACAACTGAAGCAACTATGGGGAATGGCTCATAGATTTTACCAACTCCCTAACTGTTCCTGGATATTACTTGGGCTAGTGCTGAACCAAAACCAGCTAGGAAAAACTCAAAGAGATCTGTGTAGTTACTCAGGATTACGAATGCTGCCTGGCATGGCTCTAAATTACTAGCTGAGATGTAGCCCAGGCAAAAAAATATGTTCAAGTTCAAACTTAAAAAAAAAAAATTAATTGTAATTGCATTTAACTATTCAAAACCTTGGGGTTTTGGTTTGGGGTGTTTCAGGAAGAAATTTACTGTTAGGATGTGTCCTGTTACAGGTCATCTTATTAGGATGTGTCTTGTGTGGGGTTGTACAGGGAGGAGCAGTGGAAGGGGAACAAGTTAAGATCCTTTGAGAGGAATGTAATCAAGATGCATGTGAAAGCCTGAAGAAGTCAGCAGTCACATAAAAATGTTGTCATTTGGCTCTATCAAAAAACATGCAACTAACCCTTTCTTTAGAACTGGAAGGATTTGTAATTTCTGATGCTGGTGGTTCTGGTAAGTGAGAATTTGCTCATTCATGCATGTTTAGTACATGCATACATTGCACAAATGGCCTCAAACCATTGCTGCAATATAGGGAGCTAATAAAATAATAACGTTAAAGACATTATTCAAAAGAACACCTCATTTAATGACACAGAAATTTTTCGTAGACTTCCAACACTGTTTTCCACAAGGTGTCACTGTAACATGCCATAAACTGGGACCTTCAAAGGAAAAAAAGCACTGAACTATCTCCTTGCTTCTTTATGTCCCTTCTAACACATTGCCCAAACAAATACTCTCAGTCACCTGAGCCTTTGGATTTTTCACATAGATTTCAAGAATTCTTCAGGAATTTACTATATATGAGCTTCAGAGACTGAACTTTAAAAGGAGAGTTTGTATTTTAAAAGAAGAATCTGTAAATGATGGTGTGTGCGCTATTTTTAAGGGCATCTCTTCCATAAAACTGCATCCTGGCACAGAACTAGGGATCCAAACTCTGAGAGACCATTTATAAACCCTGCCCTTTATATTATAGCTCTACTTACAGAATATAGTTTCCTTCATCCCAAAGTCCAGTACAGGGAGAGGATCTGTAAGGGAGAAGACTGTGAACGAGGAGAAAAATAGCAGAGTAGTGAGTAACAGAGAAAAGCAAAAGCAGCCTCTCTACAGTTCCCTAACTGAACAGTGGGATATATCTGAGCACTTTGCAAACTGTGGATTCATCTTTCAAACTCCTTTGAGAGCAATAGAAATATATACAGGTGAAAGATCAGGCCTTATAGCAATGAACAGGGGCTATTATAATTGAGGAGAAAAATGCACATTATTACTGCCAGCAAAGCAAGTAACATCTTCTTTACATCTGGAATTATCATGATCATTAAAGACAATTTTTTCCTGTATGTGAGCATTCACATGATTGTGCACATGTACACATGAATTGTATCACATAAGCAGAGTAAAGATCTAAGACACAGAGTTTTAGGGCTCCTACACACTCACAGAGACTGAAATTGTTGGCTTGATGTGGGTTGACAGCCTCCCCTGCCACACACCCCAGTGCACAGGCAAAAGGTGTTACCCCTACAGCCAGAGGGACCAGTTGAAAAGCATTTCCCGGGCTGCCACAGGTTACAGTACATTAACATATACTAATGCCAACTTCAGGTTATTTTCGCACTCCAGAGAAAAAACTGTCAAATTTCAGGGCAGCTCCTGGCTGACCCAGTCCAGGAGTCAAGCCATCATCCTAGCCCCAGTGACAGCAACCTCCACCAAAAACATTGGCCGAGCAGCTTAAGGTAATACCCACTCCAGCAATTTAATTTTAATCTGCTCCCACATGCGAGTCAGGCATCTAAAATCTCATAGAATTAAATACTTGACCGTGCACCGCCATTTGAACACATCTATAAGAAGATTCACAAAACCACCGCGCAAAACAGCAACTGGAAGGACCACAAAAACAGAAAAGGGAGTGGCTGAGGAGGCAAGGAGGGGGACAGTCAAAGGCTCCAAATGTCTGTGTCTAATCTGGACTGCCTGTGTCCAGGTACAGAGCACTAAAAATTCCTTCAAGTTTGACCGCATTCATGAGTCCTGTCTTGGTGGGGGCGGAAAGGTGGGAGAGGTGAGAGGGACGGCCAATCTCGCAGACAGCCTACAGAGAAGAGCAATGAAAAGGAAAATCTCAGCTTTTACTTATCTGTTTCTAACCCCTTTGTCTTGTGGAGGTAGCCTTGAAAAGATATGCTCATGTGAAGTACTCACTAGTGGTGACAGATTTTCACTCTTTTCCAAACATCACAGATTAGTCTCATTTTCCCTCAAGCAATGGCCCCTCATTAGCTTTTGAATTTCTCAGTAAAGTAAGTGAACAAGCACCCTAAGGGCAAAAAGCTTCCCTCTCCTGCCCCTGCCTCCCTCCCCTTTTATTTGTTAGTGCAACTGCTAAGGCAGCTGTTTAGCTGGCAATAGCAGCAGCAGTGGGTCAGGGCAAGCTTTGCACAATCAGAGGGAAGGCCGTACAAGAGAAACCCCCTGGAGTCTGGCTCAAGATTTATATCTATCTCTGCAGATTAGAGAAGTGGGGTCGGGGAGGGGGAAGAAGCAGACTGTTAAACTGGATCAAATTGGAAAGACAGTCATGCATGAGATACTTAGCTAAACCAGTCAGGAGACAGGGATTTGTTTCTATTGATCTGCTGTAATGATGACTGGAGAAATGTCTCATTAAACGATGTACAACGATGGATTTCAGACTAGGTTAATTTGAGCCGTGGAGACTAACAATAGCAAGAGATGTGAAAGCTAGGCCAGGACAGAAAATATAAGGAATGCTAGAGGGTAACAAGGATATCATAAATATGCTGCTAAGAAATTAAATTCTAAAATAACAAAAAGAAATTTAAAAAGAGGTTATATCAGGGCTTACTAAATTACATTTGTGTAATCATCCTATATGACATCAGGGGAGAAAGAGAGCTAGAACAAAGTAACAATAAAAACCTTGCTATTAAGTAGATAAAGCTTGTGCTGCTTTTTGTATTACTTTAAAGAGGATAGGTTGGCAAGGTATTTGCAAAGCTCTTTAGTGATTTGTTGGACTGTATTATCTATTAGGTATCTTCTGATTGTTACTAATCAAATGTGCAGTCTGAAATTTGAAGAAAACTAGATTTTAACGTTCACAAGTAGCAGAGAGGGCAACAGTGTAAGTGTAAAATGGCCTGATGCAGCACGTCTGAAAAGGACTGCATGGAAAATATTTGCAATGGTTTTTAGAGAGGAACAGAAGGGAAGAAGATTGTATACTGCAGAGGGAGTGACGTATTGCTGTAGCATGTAGATCCACGTATAAGAAAATATAAAGCCAAGATTAGGAGAAAAAGACAAAATGAGCAGGAGCAGTAGATTACATGATCTTTGTAGAGATCTTCAGAACAGCTCAGCCTGCATAAACATCTCCCATAAAAGGCTTTACCTCTAACACCTCCTGGTTTCCATGGTATTCCAAAATACCTGAACATTTAATCTCCCAGTAGCTTCATAAAAAATAAATTGCTCATGCAGCAATCCAAAAGAGAGCCCATCTGCACACAGATTGTGACAGCTGGATAAGTAACAGTGCCCGCAGCGTAGGGCAGGAGTTAGCAGGGGCTGCATTTGACCATTTCAATCATCTGCTTGTGAAAGTGTATTGCTGGGGTGTTGTTTGGATGCACTGCTCACTAACCTCTCAGTAAATATCTAGAGTTTCAGTTTCTCTCACCCAAAACTTGCTGTCCTCCTCTCCTCAGCTGATCGGTGCCCTTGGATACAGACGCTGCTGCTGGTCTACGGGAATAAGTAGTCCCCTTTCCCTACACAAGCAAGCACAAAGCCGATCATAGAACAAAAAAAATAACAATAATTTTTAAAAAATTCTCCAAAATGTTTTTGAGCCTCCAACAAGCAAACTCAGATGCATCTGATCGCTTCTTGTTTGAGGGAGAGGGAAACATCCTGTGGAAAGACCATGGTTAGTTGGAACTACTAACATGAGAAATCCTAGGGTTGGTAACTCAGCACATCATTTCCACCTGCATTATCAGCTGAAAAGGTAAATGCTGTGGGAAATCCAACATTTTGTCTCAACTCACTAATATGTGTCACACCACAGGCAGCCCAGTCAGATTTTGTCCTGTAAGGGTTGCAACCCCCTTTGGGGTACAAGCAGCTGCTGTGATTTAAGACACTTAAGACACTCCTTTACTCAGGAGGCACTTGACACCTTGCTGGGCAAAGGAGAAGACCTGAGCATGCCTCCACAACTCTACAACCCCCAAATTCAGATCAAACCCTGTTGAGAGGTGGCCAGTGCTGAGCCTCATGACTGTGTCCATTCTCCCTGGCTCTGGGGATGCCCTGGGAATGCCCTGGGGCTTGGTCACATTGCCTAAACACAGGTCACCAGTGACACTGCTGCTGTTTTGGGGTATCTCAGAGGTTCACCCAGGTCTGGAGGCATCTGGGCACCATAGCCAGAGTTGCCTTGTGTTAAGGTCTGGCAGGCAGTGCCTGTCCCACCCACAGCCAGGAGCGGGACAGACGGGGGCACTGGGGCAGTCCCAGTCCCCAGCATCAAGCACCTTCCTGAGGATCAAAACAGCAGATGTTAACCACCTGACATGGGCCCATGGCTCAGTGGGCTGGGCAGGCAGGACAGGTCTGTGGGAGCTGGAGACCAGCCCTGTGGTGACATCACTGGGGCATGGCCTGATGGTCCCAGGGTCTGATATGCAGTCCTGGGCTGCAGCTGGGAGGTGGAGTTCCTTGGGGCTGGGCAGGGACAAACAGGGCCCCCTCATGGCCTGGACAGGCAGGTGTCATCTAAAAACAATTGGAGTCTCCTGTCCTTCCAGAGAGGCAGCTGGAAAGCAAGGGGGTTGTTCAAGTGTCTCAAAAAGGCAGGATGTGCTTCTGTTTAAGCCACAGAACCAGGCCTGACATCTCCATTGACTTCAACAGCAGTCACCTGTATTTAAATGTATTGATTTTAAATTAATTACAATGCTTTATAACAGCCTGTGTGATCTGCCCCCAGCTGTGTGCATGCTGCTCCTCATGCTGGCACTGACATGCTGTCAGGCCCACAGCAAAGCAGTTGTTCGGGTGTCGAAGCAGCTTTTCCTTTTCCTTGGCTGAGGAAGCTCCCTGATAGCAGAGGGAAATTTCCTTTCAGAGGAAGTTTTCTTCACTGAGAAGTCAGGCAGATGCTCGAGCAAGGAGCGGAGTGAGCACACAGAAATATACCTGACCACTAACAGTAAGGACGCACACCAAGGCTGAGAGGATTTATTGCTCTGTGAGAGAGATCACCCCTAACATTTTAACTCCCTTTTCCCTCCCATCACATTCCCAGATCTCGGTTTCCCCTGCCCTGCCCCAGCGAGGTGGTCATTTCCCCTTACACCAGCTCTAGTAAACTAATTCAGGTCCCTGACACAGCAGAAAGTTATTTGTTACCAAAAAACATGTTCTGATGGCTCAGCGAGTTGAATTGGCTCAAGACAACATCAGGTGAGCATAAGGAAGAGGGGAAGTAAGGCCAAGAAAGGGACCCTTTACCCGGCTGGTCTGAACTTCCACTCTAACAGCTGCTATTGTTAACTAAATTTAGGTCTGAGGATACATTATTATCCCTTAATAGAGAGAAGCCTGGGGAATAGGGTCTGCTGCTCATAATGTGTTTGGATGTGATCTTGCACAATAGAGCAGTGACCTCTCTCAGCATTATGATAATACAAATAATAAGAGTTGGCCTTTAATTGTGAGCACATCTGGACTCCCAAAAGATTTGCAAAACAATGACCTGCTTGAGCTGTAATGACAAATACTACCTCAAAGTAAAGCAGGATAAGAGAGGAGAAGCATTAAACAAGGGGTGTCTACTGGTTCATATGTTTATGCTCCCAAGATTAAAGATATAAATTGGCTTATGAAAAGTATATTATTTTTTCAGTATTACTTACATGCACAAACACAAGCCCTTGCACACAGATAACTTCTAATGCTGAGAGGAGTCAGTGGAGCTCAAAAGAAAGGAATGCACTAGAAAGAGAAAAAATCTAGATCAAAACAGATGTATCATAATTACATATTTTAAAACAAATGATGCCATAAAAATTATTTGTGAGAAGGTGTTTCTGTATTTTTTTCTTTTCCAGCAATGTTTGGGATATGGACTAAATTACACACCAGAGAAGGTGTGAAACAGGCTAATGTGCCCTTTTGCAGTAGTCCACAGCAGAAGAGACCATATTCTTCAACCAGACATTCATGTTCACCATCCAGCATACTGGTAGATAGCCATCCTAACAGCAATTTAAGTTCAACTTAATTTAATTTAACTTCAAGGTGCTTTAGGTTAGGCCCAAGAACTAAGTTGGAGGCCAAGATTGCCTAAGCAGGACTGCTAAGTAGTAATGCTTCATTTGACAAAGTTTCCAGGCCCAGAAGGAGTGCCCAGGCACATGCACTTTAATGTCCATGTGCCAATCAAAATAGCTTACTGCTTTCTTGAACATGGTTCTCAGATAAAGGCAATATATATTATGAGAAATTGTCTATATGGGTATTTCTATAACACCAGTAAAACAAAACAGCTATAAATACTTCTCTTTTGTAGCAACAAGTTAGCCTTCGCTCGGTAGAGCGGCTGTCTGCAAATGTTATCACTATTTTCTGACTGTGCTATCTCTGTCATACTGTTTTTGTTTCTTTTGCGTCAATGTTTGCAATATTATTACATTAATGTAATTCCAGAGATCAAAACAACAAAAAAAATATCTCCGGGACACTAATGTAGAACAAGGCATATCAAGAAAAAATATTGCTTTTAAGATGCAAGGAAGTAAGTGAAGGTTCACGGTCCTTCATCGCAAGCCGCTGCAACCAGAGGAAACCAATGTGGGATGACCTACATGCACTCCAGCAGTGGTTGATAACTGAGAGGAGGCTGAAGAGCAGCCGGGCTCCCTGATTCTGCTGGTTGAAGTGGTTGAACTAGAAAATTGAGAAGTCATTATTTACCACCTTGAAGTGGATAGGAGTGGATAGTGTGACACAGGATATTTGACCATCATTTTTCAATGGCTTTGCCCCTCTAAATCCCTAGTAATGAGGGTGTACTGGTGGGAATGTGGGAAAGGAACCAGATACTGCCACAAGAATGAAGCTACAAAGTCAGAAAATAATTCAACAGTGCTATCATGAATCTTGATGACTGATAATATAGCATGCTCATCTTTTTTGAAGCCGTAGGTCAAATACCGAAAAATGCATAACTGGTACAGTATTCAAATGTAGACAGCAGAAGTCTGAGCCTAAAAGATTATGGTAACCCCTGAAAAGGTGCTGAGCCCTCATAATTCCTGGATAAGCAGCATGCTGTGTGGGAAAGTCAGAAACTGCAGGTACCTGGGTCCTCTCTAGAGACAAGACACATGCTTCCACTGCAGAACTGTATGAGGTAATTGTTACCAAGGTTAGTTTTGCCCTGATTTGAGCAGCCCTCCAGCACAGCCTTAGCTGTGGCTGACTGCACCAGTACCGTGCTCACCATTTGGAATTACGGGTGTGCATCCTGCACCCGTTCATGACTCACTAATCTGAGCCACCCCACAGCGTCTCCTCTGTGAAGCTGCCTATTTCTCTGGGCACATGAGGCTGGGCAGCAGGGATTGTTGCAGGGACTTTGGTCACACACAGCCTCTACCAAGGTTGATCATTCCAGCTAAAGGGTTTTTTTGAAGCCAGCTGCATTCACTCAAACTTTTTAAGCCGCTGTGGACCAATGTGTATGAAACAGGTAAGAGAATACACCTATTGCAGACCCTTTAGAATAGGAACTCAACATGCCCCTGCAGCAAGAGCTAGAAATTAAAATTAGTCAGCAGAGCTGCTCACATGGTGAAAGCCTGGCCCTAATGCCAGCCATCAGCACAGGTGAGCAGCCTGCAGGAGGTGAATTCCTGAGCTGAAACCACATGGACAGTCAGATGGACCCTACCATCCTGCACCAGAAACACCACCATGCTCAAGGGAAGGAGGGTAAATGACATCCAATTTTGATTGACAAATGCCATACTGGATGCAGAGTTAAAAAACAAATATAGGCTGAATTTATGTCTAAGAAGACAGACCAAATTAGGTCTCAACTACATATATCACATTTTGAAAAAGGCCTTTAGGACCATTTGTGAACCTCAGGAACAGGAACAACTACCAATATGCATGTCTAGCATAAATAAGAATACAGTATCTTTAATGAAAAGAAGTAGACAGAAGGATGTAAAAAGTTCTTACTTTGGGAAGGAATATTCAGGAAATGATACTGTTTGCAAAAATTTAACTTCTCAATTATTTAGCATGTATTATGTTATGGGGAATGAATGTTTAAAACTGATTTGAGTGTTCACCAACCTGCTATGTTTACTTTCTGTTATTCAGTTATTTTTTATAAGGAACCTAAGGCAGGCTCTGACTTTTTTTATTTCATACACAGGCACAATAATACATTTAATGTTGTAATTAATATATGAGAAAAAATTCAAACTCGAGCCCATATTTGTGTAATTATTTTAAAAGACCCAAAGGTCTTTGCAAAGACAGATGACATTTGATCAGTTTTTTGCATTTAATAAATAGCCTGGCCTTAAAAGCAATTGACAGTGAACCCTCAAACTATATATACAGTTGTAATCCACAGCTGTGACAGTTATGAATTACAAGAAGTTGACCTTGTAATTCATTGGTGTAGTGCCCCAGTGCTTTGTGGAAAAGTTGCACAAGAAGCTTTTTCTCCCCACATAATGATTATTGCAGATTTATGACCCATGCTTCCACTACACATAACTGGCTTACTTCTGCAATGCTCCTAAGGAGTGCAGACTTCCATAGGGCCCAATGAGAGCACAAGGAGTGGGGAGGGAGCACAGTCCCACACAACACTAATTATTGAATTAATAAGCATGATTCCCACCCCTCTCTTCTCAGAGGAATCAACTGAGGAGAAAGAAGGCCATCTCTGGGCTTGTTTTTTAACCCCTGAGGCTTTCTGCCTAAATTCATAACAAATCCTGCAAGAAAACTGCAACATGGCATAAACAGTTGAAATTAGGAAGAAGGGCTAGATCTCCTGTAAATCAGATGATTTCTTTTTAATCAGGTAGGCACCCAGTTCACACGCGTATTTACTTCCAGCTCTCTATACTATCACTTGTATTGACAGTCATCAACAAAACAGTGTGTAAACTGCCCTCTCTAGTGTACATGAGAGTAAGCGCCACACTCACTATATGAAAAGTGGGTCAACTCAGCTTACTTGCATTCCCCTTCCATTATTCCACACTTTTTTGGGAAGAATATAACTAGACCGATTGCTGTCTTTATTAAAAAGGCATGTGATTCAAACATAATTGGTTATTCCTGGAAGTGACCACGGGATTGCTTCATATTTTGTACAAGTAATTTCTTAGCTCCTACTTGGACGCAGTCTCATAAACATGAGTAAATGATTAAGATGACTTTTTGCTCATGGGAAAAAATGCAGACTATGCAAATTCAGCTGTGAATTCCCCCTCAAAGAAAAAAAGAAAAAAGCTACAGTTAAAAATTACATACTAGTTATATATTAAGGAGGAAAAGTTTTTGTTTTGTTTTTTAATATATGAGGGCTAATACCTTACAGAAATTAGAAAAGTCTTTAAAACACCTCTAAAAAGCCACGAGATCTTTGTCACTGACAAATTGATCAAGGACGCTGCCAACTAGTCAGTTATAAAATAGTAGGCTCTGTTTTGACAAAGAGTGTCATGAATCTTAAGATCACAATATTTTTCAAGCCAACCCTAAAACAATATGTTAAAATTAAAAGGAACATTCTGCCCTATATTTCTTGACAGAATTTAAGACGGCAGCATGGCACGTCTAGTTGATTATCTCCAAAATCCAGATGATTATCAACTTTATTTCATTTTGCTTGAAAATATGACAAATTATGACCTAAGACTACCAAGCAGCTGTGAGAAACTGAAAAATATGTGGCAGTGGGACAAATGATTAGTCTTCAGCTTGATCTCATAATTACATCATAATAGGTGACATGATTGGATAGGTTACAGTAATTAAAGTGATGAAAAGTGCACATTCATCCCCTATATGGCTCTCATTAGAGTTACACCCAACTGCTGCTATTGTAGTGAATGAGGCTGCAACATCCTCCTTAGCATCCAATTATCCCAAAGGCATCCCCTGCCAGCGCTGGTAAGGGCCTTGCCATCGCTCCCGCCCAGAAAAGACCAGTAAGTCTTGAAGCCTGCTGCAGTTTGGTTTCCTCTCCCAGAGATTATTGCCCGAATTTACTGCCTGCAATTTCTTTTTTCTGTGTTCTTAAGGTCTAAGGTTATTTATGATCTCTCCCCGCTGGCGATTTTTGCTACACGGGGTGTAATTGCTTAATGCCAGTATTGTGGTTCCCGCTCATCTGCACGGGTGTTAATCTTGAGAAACAATCAGGACTGTACCCTTACTCCAGAACACTGATTCTGAACAAAGGAGTTCGGCTACTGTCAGAGATTGTACCTAGGATACCAATAATCACCCGAGATACTTATAGTTACATAAGAAACTGAAAATTATAATAAAATAGAGCAAGAATCGAGACCAATGGTAATGAAAGCTAAGAATTGTATATTTTTATATAGCCAATAGACGTAAAGGCCAGAGCCAGAAGCGAGCGTACTATTCTAATGAAGTTGTAAAATGGTGTAAAATGGTGTAAATGCATCAATGTTTTGGATGGTGGTCGAAGCCAGATTTGGGGATACCCCTGGGTCCCGGTGCCTAATAAAAGCACCTTCATATAATCACTCTGGTGGTTATGTGGTATGGTTGCTAACACGGGTGTGGGCAATGTGGGACCTGTGTCAGTGCAAGTTAAATCGTTTATTCTATCAGAAGGGAGTTTTTTTCTGTCTGATTTTTGCCTCATGTTTCCCTTAAAGTAAGGATGCACTCAGTCATTAAATCCTATTAGTTAGTTGCTCAGAACTACTTGGAAAGTGCAGATGTCATTCTACTAACTCCAGTCCTGTGCAGTTTCCCACCCGGGGAGGGATGCTTACCATAAACAAGGACAGAAGTTACTAACATGAGACTCACCAAGGCTGGCTCTGAGGACAGCCCAGTCCCACAGTCTGCTACAAATGGAGACAGACCTTTTTTTCTTTTTTTTTTCAGCAGCAAGTGGGTGGATATTCAGAAGCCCAGAGGAACTCTGGAGGTCAGTCCATCTCCAGCTGGTTTAATGGTATGCAGACCTTAATAGAGGGTGGTGTTACAAGGCTGAGATGCCGTGGTTGCACCGTGGCCATGGCCTTCCAGCAACACAAACACAGCATGGTAAACCATGTCCATTAAATACATACAGACAATAATTTAGGTGTGTCTCAAGGAACTTGCTAGACTTCCTCAGTCATGCCACAGCCTTGTAGCAGTACTGACTTTGCTGTAGCCTAACCATCTTTGGAAAGGTGGGCTCCTCACGTATCATATACAAGTGCTGAATCTAGATGCCTGTCAGGCTTTTACTATATAAATTTAATTTCCTGATTTTTTTTTCAACCACCACATACACTTCCCTCAGAACCCAGTACCCGAATACATAGAGATCAGCAACCAGAGCATTCTGTTCTCAGCTTTATCCTGTATATCCATTATACCATTTGCTTTGCACCAATGAAAATGCAAAACCTGGCCCATGTATAAAGACCGTTAAAAGACCTCTCAATCTGCAAGCTATTCTTCTGCTAAATGACGAGATTAACATACCTCTCAATGTCTAGGATTGTTCTTGCACTTTGTCATTTGTGACCTCGGGTGCTCTCCACTTCATTGTGCCTTAGATTCCTCCCCCTGCTTCCACACAGTCAGCAAAGAAAGTGCTTACAACTTCTGAAGAACAGGAACTCCCCTGTTAGCCACACAAAAGCAGGGCTGCTCCAATAAGATGAAACGTAAATAAATTAGGGGTTTGTCTTCCCTCCTCTGCCCCCCAAACAAATGTACTAAACAAGATACTTTCAAAAGAGAGTATGTATACAGTGTCAAGCTTGCAAGCTTAGGTAAACTCTTCAGTGTGTTTTTCCTTCCTCCTCTCCCCTTCTCCCAGGCAAACTACCAGCTTAAAGTCACACAAGGGAGCCAAGAGCTCATTACGTACTCTAGGTCCACTTAGAAGAAGCTCTTTCATACTTTAGGTCCGCTTAGAAGAAGCTCTTGCAGTATGTATGATATACAAGTATGTAACAGCCTATAACTACTATAGATAAGAAGGTAAAGCCATGAAGCTATAGACCGTACAAGCCTATAAATGAAACCCTGCCATACTGACCAACCACCTTCTTAAACTTAAAAGTGCTGTCTTGCTGTTAATCCTGAGGCCAGACATCTGCGGAGTAAAAACATCATTTCTCATTTGCAGGTGGCTGCACAGTAAAGGTATCCATCTAATGAGTACTAGGTAAGATAGATTATCCAGTTGCAGGTGACTCAGTTATTACCATTTACATTAAACACACAAAACACTCTGAACTGATATGCTTTGAAAACTTAACTGTAAAGGAAGGGCATGTGCTCATGCTAAAAAGTAGTTTGTCTACATCCCTCAGTAAATCCTGTCTCCTTCAAATTAAATCAGTGTTAGGGACAAAAATCAGCTGCATTAAGCTGTCAGAGGTGGTTCTGCCAGGGAGTTTTCTTGTTGTGAAGCTCCCAATTCATGACATCCCCAAAAGTTATTAGTAAGGCTCAATGTATGCCTCCTTTCTTAATTAATCTTTTTGCTCTTGCCTTCAAAACTGTATTTATTTAAAAGCTGGTTTTAATTCTCCTCTTACAAAGGGAAATTTGGAAAAGTACACATGAACCAGTGTAGCAATGTGACAGGGGTTACACAAGTCCTTGAATAACAGCTTCGAGAGCTATAGACTACTTCATTCATCTTAATGATTATTTAATCTTGGAGGCTGACAGTAAGTTCCTTGCCTACAGCATATTGAAAACTGACAGGGAGAGAGCATGATAAAGTAATGTGAAATTAATAGCAAAATAAATAATAGAGAAACTACTGCACTGATTGTGTTATTAATTATCCTATTGTTATTAATTATCCTATTGAAGTCAATAGGAAACCCATGCTTCCAACACCTTCTGGAAGAAGTTCCCATCTGAACATTATAGACATTTGCAATGCGAAACATGTCCTTGGATGAGCAACCAGCTCCTGCTGAGCCCAGGGTGGTGAGAAGCTTGAAACAGTAAACTGATGTGCATTAAACTCCTTCATGAATAACAAGATAAACAAATATGATTAAAAAAAGATAAATGCCAGTCCCAGCTATTTTACAGCCCCAATTGTAAGGGCATGACTTATCATTTTACAACATATTGGTGGAATAGAAGTAACTGTGAAGGGAATTAGTCTCTAGATATCTGTCCCAGAGGCCATTGCCGAGCCTCTAACATCCAGCAGTGGAAGAAAGGTTCCTTTCCAGCTACTACCAACCTTCCTCCTCCTTGTAAGCCTCCTAAAGGTGTGTGGCAGGCATCGGTTTTGGCCTTCCATGGCTGTTAATTTGCCTGTACCAGCCACCAAGTTCTGCTGAGAGCTTGAGCAACCTTATCTGCAAGCACCATAGTAGAGGTTTTTGTATGTTGAATTGCCCAAGATCACCAGGCTCATTATATCGCACTACTGCCTCCATAAAGTTACTTGGGGCTGATTTGCAGGACTTTACTGCCATTATTATCATGATCCTTAACAAATATAACTAAAACCTGGGCCTATTGTTAAGGAATATATCCTAGATCTCAGTTGATGGAATCCAAATCAGTGTAATTCCCAGTACCAACCCATCTGTGACTAACTGGGTTTGATTGCCTGCTGAAACTGACATAAAACAATGTATGCTCTTATGTTGTTACATTGCTTTTCAGTAACTGCAACTCTTTCACAAGCGATACACGTTTTGCAACATCTGTGTTGCCCTATATATTCCTCTCCTTCATATTTTCATTTATGTTGGGTCTCGTTTGCAGGTTTTGAACCAGTATTTCATATAGGAGAAGCTGTTTTTTATAACTACAATATTTTTACCAGTTTGGTCTTTTTAAATCCAGTCTTGAGGCTGTTGCAGAGTTTGATCTTCTTGCCCCTTCCCCTCCACAATCACCCCCATTTGTATGGACTGGTTCCTGACAATCTACAAGACAAATACATTAACGGGCCACTTTTATTAACATGAACATATTCCTCTTTAAAAACCCTTCGGCCCAGCCTTCAGATTATTGAAGCAAGTGACCCACCACAACTTTCTTCAGCCAGAAGGATGCTGGCATTCGCTGGCAGGGTCCAACAAGGATTAGTCTGACTGCTAAACCACTGCAGTAACAAACACTCCCTCGGCCTTACACCATATCTAACATTTTAGTCTAGATTTCAAACTCTCCTTTACAAAGAAGGGGTAAGTCTCAACTATTAAAAACCTGTGTTAAATACCTAAACCAAGAATGCAAAGTACATGGTAAAAAAATATGTCTTGATCACATATGGTGTCTGAAAAGTTAAGAAACAGACATTGACGCTTACAAAACAACAGCTCAATTAGAATAAACGTTTACTAAACTTGACTTTCTCTAAAATACTATAAAATTGAACAATTATCAGTTGCTTCTAGGACATGCAAGTTCATTACATACTTCAGTTTAGCATAGCAGCACAGTATTTCTGACCTGCCAACAGTGTGAATCTACCCACCTTGTAGCAGCCCATCCCAGAAAAGGTTGTAGAGAGTCAGGCAGGCTACTCTGAGCTTTCTGGCATACCTTTAAAAAGCCAACCTCTTGGGGCCTGTTTAAAGTGTGAGTCTCCTGCGGCTGCTGGCACTGCAGCTGTTTCCTTACCAAGCACCTGTACACCCCCTCCCCACCTGTGCCACGGGTCTTCTTCAGAGTCAAGCAGCAGGGGCCGTCCCACCCCGACAGAGAGCAACAACATCCTCTACAAAAATCCCTAATTAATCAGCGTAGGACTGTAATGTACAAGAGTCTGCACATGTTAACATGCATTTTGCACTCTCGTACAGAGATACAACCCCAGGAGCAGGCTACAGGGGTGGAAGTCCCAGCACAACCTCAGCTCTACTGCCGAGACTGGACGCTCCCTTTTGCTTCGTCCAGTCTCACTCGTGTCCGCCCCCGCGCAGGCGCCCCGCGGCCTACCGCCGACCCCACCGCGCCTCTTCCCGCCGTGGCAGCGGGAGCGCCGCCTGGGAACAATCCCGTTTGCTTAAAAATATGTACGTATGTATGTACGTGTGTGTGTGTGTATATATATGCATGTATGTGGCCTGCCAACGTCGCGTGCTCGCAGGCGATGCTCAGGGCTGCACGGGTTTGGGGGTCACCTCGCGATCCGCAGCGCGGAGCCCCCCCGGTCCCGGAGCAGCACCCCTAGAGCAGCAGCGGGTGGGAGAAGCAGCAGCACCCAGGGAGCGAAGGGGAGGGGAGAGGGCGGCGGAGCCAAGCTGGCCCCTCGGTTCGCGGGAGGAGGAGGAGATACCCGGCGCTGCAGCCCAATGGGAACGGCGGCGCTTCCCTTTCTCCCGTTTCCTTTCTCCACCCCCAGCTCTGGGCTGGGGAGGCAGCAGTACTGCAGCCCGGCTGCTGGCGGGGCCGGAGGAAGCCACGCACGGCCCCTTCTCCGCCTCCGCAGAAACACCTGCGGGGGGGAAGGATGCTGGGGGGTGGCCGCCTTCCTCCGCGGGAGCGAGGGCTGGCCTCGGGGCCGCCCCGGCGAGGAAGAAGAGCAGAGGAAGAGAAAGGAGCGGGAGGGAAGTGGGGAAGTTGTGCCTTGCGCGCCCCGCCGAGAGCCAGAGCCATGGGCCCCGCCGGGGGGGCGCGGGCCGCCCCCTCGCTGCTGCTGTCGCTGCTGCTCGGAGCCTCGGCC
>VZTM01042006.1:0-18271 GCA_013400555.1 Jacana jacana | reverse complement strand
TTTTGGGGTTGTTTTTTTTTTTTTTTTTTTTTTTTTTTTTTTTTTTTTTTTTTTTTTTTTTGGTTAGTCAAATAAGTGGAGAAAAGTCTTTGGTAAGTTGCAGGCGGGAGTCAGGGAGCGGCTCCGGCGGTTCCCGCTGCCACCTGGGCGCCTCATCAGCCCCGGCGGGAGCCCGGGGCGCGGCGGCCGGTGCTCGGTCATCGGCAGCGCCTCCTCTGCTCCGGCCGGGACCGGGGCCGGTAGCCCCTGTCCCACAGCTGCATACAGGCTGGTCTGTTCGCCCGCTCCCTCGCTGAGAAAGAGAACTGAGCCGGGACAAAGTTTCGTAGGGATCTCAGGGGGATCTTGCAAGCCCTTTTGTGAGACTGCCGTTTGCTGGAATGAGGGCCCAGCCGCTATTCTCCTTATTCTGTGTTTTTATGCGGCTCACGATTAAGTTTCCTGTGTAAATTACAAGTACAGCTGACCTCTATCGAGGAGTTGCAGCCTTATGGCTGTGGCATCGCATGACATTGTAAAAAGGTTCGCTGACAGCTACTGGTAAAATACCACTGGAAATTAAGCATCATAATGAGCTTGACAACACATTCAGATAAATTAGTAGTGCCTGTATTAATATTCCAACGTGGCTGCCAATTCCAAACCCCAGTGCTATGCATGAGCATTACATCCAGGTACTCTGTCTGATTTATACCTTTTTCTTCTATAACTTCCTGTTACTGGAGATTCCCAATGTGGCTCTCCACAGGGAGGAAAACTTGGTATGAGTTGTGTTGCATTCCCACTTTTCACAGTAGCATTTTTCTCCTGAAGCTTTGCTGTTATGTCCTCAATATGTTTCCTCATCTTGAGACTCCTGATTTCTATATGCTCCAAGAAACATGTGTGCAGGGAAAAAAGAACAACCAAAATTCCTGAATCCCCTCTTTTCGTCTGTGTTTTGTTTTCGCTTGTTTCCTTTTACCAATGTTTGTCTCTCAGGTGATGACATCAAGGAGAAAGTTGTTTGGAGAGTCAGTTAGAAAGAATTAGGTTTTCTGGGATTTCTGGAAGGGTTGAGTGCATACAGTGACACTAAGCAGTAAGTATGCAACATATGCCTTGTCTGTGTTCCCAAATCAATTGGTAAAGGAATCTGTGTTGTATTTATGTTCAAAATGTCTCTACCGTCTAACCAATAGAATGGAAACACAAAGCAATATTTTACCTGGTTCTCTTTGGACCAAATTCAGATTTACATGACAGTCTGTCTGCTAGAAAGAAGAGATTTTGGCCTCTGTTTCCTTTCTCTTCAGGGGGCAGTTATTCTATTTGTTTGTTTATTGATATTACCATGTAAATTAGAGGCTAAGTGTTCTCAAGTCACACCAATGGAGAAAGGAGATAAGGGTAAGTGGATACAAACTTCCTGTTGTACAAGCTTCTTGACTTGATTTAAAAGTTGGAGCACAAGAACTTAATGGAGCACAAGAAGTGCCAGAGTGAATTGGGCTTGAGTTTCAGTTAATTCTATATCTTGTCACCACTGGTGTCTTCCACCAGCTGGTTCAAAGAAAGATGTGCTGGTTTAAATGTATTGATTTAAAAATACTCATTTTCTAAAAAAAAGTAGTACATTTTTCTGGCTTCTCATGAGCTGGCTGCGCAACCTGCTTTTTTTTCATGACCAGTTCGCCTTCAGCTTTTCTTCAGGGGTGCTACAGAACAGGGATGAAGCTGCTGTTACAGCCTCTCTTCTCTTACTTAAGTTTCAAATGAAGGAAAAGCCTCTGTTCACTGTGGCATGGTTACTTCGTAGCATGGCTCATGTCCTAGTGTGACTGTGCAGAGCCCTGGTGTCAGCTCTTTTTCTGCTCTTGAAAATGTATTAAACGTGTGTATTGTGCGAGGACATCATGAAACATGGAATTTTGTTGTTCACAGAATGATGATAGGAAAGTCTGAGCTCTTGGGGTAAAACATCTTTAGAAGCTTAGTAGGTCTCACCTGGGAACAAATACCACATTTATGACTGTGCGTGAGTAATAAATAGCTTTAGGATTTATAATAAAAAGTGGTTCTTTTCCCTTTTTATTCTGCTGTACACTGATCTTAACTACTCTTGTGTTCTGCTGCCAGTTCTTTGCTAACAACTACAAAATATACCTCGTTCCCTGCCTGCCAGCTTCAACCAGCCATGCTAGGCCTAGTATCTCTTAAAATTTCCTCCCAGGGGTTTAAGCCCAAGGCAGAAGAGAGGCAAACCTAAACCAGTTATCTTTGCCTTTCACCATTCTCTGTTTTTTCCTTCTGGTCTAATTGAGCAAGACCTTGCACCATGTAGTTGGGGGCAGCAGATGCCTAAATCAGAGTTGAATCTGAGTCTAAGAAGAGTTTTGAGTCATCTTCTGTTACGTTTCTAGTCAGTAGGACGTGAAACTGACCTGGGGGTTGGTGGTTTGTAGTAAGGCATAGGAAGAAGAGGGATTTTTCTCTATTAAGAATGAGATTTAAGTAATTGCTCTTGCTGTAATTCATGTATTTTCACTGCAAAAGCAAAGCATTGCAGTAAAACTAGTTCATGTGGGATTTGCAGATCAGCATCTGAATGTGAACTTTGCTTGCAGTATTTCTGGGTCTGTTGACAGTTGCACCCAGAGCTCAGTTGGAAGAATTGATGGGCAGTAGACTTCTTAACATTTTGAGGCAAGGCTGCTATTTAATGTGACAACATTATGCTTATTCTCAGGGGCTCGTACAAAACTCGTACCAAAGAATATTGGTGTGATCTTGCTAATCCACTTTGCATGCCCGTTTCCAGCAGTTTGAAATGCAGATAGAGATGAATCTTTAGTGTACCCACCCCCTTCCAGTTTCTGGATACAAGTGATGGGTAAATTTTCAGTTTGTTTGCATTTTGTCCTTATGTCTGCTTCCTTCCTTGGCTCCCTCTATCTTGCCTTGGGAATGCTGACTAGAATCACTAAAGAGGGAGGCAACAGTTTTCCGGCTGCAGTTCGTAAGTGATGAGCGTACCCACCACATGAGAACTGCAATGTTTTCAGTCGCACAGACTTTGCTATAAATAGCTCCAAGTCCTTTATATGTAGTTCCCTTTAGGTTATCAGGGGATGTATTTCAAAAAATCAGAGATAGGGAGGCCACTGGGAGTCTCATTGACAAAGGAGGGACTGAAAGATGCCTTGGGAAAGTTACCTGCATAAACATGTAACATGCGTGGTTGTTGAATCATATTTAATGCAAATTACTTGTTGATTTACATATGCAAAGATACAATAATTCATATTTATTAAAACCATGTCACCTTTAGTTCACTTGAGCTACATGTGTGGCACAGTAAAAATTAGTTTGAAAATCACTACCTTTGAGGATGCTTACGCTATTGCATAGAGATACCTAAAGTACTTCCTCAAAGTCATCTTAGGTACCAGCAGTAGTATGGTTTTTGAAAGCCCATCTGAGCTAACACACCATGCCAAGAAGTGTGGTCCTGAGTGGTGGTGGGCGCAGAAGTCCTCAGCACAGACATTGCTGTAGTTTGGGGCTGGCTGTATCGTATCAGCCATCCTGTGGCATGTTCTCATCAACGCATGGGTTTGCACCATCTGCTAAGACTAAAACAAGCCAGACAAAATCAAAATAAAATTCTTCTGACTGGATTCAGTGGAATGGTGTTGGAGCCCAACGATCTGCAATAAAAAATGTTAATAGTAATGCATAAGAATGAGTACGCAACTTCCCCAAAAGGTTTAATTAGCCTCACAACTGGGAGTAGAAAATTTCCAACTGGGACAGTCTACGAGTGATGTTTAAATAAAAAAGAATAGTAGTTTGACTAGTTTTAAGAGTATTGAGATCTTAATTTTTGCTTCCAGAATAAATTATGAACGATCTAATTAAACTGATTTTTCTCTGTGAAAATTGTGTGAGTGCTGAAGACACATTTTTGAGGTTGGCTGGACTCTTGCACATAGAGAGGCTGCCAGTAGTTATGGTTAAGATTGTTGATACTGTATAATTAGGCCTGGGAGCTGAGAGTATTATGAGGAGGAAATGCTTTGGTCTTTCATTATGTCTCTTTGTCTCTTCTTTTGATGGAGCCAGGACCTGCCTCTTGGGATTTTCTTTCCAAGAGGTGAATGCTCAGCTTAGTGGTGGTGGGACTTTTTCATCCTCCCTGAGCAGGAGTTCTAGTCCCAGTGCATCCTTACTCATTATTTCCATTTCCTTGATGGGATGGGGCTGCTGTCTGGTGGCAGCAGCTACCTATGAGGCAGCTCTGTGCTGCTCCTCAGTGCCAGCTGTGGGAAAGACAAGTGTGCCAAGGCCATGCTCTCTTTTTCCTATCTTTACAGTGAGCCCAAAGGAGGGTCACAAAGATGATCAGAGGGCTGGAGCACCTCTGCTATGAGGACAGGCTGAGACAGTTAAGCTGGTTGAGCCTTGAGAAAAGAAAGCTGCAGGGAGACCTTATAGTGGCCTTTTAGTACTTAAAAGGGGGCCTACAGGAGAGACGGGGACAGACTTTTTACCGGGGTCTGTAGTGATAGGACAAGGGGTAATGGTTTTAATCTAAAATAGGGTAAATTTAGACTAGATATAAAAAAAGAAACTTTTTATAACGTGCGTGATAAAACACTGACAGGTTGCCCAGAGAGGTGGTAGATGCCCCATCCCTGGAAACATTCAAGGTCAGGTTGGACAGGACTCTGAGCAACATGATCTAGTGGAAGATTCTTGTTGTAGGTAGGTTGGACTAGATGACCTTCAGAGGTTCCTTCCGACCCAAACGATTCCAGATCTTTGAAGAGCTTCGGTGAAGGTGTTTTCAAGCTCCATGAAGAGGGATGGGAGAATAAAGAGGTAAAAGCAAAGCAAGGCAAGGCTACAAATTCATACCCAAGGCCTCCTACAAGACCAGGATCTGCATTTTGATATGTAGTATCACACATTTAGGCTCAAGCTGCTACTGTAATTACAGTAATGTTCATCAGGCATTTACTAAAGCTCTAAAATGTTGTTTCTTCCCCAGCTGCTGCAGAAACCTTGTTTCCATCACAGTTTTAATCTGCGATGTTCAAGTTTTTGGCAGTTCAACCACAAATTGTTCAACAATATTGGATTTCAATCTAACACTTTGACATTAAAGTTGAAGTCATGTTGATGTCATCTTCCAGATGTTCATGTCTACTGAATAAAAATGGTGTTTATTTGTTTTATTTCAAATTACAAAAACATGGGGAATTCTGGATGTGATCCCTCATGTTATACAAAGGGCTGTGTCCTGTCAGAAATCAAACAAACCTTTTCTTCATGGTGTAGTAGGAGAGACCTCAAAACAGTGGAAACATAGGTGGATTTCTTCACCCATCCAAACAGAATGTCTTTGTTACACGCCTGAGCCTTGTTGTTGCAGCTGCAGTAACTGTGCAGAAGGGAGATGCACAGCTTCTGCCCAAAACTACTTGTATTTTGCTTTGGTCCCGCACCAGTTCTGTGTTGGTGGGTTGCTTTGATTTAATAGTCAGCTGTAAAATGAGCTCATAACAAGAAAGATCCATTTTGTCCTCCAGGTATGGAAAAATATATGTTTAACCCCTAGAATAAATCTAAGGATCCTGTGGGTCCCCTTACACTGGGAGGCTTTGGCAGCAAGGTCCACGGTGAACGCCAGAGCTGTTGCACTCCCTATTGTTTCAGCTTGCTCCCAAAGCCAGGGGTTTGTCTTATCCCATGTTTCTTGTGTCAGCATGGTACAGGGGAATTGAAGTTGAAATGCCTGGGAGCTGCAGAGCTGAAGACTTCAAAACAGAATGTCAGCAGATAAGCAGTAATATGAAGTTTTGTGCCACATGTGGTGAGTACTTGGGTGGTTGTAAGCGTTAATAGTTTCAGACCCAAGAAAGGAGTCAGCACTTGCTCCTCATCTATTAGTATTTTGTCACAGACAGAAGAGGTGTTAGTTAAACTTGTAGTCCTTAAAACGGGTACCTGAGAGCATGCTGACCTTTAGCAAATGTTAATGCTTGTGTTTTGAAAATGAATTTCATATATATATATATTTTAGATGAAATTCAGTCCCTATGTTATTCAGGTGGAAAGCAAAATAATACTGTATCAAAATAAATTGAGCAGTTACACTGAGGTATTCATGCTTGAGATGAGTGGAAAGACTGTTCAGACCTTTCTGCTGTGCCGTGTTTCAAAACTTGAGAACACGATTGTTTGCTACTACTGCTAATCAGAAAATCCAGTCAAACAAAATGAACTGATGGAGTTTCAGGATAAGTGGTGTACAGAGGGTGGTGTGAAACATCTTCTGTGCTATTTTTCACATCTGTTTGCAAATACCTTTTATACAGTCACATATTAATGTGTCACACAAGACATGGAAATGGTGCTCTAGATCATATACAGTACCACAACAGTATAGCACTTAAGTAATGGTGTGACTGTTTTCCTTTCTATTTTTTTATTTCAAATATCTTTCATAGCAACTATATGTAACAACAACGAGCCAGAGAGATCACAAAAGTTCCTGGTTTGCAGAGCCACTGAGTGCTTTGTTGTGCTTAATACCTTGATGATGAGTATCATGCAGGCTGGTTGAAGGAGAATTCTGAAAAAAGGCATTTCTTTTTTTCATTGATATAGCTGAGAAGCCTGATGTAGGCCTTTGTATCTTCATCTTAGTTTACTTAGTTTTTGCTTCTATTTCTACTTGAGCTGTAAAGAACCACGTGTTGTTATGATTGCAATAGCTATGGAGGAAATAGCTAGTTTCCTAGAAGTTAGGTTGACTGACTCAAAAGGCAAAACAGAAAATTGCACCATGCTAATAAATGGCAGTTATTGTCTCCATCACAAAGCAATTATCTCTTGAGATATTTGTTCATTTATACCTTGGGGACAATGGCAGGTTTGCATAATTTACTTTGAGAAAAGTGGCGTGCTTTCTGCTGTCCTTTCTTACTAACAAATAGCATACTCCATCTAGGCATACAGGCAAATAAGTTAAATTGTGATTTTTCAAGGAAGTTGAAACAGGTTTGATTTTGAGAAAAAAGGCTACCTGTAATCATTGATAAGTGTCGATCTTGCCTATATTGTATTGCACTAACAAGGGAATTACATATTAAAATAAAAGGGGGGGTTGGTGTGGTCTCATTCTATCATGTTCAGCGGTTTCCTCTAACCCAAATTAAAGTTGTTTTGAAATCTTTCTGTCCCACCTGCTACTGTAACTGGAACAGCTCTGCTTCAGCCTCTCCTTACCCTAGTGTCTCTGAATTTCCTGTCCCTGTGGGTTTGTCAGTCCTTAGCACTGCTGTGAATATTCCTATTCCTGTGCAACCCAATATTCAAGTTTGGCCCTGAGCTTGCAGCATATGTTTCCCACACAGTCCAAATTCGGTGCTATATACTGTAAGTTAATCTCCAGTAAAGCATAGCGAAGAGAAAAACCTGGGAAAAAAACAGATGGAGAAAGTAGAGCAAACAATTTGCATATATATGATATGTCTCTCGGTTAAGATTAGCATTTCCTACTTTGCCTGAAAAGCGTTTGCCCCGAATCAGCAGAATTGGAGGATATGCCCGAATGGCATGATGTTCCCCCAGCGTAGGATGGGAGGGGGCTCCATTTCCCGCTGTGGCCCCCCATCTCTGCCACATTGCTGGGATGCTATGGGCAGATGGATAGGGAAGAAACCCCTGTTTGTGGGATATTTGTTCCCCGCTTCAGTTTACAGCGCTGAAGCTTCACCATGGTGAAGCTTCTCTATGTGGAACTACTATGAAGCCACTCTATGTGTGGCTGGTGAAGAAGCATGACCATCTTCCCATTTATTTATCCACTTATTTATAGTCCTTCAAGGTTCCTTCTGAGTGTGTGGTTACAAGTGCTTGGGCAGCGAATTTCTCAGTGCCTTCTCAGCACCACAGCACTTGAGGTGTGTAACATGGATGTGTATCTTAAAGTAGGCAAGAATTTGTTAGAAATCAAAAATGCAACTTCCCTCTTACAAAAAGGCGACTCCATGTGTAAGATTACTCTGAAACTTCTATTCTCATTCCTGTGTGTTTCCAAAACCACACAGGCTAGTAAAACATTGAGTTGGTCAATCACAGCAATGTACCACATCCATAAAAGAAGAGCATTGACAAGTGTTGAATGCAGCTATGCAGGGAATAAATAAATAAATGAGAAATTACAAATCTCTTTTGTTGCAGCAGTTAAAAAGGCGTAGAAGTTTTCTCACACCCACAGGCCTTGGGAGTGCTGTATTTAGAGTGCTGAAAAGCAAATTCCAGTGTCGAAACGCTCTTCTCTGGAGGACTACATTTGGGTGTACTGCCTAAGTCCTGGAAGCAGTGACTAAAACATACTTATTTTTGACATGTACTCTGGTACTGTCTGTCTTTCACAGATGGAACCAGATAGTGATCCTGAAAAGCAAAGGCAAACCTAGTTTGTTACTTTTTGCATATTTAATAGAAGCAAAGCAAGAGCACTGTATGATGCTATTTAAGTTTTACGTGTTGCAAGATCTCGTTCTCTGTGGAATGCAGCAACTTGTTAATCCTGTGTCCTCAGAAATAATTCATAGGAAAGGGACTACCAGGCTGTAGCTGCTGTTCTCTCCTTTTGGCGCTGTGATTTCTGTGGTAGTCTGAATTGTCTTGGCACTGAGGTCTTGTGTAAATGTAGCTGGGTAGTGTTAGGCTTCATCCTGACACAAATACCTACGATGTATATTCAAATGAGATGTTGCTTTCCAGGAAGTTATTTGATTAAGCAGCAAAATTAATCAGATCTATGGATACAGTGAAATTGGATGAGTTTCAGTATATGAGTTTCTGGTTCGCATCTGTGTTGGTTTAAGCAAGGCTTGCTGTACTACTTGCTAAGGTTGCAAACCTGAATGCTGAGTGTAAAGTTCCCTCTTTAAGGGAAAATGGCTTCCTGTTGATGGAAGAAGTTGCTCATAAGATTTCTGCTTTCTTTAGACGTTTTAGTAGCTAAATAAATAAAATCTTTCTCAGTAGTTTTTTGTCTTTGCAGACTTGTGCAAAGATGAGATGTTTCTGGGATAGTAAAGGCTGCCTAGGTTGTTGATGGCAATCCAGTGAAGTCACTTCTACGTAGGTCCATACAGCTGTAAAGATCTGCCTGGATACTGGTATATGGCTGTGCCTTCAATTACTAAAAAATGCTTTAACTTTGAAAAATGGGAGTGTGGCTGAAAGCTGCTTTGCTAGATTAGGCACTTAGAGTGGTTGTCAGGGTGTTTTCTGTATGTGATGATGGCAATCCAACTGGTTACCAAAATAACTTCTTAGAAGTTTGAGGCAGGGCACCTCCTGAGGCTGGCAGCAGGGGACACCCTGAGGAAAGCCAGCACCCAGCCACAGCCTTCTGAATGGCTGGGGGCTGATTGCAGCTGGGCACGTGGTGGGAACTTGTGATTTATGGAACCACTGTGGAACAAGTTGGAGATCATTTGCTGCTTTCTCGTTCCTACTTTAAGAGGGACATTACAGTAAATGTCTTTGAAGAGGAGGGAAAAACATGCTGTGGTTTGTTTGACCTTCTTCTCCCTTTGCATCCCTTTGAAGTTGGTAAGTAAATAATTTGGGCAATGAAATCGGCACTCCACAATGTTCCTTTGTTTCTTCTGCTGCTCTACCTTCCCTTCCTGCTCACAGCCCTCCTCCCAGACACTGCTTGGTTTGCTTGGGCAACAAAATGCCTGTCCCGAGGAACTGCTGCAGCACAGGGGTTAAAATGTTTCCTGGGAATCTAACAGAGTCAAGGAAATAAAAATGCAAATTAAATAAATAGTTTATACACGGTTTATTTTTCCTTTTGCAATAGGGCATACTGCAAAATGGGGGACCTCTTCCCTTGAAAAGATATTAATACTAATTTAAAGACTGTGGAAGATTGCAGTCACTGTTTTTTCAGGTTGTTATAGACTTGCCTTACTTTTCAGTGTTTTCTCTTTTTTGAAAATAATATTTTTTCTGGCCTCCACAAAATATTGTGAAGAATGTAAAGCTGGACTTCTGAAAATACTGCAATTGATTTTTACATTTCTTTACGTGCAGGGCTCCTCAGCCCGTGTAAACGGCATCTGCCCTGAAATTAGTGGTTTGTGAAATCCCCAAGTATGCGGTCATTGCCAGGAAAAGCAGGGGGATCTGACACCTTCATCATTCTCTGTAGAACTGACCAGTTTAGGTCTGGGTCACATGGTGGTCTCTCTCCTGTTATAATGGCACAGTGAAGAGCTGATGCTCTTGATCCAGGTTTGTCGGCAGAGGTGAGAGATGAAGTCCTTAACTCTAGATTTTGCTCCATCACCTCAGAAAGCAGTGAAGGTGTGAACCCATTCGTGTTTTCACCATGCACAATTCTGTTAGTGATGAAGGCAGAGTAGCTCTTACAAAAACCTTGTGTTGTCAGACCACGCCAGTGGATTTGGATGGCATCTGGCAAATAATTTTTTTTTCCCTTTTTCTACTCAATCTTTTCTCCTGTCCCACACAAGCAGGGAGGAGATGGGTTTGCCTGGAAAGAGCTGATTTCTTTTTTAGATACTCATCTGTGTTTATGCATAACTTGAATCTTCCCTCAAACACGGGTGCAAAACTCCCTCCTGTCTCAGTTATTATTGTATCTTTTAATAAGCTGGAGTTATTACTTCAGGAAAAGCAACGTGGCAGATGAGACAAGTCTCATTTCTCCTCATGGGGCTTCTCATCGGAGCTCACAAAGTTGTAGTCTTGACGCAGTGGTGTTTTCTTCTCCATGGCTGTGTCTGTTTCTGGCTGTGTCTCTTCAGAAAACACTGGTTTGTGGCTGAATCAAAAATTTAGGTATACAAACTCATTTTTCTGCTCTTTCTTCTCAAGGGAAGGAGTAGCAGGAAGGAAAAAGGACTGGTCAGCAGCCCAACGCTGTCTCTGTGTGCCAACCTTCCGGTGGGGTAGGGAGAGCACACTTTGTCCTGAGCCACCACTGTGAAGGTGGGCGTCCAAAAGGTCATACTGGAAGAGATAAGGCAGAGAGGAAAATAAGGTTACTCTGGGGGTCTTTGTCCTGGTGGGAAGAGATTGGCAGCCAAGGGGCAGTGAGTAGTGGGAGTCTGTAGCAAGAGAGGCTGAGGAAGAAATGCTGGTGGCTGGTGGGGGTCCTGCAGCAGGATGGAAGAGGGCAGGGAGCTGCTGCCTGTGTGTGTGAGCACGCCTAGGTATAGCACGTATTTAGCACTGGAGTGAGTCCAAGTCCGTTATTAATTGCTTAGTGAGGGTGAATCAAAAGGATGAAAAAGGCAGCTGTTTGCTGCCAGGATATTGTAGCAATGCTTTTGAAAATGCACTTTGATATCATGCTGTGTAACTGTTTTGCAGTTGGTGGGATAAACAAGTTTAGTGAAAGGTGCAGCGCATGAAAACTTCTTATACTTGTTACGTGAAAAACTGTAGCCTCTTCTCTAACAGAAGTTAGATGTGCTGAGTGCTTGAATGAATGTGCTGTGCATATCCAGTCCTGTGTGTGAGCAAGGGGTGGGTGCAGGAGTAAGGGTCCAGGGCTTGGGAAAAGATGCGAGAGAGTCCACCCAGCCAGGTGATTTTTGAGTGGCAGGAGGGTACCTCAAGGAACCAACATTGTTTTCAAAGATCTCTAACTGCTGCTTCTGGAACCACCACTGTTTTGCTAAAGTCACAGTATCTGCCAGGGGCTGTGTCCAAGGCAACTCAGTGTGGGGCCAGAGCTTGTTCATTTGCATCGATTTCATCATGTATGTCCTTCCCAGACAGGTTAAATCCTGGAGGGGGCCCTCTTGCCCATGAACAGATGTGGTCAGATCCAGCTCAGTCGGGCACAGCTGCCTGGAGATACCTTGTCCCACAAACATCCGCCATGCATGTATGTGAGGAGGGGAAGTGGTGGTACCTGCCAGCCACCTCAAACATCCTCTCTGTGGGGACACACACTGGTGCCTTCTGGCTGGGTCCCAGGATTGGTTTTACATATATACTGTTCTCAGCAAGCACCGTGTGAGAGATGGCAAGGTGCAAGTGGTGTGCCTGCTGTTGTAGCAGAAGGTGCTGGTTGTGGTTCCCGTGTCTTGGGGAGTTACTTCCATCATCTGCCATAGGAGACTGTTTGTATTTGTGGTAAACAGCCTAAATTCTAGCACTGTGTGATCTTTGGTACAACCAGTGTGTAGGCCAACAGGTGGGCGCCCACAGTCCGGAGACCACAATCTTGATCTTGGTTCAAATGCCCTTGGGAACATGGCTTACAAAGCATGTTTAATGTGCTTTTAGTAACTCCCGGTGCTGAGGAGAAATTTTACTAAATGTAAGCATGTTTAGACTTTCTGGCTGCTCAATATCATGCGCTCAAATATTTTGCTTTGCTCCCATCCAGCAAAAAGTGATGAAACCTGGATGTCTGAGGTAAGGCTGGCAGTTTCTTGACAAATGGGGTGATAGAAAGCAGTTGTCACTATTGTCTTGCTAAGTGAAATTTTAGTGTTAGCAAGAAATCCTGTGTCAAACTGACTGGTTGAGTGTGGGTTTTTCCAGCTAGAAGAGCTGTGCCTGTAGAAAAGAGTACAGCAACAAGTATTTAAACCATAGTTTTCACAAGGACGAGCAGTTGCGTTTTAAACTCAATGTATTTGGATTTTGACCAGTACATTTCTACTGAAAATAAAAATTTCATGTGGAAAATAATGACAAGAACAAAACTAATTTTCACATTTTTAATTTGAAAATGTGATCAGGGATACATTTTTAATTACTTAGAATTTACCTCCATTTCAGAGCCCTCAGTACATAGTGGGGTTATAAGTTTTTTACTACATTTAGTCATTAAATGCCTCTTGGAATGTATTATCAGTTCCTGAGTTTTATTCTACCTTCCCTCTGTACCTTTGGACCCCTTCCCTAGTGTTCACTTTCCAGCAGATTTCAGTGTGGGATTTTTCTTTGCTCAGGTAATCTTGCTTGGAAACTCAAAATTTAGAGCTGCAGACAGACTTTTCTGTAAGAAGCAATAGTTAGTAGGACTTGGTCTGACTTTCTGGACATGGCTTCAGTTTTTGTTGCAAACAAGCTTTTGTCATGACCTTTTCCTTTGAGGGCAGGCAGGCAGGGAGAACAGAGGCAGCAGGGGACGGATGTTACAGGTACAGGACAATGCTGCACTTTTGTCTCTCAATCAGCTGGAGTGTTTGAATGTCTATGCTCCACCAGCGAAAAGTCAGAAAATAGCATTTATGCTTTCTTAGCTCAAAAGATGTTCTATTGGTAATACATTTCAATGCTGACTCAAAGGCAGATTTTAAAAAAAGGAGTTTCCCTGGGAACAAGACCTCGTGTAACCTCGACAGAGGAGGATGGCAGGCTGAGGTCTCTGCACAGTTTTGCCTGCACTTTCTGCAGAAATTCAGTGCTTTGTGATCTGGACCATTGTCAGGATCTTACCATAATAACAATCTCTTTTTTTGAGGAGAGTTTTGGGGTTGTACCAAGGTGATGCCGGCCACAATGTAGCTCAGCAGGAAGATTTGTGAATATAAGACTTTTCATTTTAAAGAGTTCATCTCCATGACTTTTTGTTGTGGTTGTGTAATTTTTCCTTTTCTTTTCCCTTTTCTCTCCCAATAAGAGTAAGTTGCAAACTAAGTTCCAGGTTGTAGTTACTTTATTTTCATCAGCCCAGTAAAGTAAATGCTTACAGTTAGAAACATGCAGCTTAAATTAAAGGCCACGTGCAGTTCTTTTTTACTACATAGCAGGCAACTACACAGGCAAGCAAGGTTGTCCTGTGTCCTGCTGGAAGTGGTCTGGTTTTATGCTGCCTGCACATCCCTGGACCACTCTTTGGGTTCAGAAAATGGATAGCTCATGTACTGTATTGCTCCTTGTATTTTCAGTCCAGCTGCAGAAAGTATTCATTAAAAAGATTATTTGCTCAAGAGGCCAGTCTGCCTTTTTTATTGAATCTATTCCTGTGCATTCTGAAAGCAATAGAGCTGGGATAACAAACTTGAACAAGAGGTGTTTTTTAAAGTGTGTGAACAGTGAGATCTGAAAAAACATATTTAATATGTTTTATGGTGATATGATTTTTGGATCTATGTCTCCAATTCACCTCTATTCCAAGCGTGAACCTGCAACAAAATTAAATATCAGGCGACAAAGTAGTAATAATGATAAAGCTTCAAAATAAATGCTGTTGCTTGTGTAAAAGCAGTTGAGTGAGTTGGATGAAATGGCAGTGTAATTATACAGTAGCAAGTCAAAATTTGATAGCTTGGAGCTTATCTTGGCACAGCATGTCACTTTACCCCCAACCCGCGGTATGGCACGTTTCTTTATCAACACTTAATTTCTAGTTGTTCACCTTTAATCTTATCAAATTTTAAAGTTTGTTCTTCCTAGTGAGTGTGGAAGGAAATTCAGAAACGAATTAAAATCGACACACCAAAGCAGTTTAGCAAAAATATCCCCAAAGTAAGATTCTGGATAGTTAAAGCGAATGTTGTGAATTCCCAGATCTGTAGAATTCTAAATTTTACTAACACTTCTAGGACTAGTTTCAAATTTGCAATGATAAAGGGGAGCTCTACAAGACTCCAGTGCAGAGTGCCTATGCCCTAGCTGACCTAAAACTGAGGATTGCCTGTTGTGTGCATGTCCATATGGCACTAGTTCACTGTTGCAACAGTTTCATTATTTGCAAGATGCCACATGATAAAATGGCTTAAGCTTTATAATACATAAATTTTAATTTACTAGGACACTTTTAAATACTTTACTAAAAATTGCTTCCTTTTGTAGTCAGGGTCTCTTATCTGATACTTGTTTCCTTCCCCTCCATGTACGCTTCCTGTTTTCCATCTCTGTCCCCATATCCCCCTATGTATTTCCATGTGCATTTTCCTGTTGTCATGCGTTCTGCAGCTGCTCCTCAAATGCCTCCACCATGGAAAGGCTCCTAAGCCAAACCTGACCCTACACAGCTCCACAATAAACCCTTTGCTGGCCCCTACCCTCACCCCTTGAGCAAGGAGGCAGCAACATTTACATCTCAGGGCATGCTAACCTGACGTACCTTGTCCCCTGTGCCTTTTATGTAGTGCAAGGGGAGCAAAAAAACAAACAGGAAAGTGATATGAGTCAGGTCCGTGATAGTATATAGTTAAATCATGTCTGTGCTTTCATGTATGATTCAGTTACTGTCTTCCTGATGACCCTTTCTAGAGGGATAAAATGTAGAATGATAATTGGGAGAAAACTATTTAAGGAAGGATTCTACCTATTACGTGTGGAATTGCATCTGTATGTTCCAGTAGGGTTTGGCTCTAAAACAGAAAAACAGAGAGACTCTGTTTGTACAGAACTGTCAGAATCATCTGAATGCATGAGTGTTTCCAGCCCTCTTCTCTACTGCTTTACAAGAGAAATGTGACTGCATTTATTTTGATAACCTCTTTTCAAACAACAGCATAACTGGAGTATTACAAAATACTTTTAAAAAAGGTGAAAGTGCATGTGAGATGTGATTTTGTGGTCACTATTTTCTTACATATGGTTGTTTTTTTTTTTTTTGAGGAACACATTTCTCGTCATTGTTTCTTCTCCTACTGCAGGGGATGGGTGTGGGCACACAGTGATGTACCAAGATAGCGGGACACTGGCATCCAAGAACTATCCTGGGACGTACCCAAATTACACTCTTTGTGAAAAGAAAATCCAAGTGCCTCCAGGGAAACGCCTGATCTTAAAAATTGGAGACCTGGATATCGAATCACAGAAATGCGAATCCAGCTACCTTACCATCCAGAGTTCTTCAACATTGCACGGTATGTAGAAGATAAGGCAAAGGTTGATGCACAAATTGGTAAATTGTGTAAAACCCAGTTCAGCAAAATGCAGCCTTTGTCCTTTCTTCCTCCTTTTCATTTTTAGTGAGGAATTTTTTTACTCTGAGGGTGGTGAGGCACTGGGACAAGTTGCCCAGAGAAGTTGAGGATTCCCCATCCCTGGAAATGTTCAAGACTGGATGGGGCTTTGAGCAATTTGGTCTAATGGAAGGAGGGTTGGAACACAAGGATCCTAAGGTTCCCTTCCAACCTAAACCATTCTGTATTCAAGTGTGTTATGTTTTGTTCTGCCAAGGCTGAGGGTGCTGCATTCCTGGGGGAGGGGAATGGGACACTGGGGCCAGGAGGGCTCTGGCATATCCACCCTGGAGCTCTGCCTTCAGCCCTGCAGAGCTCTACTGTCACAGCTGTAGTATGGCAAGTTATGTGGGTCTATGTCAGCCCTGTACCATTCTGGGGTAGAGGAAGAGCTGGCTCACTAACCAGACAGAAACAAGCTTAGAGTTGATGATCCCACGTGTCTCTATTTCTTAGGTAGTTCAGGCCTGAGAGAGGAGATAACCTTTATTATTACTAGTTATTAGTCACTGATAACCTTTGCTAATGTACAGGCTTTAATACTTGTAGACATTAAATGCGTGCAGCCAGTCTGCACTCCTGTAAGAGATTTGCACAGGAAGATAAGTGAGTAAATATGCTACAGCTGTGCACTTAAAACAATCACAATGACAACAGGATCCTCACCAGGGAGACGCTGAAGCCTTCCTTAAATTGGTTTTCCCCACCAGTTGCTGCTGGAACTTTTGATCTGCTTTTTCTAGTGGAGTCAAACTGTTTTTCAAGTCAGTGTGCCCTTTTTCAGAAGTCTGATTTAAGTTTAGGTCTGCAAGGAGTTCCACAATGCAGGAATTAAACTCTTGAATCCACAGTTCATAAAATTATGGCTGCTGGGAGTGGGCTGTAGCCTGTAGTCGTCTGAGGCTGAACGTGCTGTAGTGGACTTAACAGGAAGAATGGGTTTAGTGGAAAAAGGCAATGAAGCTACACAGAGCCTCTGCAGGTTTTCCAGGTTGCCTAGCTCTTTGCTTGGCTCAGTCAGGTCTGTGGCTCTCCTAAGATGAGGACTCATAAGGTATCTCAGTAGTAAGAAGGGATGATTGCCTTTCATTCATGAGCATGATAGGCCTATCACTCATCTGGTAAGGTGAGATCAAAAGAGGTATTAAAGCCTAGCTGGCAAAGGAAGGTAAAGTTAATTATTGTTCTCATGAGGAAGGTATTACATTTTGAAACAGCCTTCACCAAGAGTGGGCCGTGACATGTTGATATCTAAGTCTTGCAGAGAGCTTGATTTGAAGCATAAGGAATGTTTATGTTCATGTGTGCTGGGTTTGTGGGTTTTTTTATAGCATTTACCACGTTTCAGAACTATAAGCACTGAGCTGTGTTCACCTGAAGCAATCTGTCTGTACTTGGCAGTAAGAGATAGGTGTTTAGTATTGCATTATCATATCTTTGAATAATTTTTATTGATGTTGTCTTGACATTTCTAATCAAAGGCTTTTCTGGGAAACAGGGATAAATCAATATATTGTTTTCTGAAGTGAAAAACGAAGCTTGGATGCTTGACATTCTGGCTTCTTACACATTAGCCTGAAGACATCTTCACATAGTTCAGCCCTGCGCTTATCCAGTCTGTAAACACAGAATTCCTGTGTGTTATGCAATCAAATCCCTATAATGAATTTCTTTAAAGTATTCCCACACCCATTTTCAGACCTGATTGGTAATGTCTGATGCATGTGGATTATAATTTGCATTCTCACTAACGAACTGCACAATTAGCAGATTTTGCTCTTATCTGATTAAACAAGTTTTATAGTTTAGGCATACATACCATCTGTAATGGTTTTTGTGCTCTGCAGCTGGCTGTAGACTTTGCCATTAGCATACCTACAGAGTCTCTGCTCTACACTCAGGTAAATTTTTGCAGACAGCACTGTGGAAATAGTGCTATATGCATAAATCCATGATATTGCTTGCCTTTTAAAAGGCGCAGGAATAAATACATGAGATCAGAGCTTCATTAAGTCACTTGTTTCAATAGTTTTGCAATAGCTCTGTGCTATACGTGTTTACATAAGCGAAAGAAGCTCCTTGAGTGAGCTAAGTCCATTCAGTCTGTTAAATGTCCTTTTAGGTAGCTGTTTCTGAGCTCAGATCTCTTCCCAACCCTCCCCTCTTCATGAACACCTATAGGCAGGTCAACATCTTCCCTTGGCCAAGAAGGTACTGACCTTTGCCATCGAAATCCTTTCATAGGGTGATGGAGAGCTGGAAAGATCTTAGAATCATAGAATCAT
>VZTM01042005.1:73741-92729 GCA_013400555.1 Jacana jacana | reverse complement strand
AGCCTTGGAATGTTCTGCCCAGGGCAGTGGTGGGGGCACCATCTCTGGAGGGATTTAACAGCTGGGTTGACATAGAACTCGGAGACAGGGGATAGTGATGGGTTTTGTCAGGGTTATGTTGATGGTTGGTCTGGATGATCTTAAAGGTCCCTTCCAACCTGGGCAATTCTATGATTCGATGACTTCCTCCCAGTACACTCTGTCTGCAGGGACAGTGTGTCAGCGTTTGATGTTGTAAGTGGCTTCTCATAACCGTGCTTGTGCCTAATGGCATCTTGGGCCTGTGCTGCTTTTGGGTGGAAAAAGCTACCGTCCCTGGTTTTTGGAAATTGCTGGTTGTATTTCATCTCTGCCAGCTTTTGTTTTAGGAGGTGGTTAATGATTGCTCCCCGTTTACCTTCTTCATGCCACACAGGGCTTTTTTTTTTTTTTCCATCTTCTCTCAACTATGCTTTTTGTAGTTGGGAAAGGTCCAGTGTTACCCTCTTGCTGTAGAGGTACCGTTCCATGTCTCTTTTCATCCTTTGTCAGTCTTCTCCATTGCTTCCAGTTCTACCACATTGCTCGAAGTATCTTAGTGACAGCCACCTGATGGGCTTGTATGGTGTTTAATAACCATTTCTGTTCTGTTCTCGGCCTGTACTGTGATCGTTCCTGGCATTTGCTTTGCGTTTTTGGCCATCTGACCCACTCCTGGCTGCAAGCCCACACTTTCATAGGGCTCTGTGCTTCATTACTGAAGACCTTGCAGTGAAGTGCCAGTCTGGTTGGGTGGCCGTGTCAGTGGGCAGCAGGACTTTTGGAACGGGGAGAATCTTTAAGCAGCCCTTTTTTTGCAAGGGTAGAGGGAAAGGGAAGTTTTAAGCAAGGCTTTTGAAGGACCTGTGACCTGGTGTTGGATGGGTGTCTGGGAGAGTTGACCCATTCAGTGCTTATCGCTGCGGTTTGTCTCCTCTTTCCGAAATGCTGTTGACACAAATTAAAGAGTGTATCCTTTTGGATGTGCAGGTTGGTGAGGTCAGGATTTCCCTGCAGAGGTCTGCAACGCTGCTCCATAACTGCTTCTCGCTCTGGAGTCTGCGATGCTTTTGTATGACCTCTTCAGCTGGGAGGTCATAGAATCATCGAATTGTCTGGGTTGGAAGGGACCTTTAAGATCATCCAGTCCAGCCATCAACCCAACTCTGATAAAACCCATCACTAAACCGTCTTACCTCTCGGGATTTGGACACGTCACTGTCAGCTTTGCTCTACATGACCATCTATTTTGGTGACATCCCTACTCCACCTTTTGCAACATGGATCCTGTTGAAAGTGTAGTAGGAAGCTTCCAAAATTATTACTTTAGTCCTGATAACTTGAGTCAGTGGGGACACGCCTTGTGTTTTCGTGGGCTGATGGGATCCCATCTGTCATGCTTAATTGTTGTCATGGACAGATGACTTTGTAGAGCTGCTCCCAGAATTGTGCACCCAGATTTGGAGCTTCAGTTACAATCTGCTGGTGCCATTAAGCCAATTTAAATTACTGCTGCTGTGGAGGAGGGTCATTTCCATCACCTGAATGGCCTTCAGGTGTTTGCCTGTGCTACACCTGGCCACCACCTGGCCTGTGGGGGAGTTGGTTTAGCTCTGTGTGAATCCTCTTGGAGGCAGTTGGCTAAACTCGCTGATGACATGATGGTAATGTCTCTTTCCTTGACATCTTTGAGTAAACTGGGCTTAAAATATATTCTTTCACTATAATAGATAGCTAAGGCATTTGTCATAGAAACTTATTAGCAAGGAGCGGCCTGCTAATGTCACTTGGTAGAAGGGGAGGTGTGATGACAAGCAGTAGAGGCCTTGGAGGAGGTGACACCTTGATGCCAGGTTAGAATTAGAGGGTGTGGTGACACCCAGATTGGGATGCTAGCAGGAACTGGTTTAAAGCCAGGTTTCACCTTTTTCCCCCTTGTGTGATCTGTCCTTTCCTCATCCCGTGGGGTGTTTAAATAAAGTTTAAATAGCCCAGGAGGCTTGTGGATGTGTGTAGAAGAGGAAAAGTGGTGGTTTCTAAAGGCCAGGGTGAGGCAGTTGAGTGGTAAATGGCAGTGATGAGAATACTGGAGCATCTGGCTGAGTATAAGATCCTGCTGCACCTGGGTTTGTAGGTCAGAAGGTCTATTACCTGGTGGTGCTTCCTGGTGAGCCTTAACTACAGGTGACTTTAAACTACCTAGTTTGAAACCATGCAAACCACCCAGTCTGAAGTCCCCTACTGCGCCTGCTTCCCCTGCAGCTTAAAGTCACTCACCGTCTCCTTTTACCAGGAAGCTCTGGGGTTGAAAGTCATGTTTGCATTTTCTAGAACCTCTATAAACACTAGAGGCTCAGAGAAACACACTGAAACCTTCTCCTCGATGAGATGTTGGTAGTGTTTGAGTCGACTCAATGCTGTGTTTAAACAAAGGAAACAAACAAGAAAAAACAGTCCCAGCCCCCAAAGTTCTCAATATGAGAAAAAAAAAGAGCTCTTTGGTGCAGGGTTCTGTTTTTTTTTTTCTTTGCAAGTGCTTGCATGCCAACCCCTAGACCTGAAAAGCTGGTGTTGGTGCCATGAGAAACTAACTTCACTCTATTTTTTTTTTTTTCTTCTCCTTCTGACTGTAGAGCTGCTCATTAAAACTGTGGAAATGGGCTTAAAATTATCCAGCTGGAAGAATATTTACACATTTTAGGTACTCCTTTTAGTTTCTCTATAAATAAGCTGCATTTGCCCATTGAAAGGTAAAAGCCAATTTATAGACCAGTGAATCTGAAACAACAGAAGTTTTTAGCTTTTGCTTTTTGTCACCAAAGCTTAATTTCTGCAAAAGAGTTTCTTTTTTTCTTGACAAATCTCTCCGTGTATTTCGGTTAGGAACCGTTTATTTGCTGATCTTAACCGTGTCTCTTTGGTGATTGCTGTCAGGGCCAAATCTTTGCCTTGACAGCCGTTGCACTGTTTTGTTTTATGAAACAGTCTAAAAATATTCAGCAGGGCCTAATAGATGACCTGGCAGGAGAACAATGACCCAAGGCCCGGCGCTGCCATGTGTTGCTGTTTGAAGGACTGCAGACGAGGAGCTCTGCGAAGCTGTTAATCAAGATAATGTCTGCCGTTGATGGCTAAAGCGGGTGTAGGATGGAGGCTGCTGGATTGAACCTCTGCAGGGTCTGTGTGTCCTCAGAGCTCGGGGTGGATGGTCAGAAACTGGGAGTCGATTCATTTGGTGAAACATCTGAAGTGTGTGACTGAATTCCGGGGTAAGAACGCGGCGTAAGCATACAGCAGCGAGACCTACGATAGAGGAATAACGTGATGTGTAAGTGCTAGACTCCTCTCTGTGTAAAAACATCTGGGGCTCTGTGTAGAGGAGGGAGAATCACAGGATGATTCGGGGTTGGAAGGGACCTCTGGAGATCATCCAGTCCAACCCCCTGCCAGAGCAGGGGCACCCACAGCAGGTTTCACAGGAAAGTCTCCAGGTGGGTTTGAATGTCTCCAGAGATGGAGACTCCCCCACCTCTCTGGGCAGACCCTATTAGGGCTCTGCCACTCTCAGCAAAGTTCCTCCTCATGTTGAGATGGAACTTCTTATGTTCCAGTTTGTGCCAGTTCCTTCTTGTCCTTTCCCTGGGCACCACTGGAAAAAGCCTGGCCCCATCCTCCTGACACCCAGCCTTGAAGTATTTCTAGGTGTTGATCTGATTCCTCCTCATCCTTCTCCAGACTAAAAAGACCCAAGTCCCTCAGCCTAACCTCATAAGAGGGATGCTCCAGGCCCTCTCATCACCTCTGTAGTTCTCTGTTGTCCCCTCTCCAGCAGTTCCTTGTCCTTCTTGAACTGGGGAGGCCAGAATTGGCCCTAGTGCTCCAGATGGGGCCTCCCCAGGGCAGAGCAGAGGGGCAGGATGACCTCCCTCCGCTTGCTGACCATACTCTTTCTGATGCCCCCTGGATGCCATTGCCCTCCTTGACCACCAGGGCAGATGGAAATACTGGGAGCTGCCAAAAATCACAGCACATGTTACAGGCCACGGGGCAGCCCTGTGCCCAGAACAATGAATGGCTTTCTTGGGCAGAACAAGCCGTAACTATACACTTTTTTTCCTGTAGGTTTATAGCTTGGCACCGCAGTAGGATTTTTTGCTGCTGTGGCTGTGTTTACTGATAGGTTTGTGTGCCTTTGGTTGGGTTTTCTTCCCCTTTGATTACACAGTGGTAGGTGTGCAAAAAGCGTGGATGAGGTCTCAGAGATTCCCTGGTCTCGTAGTCCAGAGGGGAGGGGGAAAATCAGTATTTTCCATAAGCATGAATTAACTTTAACACGTGAAAACATGTTTTAAGCTAGAAGGTGCTGGGCATGGGCTTGTCTGGCATTTGTTCTTTTTATGGAGATCGTATGTATATTGAATGGGCTGATATTTATGGTAATGCACTGAGTATAGGCCTCAGTAAAAGATTGGAGGGACATAATTTAATCTTTTCACAGCACCAATCCTCCAGAAATTATCTTCTCAGTACTCCAGGTGATACGAAGGTATTTTTGTGGGCCAGGGTATGAAAGATTGGACCCTTCAGTTTGCCAGAAAGTCCTTCACTTCTGCTACCATTTACTAAAAAAAATGTGATTCTATTCATTAATTGAGTAGCAAAAGAAGGCATTTCTCAACTACCATGTCATGAACCTAATTCTACTGACTTAGGAGAGGCTGCTGTGTACTTTAAAACTAAGTTCTGTTGCAATGAAATTACAGTAAGTTCATTCTAATTATTACCCAGTGGTTACTCAATTTATGGCGAGGCGGAGCTGTGTGTTTGCTTTTGTGTGTAAACACTTGTTCTGTAACAGTAAAAATGACTGATGAATATTAACCAGAAGAGGAAAAAGATGTCATGAAGCGCAATCATGGCTGTGGTTCAGATGAGTTGAGAACAGCTCAGAATGAAAAATTTTGGCTGGATAACTGACTTCTTGACCTACTCGTTGGGTTGTTGGTTTTCTTTGGGTTTTGCTTGGGGATTTTAAATTTTTGTTATTTCCGAATACTTGTCATGTTTAGTTGTGAATCCTACAGTGATTTAGGATACCAGTTGCTTTTAAATATGAGCCAGCAGTGTGCCCAGGTGGCCAAGAAGGCCAAGGGCATCCTGGCTTGTATCAGAAACAGTGTGAGCAGCAGCAGTAGGGAGGTGATTGTCCCCCTGTGCTCAGCACTGGTGAGGCCACCCCTTGAGTCTGGTGTCCAGTTCTGGGCACCTCAACACAAGAGAGATCTGGAGGGGCTGGAGCGAGTGCAGAGGAGGGACACGGAGCTGGGGAAGGGCCTGGAGAATAAATCTCCTGAGGAATCATTGAGGGAGCTGGGAGTGTTTAGTTTGAGGAAGAGGAGGCTGAGGGGAGACCTCATCCCTCTCTACAACTGCTTGGAAGGACATTGGAGAGAGGATGGTGCTGGTCTCTTCTCATGGGAAATTAGCAATAGAACAAGAGGGAATGGCTTCATGGTTTCGACTTGATATTAGGCAAGAATTCTTCCCAGCAAGAGTGGTCAGATCCTGGACTGGGCTGCCCAGGGAGGTGGTGGAGTCCCCATCCCTGACTGTGTTTCAGAGTCTTTGAGATGTGGTGTTGGGGGATCTGGTGTAGGGGAGAACTTTGTAGAGTGGGGCTGATGGTTGGACTGGATGATCCCAAGGGTCTCTGCCAACCAGAATGATTCTGTGATTCTAAGTAATAAAGAAAAAAACTAATTATTGAAGCTCTGAAATTCTAGACGCCTTTTGTCTTCTCTGCTGCAAAATGAAAATTACAAGACCTAGCGGAGGTTTCCTCATAGCTATTAATTAGAAAAATGCTCTGTTTTGATATTTATCAGGCCTATCTGTGTCATCTCTGCCTGGTATTAGGCTGGAGTGAGATCAAAACGGGGAGTGCCAGTTGTCTTGGTTCCCCGTGTCTTATCCCATTTGTCTGGTCTTTGTAAATTCTAAACATGGAAGTGCCTCCCAGCCCTGGGAGCCCCAAAGAAACGCTCCTGAGATAAGCTCTCAGTGCTGGCTGCCATTACTGGGCTTAAAATACTTTAAAGGGACAGTATGTTAAAACCTGCTAATTTCAAAGTAGTTTTATATTTTGTTCCACTCCCGATTCCTTTGAAGAAATGCCTTTTTTAATATATATATTTCTCCAGGTATCTCTCCAGTCCATACGCTGAAATCCGAGTATTGTGACAATACTCTGACCGTGCACCAAAGCCTTGGTGTGTTAACTTCTCCTCATATGTTTTTCAGAGGAGATAATGGTATCGATTCAAAAATTGGTTTGGGGTTGTTTATTTATTCAATATAACCTGAGAACCATGAAGTTGCCCCATAATCCCTTCCCCCCATCCCTGAAAAAATAAGTGGACTGTTGTTTTCCCACTATTTTTCTTATTCCCCCCATCTAATGAAGTACTTTAATGAAGCGTTATTTTTCTTATTCCCCTCCTTTTTAGTTTATTTTTTCCATTTATTTTTTTATTTAAAAAAAACCCTAACACATCTCCTTTACTCTCCTTGGTTTTGGCTGGAAGGGTTTTACGGTGATGTCGCAGGGGTTTGTGCCATAACTGAAAGGAGGCAGGGTATAGGAGATTTCTTACTCAAAAATAGGTAGTGAGAATAAACCTCATTAGACTTTTTGGGAAAGCTTTATGTGCTCCTTCCCTTCCGCTCTCAGCCGTCTCTGGTCACGTGACAGCCGTGTTCGGGGCGTTTTGCTTTGGTTTTCCAGGCTAGAACACACATTTCCAGTGAGAGAGGCTTTCTTCTCTTTCACAACAGAAATGCAATAAAAAGGAATAAATTGGGGTGAAATGTAAGTGCAATAAATAAATTTTTAAAATGTAATAATAATTAAAAAAAACCCCACAGTCTTCACAGAATCTCAGGGATTGGAAGGGACCTTGAAAGCTCCTCCAGTCCAACCCCCTGCCGGAGCAGGAACACCCAGAGCAGGTCACACAGGAACGCCTCCAGGCGGGTTTGGGATGTCTCCAGAGAAGGAGACTCCACCACCTCCCTGGGCAGCCCCTGCCAGGGTTCCCTCACCCTCACCACGAAGAAGTTGTTCCTCATATTTAAGCAGAACCTCCTCTGTTCCAGCTTGCACCCATTGCCCCTTGTCCTGTCATTGGGTGTCACTGAGAAGAGCCTGGCTCCATCCTCCTGACACTCACCCTTTACAGATTTATCAACATTCATGAGGTCACCCCTCAGTCTCCTCTTCTCCAAGCTCAAGAGATCCAGCTCCCTTAGCCCTTCCTCCTATAGGAGATGCTCCACTCCCTTCACCATCTTGGTAGCCCTCAACAGGGCTTTGGGTTTTCAACTCGGAAAAGCCGAACAAATACTGGTTTTGCCATTAGTTTTTACTAGTAATTTTTAGTAGTTTTTACTAGTTTTTACTAGTCATCCAGCCTCACCCAACTTGTGAAAATACTCAAAGTTCCAGCCTAGTTCCCCAGGCCCGCCCAGCTCTTCAGCGAAGGAGCCCTTTGTGTGCGTGCCCTTGTTTAGTGCAAAAGGTCTATTTAATAGAAATTTCCTTGCATTTGTGAATCTCTGGGATGGGGTTTGGAGGGTTGTTGGCTTCCCTCTTCCTTGCTGCCTCATCTTTCAGGTACTCTGAGGAACTGTTAGAACCCCCACCCCCAAGAAAAGCCCTTCACCTCCTCCCTGGGTACCTGCATCCAGCCAGGATGGACCCACCATGTCTGGGCAAAATACCCCCAGGCTGTTTCCAGGCGAAAGCCAAACCTGTAGTGTGTAACCATGTGGATTTCTGAGTCCTCTGAAACACAGCTCGGTGATGAAAGGGAGTATAATTTTCCTGGTAAGCACAGATTAAGTGGAGGGCTGCAATGCCACAGGATGTAAAGCTGATTATTTCATTTTTTGCTTTTTTTTCTGGCTGGAACCTGGCAGTGAGCAGCTGTCAAGGCACATCACTTCTTAAATGTTAACTTTTAATATTTCAGAAACAATTCCATTGGGAGCTACCGAGTTTGGATGGTGATAATAGCTGAGCTGCTTCACTTTTTGCCTCTGATAAAGTTAGTGGAATGCTTTGATTCTGTCTCGCGCTGGCAGGATGGGGCTGCATTCTCTGGTGGTGTCTCATTCTGGTGGTTTCAGCCAAAGTTACCGAAACCAGGCTGAGAGATGGCCCTTCCTCCCCCTAAAAGGAAAGGAGAGGAAGAGGATAAGGAGATTTACCAGTTTAGAAATAACCAAACTACTTTAATGAAGTAGTAATACTAAAATTTAAAAACAAAAGATAATGAAATCGATACAATAAGTATAGAACTGTATGAAGCTCCCAGGATGAGGATCACATCACCAGCAGCATTGGGAAAAGTCCCAGCCTGGTCTGGATGACTGACAGGAGCTGGATTCCAGCTCTGGAGTCAGGAATGCTGGGATCAGGGTTAAAGGCAGAGGAACAGACAGGGTCCTCCTGGGACATCAGCCATTGAAGAGAGTTGACCCTTTGATCCCTCAGCTTTTACACTGAGCACGATGGGGATGGGNACATTCTCTTATTCCATCCGTGTCCCCACCTCCCCCTTTTTTTTTTTTTCCTTCCTTTCCTTTGAAATGCCTGGCTGGTGATTTGGTTAAACACTTACAGGGGAGGTTAACAGCTCCCTCCGAGTCATGTCAAAAGCACGGAGTGCTTCCAGGTCTGCCCTCCTTTCCAGGGATGAGCGAGCTCCTGGCTGGCCAGTGTCCCCCCCCCCAATCCCCAGTCTGCCCAGCAGCAGTGTGCTCTCGGGCTTGATTCATAGCTTGTTTGAAATACCTTGAAACAGACACATTAGACAGCTTTTTTGGGGGTGGCAGTTGTTCTCTTCTGGCTCACGGAGCTGCTGCTCCAAGCGTTCAGTTCTTCTGGTGAGTTCTTCCAACTCTGACCCCTCCAGGATTTATTGGTGGGGGTGTTCCTGTCAACCGTTGAACAAGGGGTTGTGTTAAGTGGCCGGCGTTTGGGAAGGGCAGGATTGTGCTCTCCATGAGAGAGATGGCACAGATGCTCCTTTATGAGCGTTCGGGAGGAGGGGAGACTGTACGTGGTTCTCAGTTTGACAGAAACCATGGATTTGAAACGCTTTGGTCTGAGCTTTACGGGCTACATGATGGGGCTGTGAACCTGGGAGAGCAGCCTGTGTGATTGATAATGGTGTTTGCAGACCCCAGGAACACTGAAATAATCTGTTGGATGGCTTTGCTTGCGTAGTGATGGTATCCAGATGCTAACTATAAACATCTCCCTCTGTTTGCTTAAGCGTGGAAATGGGAATGAAAACAAGTATTAGACAGTCGGTGTTTCAGGGAAAGAATTTTGGCCATCCATCTCTTAAAAGGCCTATTCTTCAAGTGTCACATGAAAGCAACCTCCAGTCATTTATAGATTGCTCTTATTCTGTGGAGTTGAAATTAAGGCCATCAGAAAAAAAATAAAATTTAAAATCTGTTTAATCAAATTGAATGCACAATTAAAAAACAATCCCCCTGTGCTCAGCACTGGTGAGGCCAAACCTTGAGTATTGTGTCCAGTTCTGGGCACCTCAGCTCAAGAGAGATCTGGAGGGGCTGGAGCGAGTGCAGAGGAGGGACACGGAGCTGGTGAGAGGCCTGGAGAATAAGGCTTATGAGGATGGATTGAGGGAGCTGGGAGTGTTTAGTGTGAGGAAGAGGAGGCTGAGGGGAGACCTCATCCCTCTCTACAACTGCTTGAAAGGGCATTGCAGAGAGGTTGGTGCTGGTCTCTTCTCACGGGCAATGAGCGATAGAAGGAGAGGGAATGGCTGCAAGCTGCAGCAGGGGAGGGTTAGACTGGCCATGAGGCAAGAATTCTTCCCAGCAAGAGTGGTCAGAGCCTGGACTGGGCTGCCCAGGGAGGGGGTGGAGTCCCCATCCCTGACTGTGTTTGAGAGTGGATGAGATGTGGTGTTGGGGGATCTGGTGTAGGGGAGAGCTTTGTAGAGTGGGGCTGATGGTTGGACTGGATGATCCCAAGCATCTCTTCCAACCTGAACGATTCTATGGAAGACACACCCCACACACCCCCATTCGGATGTGAAGCATTTCCATCATGAGCCTAAACCCCCAAAACCCCCACCCCACATCAGGCAACCAGGAACTGAAGCAAATGCTACAGAAAATGCTCAAATTTAGCAGGTGTATCTGTTCGGCAGTCCCCAGGGGACACAGGAAACGGTGAATGAGGTTGGGAAATGTTTATTTAGCTCTCCAGTAACAATGTGAATAATTTTTGAGGAGCACAGAGGTTGATTACCTGATAGATAATTTCTTCCATCCGGACTAAATACCACCCCCTGGGCGCTGGGTCCGTAATGATGGCACCGAGCTGGAGTGAGAGCGGTTGCGGGGAGTTTCTTGCCATGAATGCTGCTTTGAAATTGCTGGGGCGGGTGGAAAAATAGCATAATCTTGCTTTGATTTATGAAATACAAGGGAGGCACAAGCCACCACGTTTGTTTTTTATTTTTTTTAATTTTTTTTTTTATTGCATCAAAATCCACATAATTATTTTTAGCAGACTTCTCTCAAAGGAAAAGCAGCTGCTCTCGTGTTTGCTGTGTGTGTGTGGGAAATTAGATCATGGGATCACAATTTTATAGTGAAAAACCCCTTGAACCATCACAATTCCAAATCTTCCACGTTCTTCCACATTACACCAGTTACTGCCCTGTGGTTGAGGACTGGTGGGCAGCCTCACAGCTGCACAAACAGAAGAAACGGTTTTAAGAAGAAAGCATAATATTTAGTAGAAGTGGCAGAAAGGTCTGTAGATCTGCTGCAAACGTCTTGAAGTTGGTGACTTTTCTTTCAGTAATGTGCCATCAGTGAAGATGGTGATTTTTGATCTCTGCAAGATGCAAAACGCAGGCTGTGAATCAGAAGTTAAGCCCCTGCTTGTGGCTGCTCTTCAGCTTTTGGTTCTTCAGGAATAAGTGGTGTTTTGTCCCCATTGTGTTCATAGAATCATTCAGGAAGAGACCCTTGGGATCATCCAGTCCAACCATCAGCCCCACTCTACAAAGGTCTCCCCTACACCAAATCCCCCAACACCACATCTCATCCACTCTGAAACACAGTCAGGGATGGGGACTCCACCCCCTCCCTGGGCAGCCCAGTCCAGGCTCTGACCACTCTTGCTGGGAAGAATTCTTTCCCAAAGTTCAGCAGTGTTCTTCTGCCGGTTGTAGGTGTGGGAATCCCCAACTGCGGTGCTCCTGCTGTGTGTTGACTGTTTGTGCCAGATTAAACAGGAGGGAAAGCCAAACCGGAGCACTCGCCTGTGGAGTGAACGCCTTCTGGATTAAGACCTCACTTTCCCGGCTCCCAGACACAAGTTATGGGGTGTTGGTAACTTTTCTGATAATTCCCCACTTGTTGGGTTGAGGGTTGGACTATAGATGGTCTTAAAGGTCCCTTCCAACCTTGACAGTTCTTAGATTCTATTCCTTGCCTCCGCTTTGCCTTTGCTTTGTTGCTGTGTGGATCTTTACCTTCCCGTTTGCTGCATTCAAAAGGCCTCATCGAGGAGGAATCCAGGCAGAACTGCTTTCTGGTGGCTTTCTAATCCTTTCCCGAGAAATTCCGCAGCCAAGGCAGGTATGTCTTGCTTGTCACAGCATCTTTCATAGAATCATAGAATCATTCAGGTTGGAAGAGACCCTTGGGATCATCAAGTCCAACCATCAGCCCTACTCTACAAGTTCTCCCCTACACCAGATCCCTCAACACCACATCTCAGCGCCTCTGAAACACAGTCAGGGATGGGGACTCCACCCCCTCCCTGGGCAGCTGATTCCACTGACTGACCACTCTCTCTGGGAAAAACTTTTTCCTCATGGCCAGCCTAACCCTACCCTGCTGCAGCTTGCAGCCATTCCCTCTCCTTCTATCGCTGATTGCCCGTGAGAAGAGACCAGCACCAACCTCTCTTCCTGCTCTTCTTTTACCTTCTCCCTCACCTGCTTGTTTACTCTATCCCCACCATAGCAATCAAGCCTCTGATTAAATTTACATTTCTTTGTGTAAGACTTAAGAAAGAGAAGGCAGTAGATGGCTTCAAATTGGGGCATTTGTACATAAATAATTACTTTGGCCATGTTTAGCCCCAAAGAAGTTCCTATTTCCTTACACGTCTGAGGTTCAGAGTCCAATGTAAAAGGAAAAAAGAGGTGGGGTGGGGATCAGACCTCAGAATTTCTCTCATCTTGGGGAAAGGGAGAAAGAAGAGAAAGTGTAACAATATTAGGAACGTTAAGAGTTGCACGTACTGGAAATTTCTGTCTGAATAAGTTACAATGAAGAGGATTTGCCTTTAGCGGTACGTCAGATAAACCACCACCGATTGTATCTTCTATGTAAATGCTCAGTAATTGATGGGGTGGCTCAGAAATGGACCCAGTGGCTGTTTGAGGAACGTGTTTTATACGTGGCAAAATGTAGAAATGCTGCTAGGTTCCCGGGAGTGTTTTTGGTTGCTTTCATTTCTGATTGATCAGTTTACCCCAGACATAAGAGTAGTTTGTTCGCAGACACTGTTTACAGATCCTGGCGTGATGAAATGTTGTAATAGCGGGAGCTGAAGTGCCTGGGAAAAGGAGATATTGTTAATGGGGAGCTGTAATCAGTGTTTGAAAACTGGCTAATGGATTGCAGAAGATAGTAGCCTAGCAGCCGGCCGGCCAGCCAGAAGGACCGTGTATGAGAACACAAATGCACAGGGAAATTAAATGAAGTTAGTGCTCGGCTAAAGGTTCAGCCGTGTGATGGGGTTTGCTTTCTGAAAGGGTTTGTGGGGAAGACTTGGGAAATCCTCTCACTTTGGGTAAGCAGGAAGGCTTCCTCCTTTCATTTCAGCTTTTGACTTCAGTGTCTGTGAATAGAAACATTAAAAGAAAAAAGAAATTAAAACAAAATCATTCCAAAGGCAAAGGAAGGCTCTGTTTGGGTAGGGGTGTTTGCACACTTAGCTGCCCTTGTATGAGCTGCCAGAGTAAGGATGTAGAAGGATCTTGGCTGTTTTACCTGCAAGTATCTTTTACCACTTTATCTGGTACGTGCCAGGGCAGTTCTGTTGTGCTGTGTCTCAGGGAGGCTGTGGCCGTGTCCGCCCTGCCCAGCAGTTTGGTACAGGGGATGCTGGTAGCTGAGCTGAGGCCTGGTGAGAAGTGAGGCTCTGGGAACAGTGGCACGTGAACCACCTCAGGTTCGGTGGCCTTCTCCTGCGGGCCAAGTGTCTCCTCTGGGATCCCAGGGCCTTTAGTTCCTCAAACTCCCAGCCCAGCTTTCCCTGTCAAGCTTTGGAGCGCTTCACACGTGGAGCTTCTGGTCTGCTCTTCTCGGGATGTGGTGGTGGAGTTGGTGTGCTGGGAAACCAACCGATGCTCAGTCGGTGGACACAATCAGGGCATTCACTTTCTCCTGTTGGTTTGAACCAAGTTCCCAGCACAGGCACAGATTACTTTGTTTAAAAAAAATGATAATTAAAAGAATTGGGCAGGACATCAGAAAGGCTCATTGCAAGACAGCATATGAAAACCAGTGGGACAAAAAATGGAAGGGAAACATGCTCTGAAAGAGGAGGGAAATTTTTGAAATGCCTTTTGCCCTTTTTACGAACCTGGGCCTCTCTGTTTTGGATTTAACCATTTAGCTAATTGGTTTTTTTTCAAGTGGTGAGCAAATGGGAGCTGGAGATGATGATTGTATGTTAATTTGGTGATGAGAAAGTGATTATGTTTTCAAGGGTGAGAAGCAAACCTTGCAGGGAAAATGGAAGGCCTGTTTGGGCAGGGAAATGAAATGCCGTATTTGTACAATGCTCTATTTAGGGGGAAGAGCAAAGATACGGTCTCAAAGTATCTGAGGGCGGGTGTGATACGGGCTAAAGCAAAGATCTCTGGTTCTGCTTTCTTCCTCTGAGATCCTCTTGCCCCTTCTGAGACCAATGGTTGAGAAACCTGAGATACTTCACGCTCTTCCCGTGAGGTGTTTGTGCTCCAGCCCCGTTTTGGAGGGGGCTCTGGAGGGGGGGCCTGTGTGCCTGGAGACTTGCCTGTCCATCAGAAGGTCTATGATGAGGAGTTACACTTGAATTTCTTACGTTCTGACTGACACCCTGGCTGGTTACCCCGTCCTGAAACACGGAAGCAACATCATACACGGAACAAGGTTGCACAAAATTAAACCCTGCTGGGAAAACTGGTCCTTATTAAGGCAAAGCATCATTAGGATGTTTGTAAGTGGTGTTGATGGCAATAAAGCTTATCAACAAGATCTCCAATAATGCCTCCATCGGATGGTAGCACCAGTAACACCTACGATGGTTTTGGGGGAAACGGTTGGTGAAAGGGACCAAACCAGTTGTTTTCCAGTGAAGAAATCTCTGAAAAGAGGAAGAGAAAGAGGTGTGTTGGGAAGAGCAAAGTAGAATAATTTAAACTAGAAAGAGGAATATAAATCACAGGAAATTAGAATTAAGATAAGAATTGACCAGAAGAAGGGGAGCCGGGCGCTAAGGCCAGCTGAGTTGTCTGTCCCTGTAGAGATTAATATCTCACCACGTGTGAAGACTCTGATCTGGAAATGAGATTAAAACAAGAATTGACCAGAACTGGGAGATGAACCATTGCACCTTCACGGAGGTGTCCACCCCCATGGAGATTAATATCACACAGAATAACGAAAATCTGATTTTGGAAAGAAGCTAAACATGCATTCTCCATACCAAGGGGATGCTCTTATAGCCCTTGCATAGTAAATAGCCTTGACTTTCCTCCAGAGACCAACGCTCTGCTGTCAAATAGATTCTTCCAAGGCTGTTTGAGTATTTTTACCTCAGCAGACTTAGCAACAAAACTACTATTGAGCGTTTTATTAACGTCGCGGAGCAAAGCACGGCACAAGTTCTCCCTTCTCCTGGTTAATCCTCTTTCTCAGGCGGTGTAAGGAGCCAGCAGCTCAGGTTTCTGCTGAAGCAATGGAGGATCGATGGCATTATTGACATATCAAACAGTTCTTTCTCCCTCTGTCATTTCAACAGCACCTGAAAGAGCACAATTTCCGTGGTTCGAGCTCCCTCGGGGAGGAGGGAAGCGCAAACTTTCCGTGGTCTGTGTTTATCTGTTGGAAAACGCCGTGGTTGTGTTTCTGTATTTAACTCTTCAGTGTTGAAACACAACCTTATGTTTTTTTTTTCCTTTTAGGAAAAAAGGTAGGTGTGTGCTTGTGCCTCATTTTCCTTAAACTTTATCCTACTTTATTAGGATGAATGTGTTCCTTTGTCACTTTTCCTTAAATTCTTGCGGAAATGGACTTGGAGCCAGCTCTTACTCAAAATATTAGTATTATGGCTGAATCGGGGTAGAAGTTCAGTTTAGTTGAAAGATGCTTTTTTTTTTTGAGATTCCAAACTCTAAAGATTGGTTGCCCCCTTTTTTTTTCCCCTCAAGTTCTCAAGATATAGAGAGTGAGTGCACATTCTGACTGAAGAAGTCCAGGAAGCATTAGTATGTCAAACTAGTGCTGCGAGGGTGCGATGCCGGGTGAGGTGGATTGGGTTGCGTGCTGGGGAAATGTGAAGACGGGGGAAAAATGTGGGGCACCCCCCTCTACCCAACTCCCCCCTCCATTTTCGATTGCAAAACCTGCTGGTGGATGGCTTTATGGCTTTGCCTTAGCTGGAAGCTGTTTGGATGTCAGCTCTCAGCGGTGGGTGTTTGAGTAGGCACTGGGAAGAAGGGCCCAATTGTAAGTCACGTTGTAGTACGAACGCCGGCTCTACCGCTTAGTGCTGCCTTTTCATTTTCGGTGCCAACTTTTTAATGGAGGATTTTAATGGAGTGGCCCCAGCTCTCTCTGACAGGGACTGCCTGTGGTTGAAAAGGCATGATTTGCAAAGTGAGTCGTGGCATCTCTTTATTCTGCTCCGTGGTGTGCTACTGCCAGCCAGGAAGGCTTGGGATCGATCGTTTAATTTCAAGTGGAGCCACAAAGGGTGTCTGAACCAAGCACATCAGCGCATTGGCCAGGTTCAACAGGAGGAATAGCCCTGCCTGAGTGCTGGCTGGCTGGTGGCTGGGTGGCCAAGAAGGGATCTGGGATAGAGATTTTGTGTGTGTGAGCAAAGCACAAGGCATACTGGGCTGCACTGGGAGGAGTGGAGCACCTCTGCTATGAAGACAGGCTGAGAGAGTTGGGATTGTTCAGCCTGGAGAAGAGAAGGTTCTAGGGAGACCTTAGAGCCACTTGCAGTCCCTAAAGGGGCTCCAGAAGAGGTGGGGAGGGACTCTGTCAGGGAGTGGAGCGACAGGACAAGGGGTAACAGCTTTAAACTGGAAGAGGGGGGATTTAGATGAGATCTCAGGAAAAACTTCTTTGCTGTGAGGGTGGTGAGAGCCTGGCCCAGGTTGCCCAGAGAAGCTGTGGCTGCCCCATCCCTGGAGGGGTTGAAGGCCAGGCTGGATGGGGCTTGGAGCAACCTGGTGTGGTGGGAGGTGTCCCTGCCCAGAGCAGAGGGCTGGAATCTGATAATCTTTAAGGTCCTTTCCAAGCCAAAGTATTCTATGAGTGTAGCCAGCAAACTGGGGGAAGATGTTGTCCCCCTCTGTCCAGTGCTGCTGAGGTATGGCTGGAGTATTTTGTTGGGTACTGGGGCTCTTGTGCTCTTCCCAGCTGTAGAAGGATGTGGGGAAAATGGAACTCATTAAGAGGCTGAGATGGTTAGGGCCTGGATGGTATCACCTGCAAGGGAGTTGGACTTGTTTGGTTGCAAGATGAAGAGTAAGGGGGTAATCTTAAGAGGAGCTCCCAAGAACTTGAAGGGCAATTATGAAGATGACAGAGCTGATCTCTTTTTAATAGCAGCAAACAATTGCAGCTTGGGGAGGCTCAGATTGAGTGCTGTGAAACATTATGCATGTGGAAGATGGTGGTGGAGCAGAACAGACTGCCTGAGGAATTCCTGTCCATGGAGGCTTCCAAGGCTAGACAGAACCATGGCTGACATTACAGTGTTGGTGGTAGTTCTGCTTTGAAGGGGGTGTTTGGTCTAGATGGCCTCCAGAGGTGCCTTACAGGCAGCGCTTCTTTGATTCTGGTAGGACTGTAGTCTGCAATTTCATGGGGTGTGGGAACAGGTTAATGCAGGTTGAAGATGCTCCAGCCTGGCAGAATGGCTGGCTGGTCTCTGCTCCACAGAGACTTCTTCACAGCCTTCAGAACCTTTTCTCCTTCTCTGAACACTGTGGGGTGCAGAAATGCCTGCACTTCTTTTTTTTTGGTCTTTTTTCCTTCTCTGAAGTTGTGAATCAGGCAAGGGTTATGGGCCTTAGTGCAGACTCACCCACAAACTTAGGTTATGCTGCAAGTCAAGCACGAAGACAAGTGGGGTTTGAAGGTGAAGTGCTTGCTTCTCTTGTTTACCAAGTGTGGGTCTACTAAGAAGAGAGGCTGTCTGCAAGTTCTTCCATATGATTTCCACCATTCCACACAAACCCAAAAAGATGTCTTACAGTTGTGTTCTACGGCACTGGTTGAAGTGAAAGCCCTCAGGCCTGTTTAACCCTTGGCTTTTTGAGGAGGTTACCAAGTGAGGAGCTGCCTTTCCAACAGAGAGGATGCTTTTCGTGACATTTTCTGCCTGGCACCAAGGGGTCTGTAGATCCGTTGCTCCGTGGTGTCAGTCCCAGCTTCTTGATTTCATGTGGCCTTTTCTTCAAAGCATGGGTGAGGGTCGCTTGTCCGTCTGCGACAATAAGGTCACATTCAGATTAACAAAGAATTTAAAACAGTTTAGTTAAATCGTGTTAAACTCCTGGGTGAGTTGCTTTCATTCAGTATTAAAATGACATATTAAAATTCAGTTTAGTACAATTCACCTTAGGAATGGATTAGGGTAAATTGGATTAAGGTAGACTAATTCTGGAAAAAGAGGCTACACAAGTCTTTCACAGTGAAATAAATGACTTCAGAGTTAATTCAGACTAATTTTCATTGTTGCAGTGTGTCATCCTAGGGCACATACACCTTTAATCTTGGTGAAAGAGTGTTTATGATCCAGCCTTTCCTTGCTCTGCTGGACATAAGCCTCTTGTCCCTTTTTTAAGGTTGAGCCCTTGTTTGATCCTTCTCTGTTGGGAAGCCTCTGAAGGCACTGTTGAGCCTTCCCCCGTGGTGTATCAGGGAGGTTGGTTTCTAATGTTCTCCAGATAGGTTACCTCAGAAGAAGAGTGAACTCCGTTGATGTACTGAATATTGAATATCTCTAGGGAAGGGCCTCAACCACCTGCCTGGGCAACCTGTTCTGGTGGTCCACCACCCTCATGGTAAAGAACCTTTCCTAATATCCAATCTAAATCTGCTCTTCTGGAATTTGAGGCCATTACCCCTCGTCCTGTCACTCAACTTTTCTTGCCTTATCCTCGACTGTCTGCTCCAGTGACCCCCAGCAGAGCTTGAAGCCCAAAAGGTAGATCCCAGAGGAGAGGGATGTGTGCCCTCTCCTTCATGGCTCCAGTTGACAGCCTGGTTTCTGGGCTGAGGGGGTGGTGGTTCTAGATGAGAAGGGGGTTGATGGTTCCAGATGCCAGATGACCTGCTGGGCTGTGCCCTCCCTGGTTTCCAACCTCAATTTCTGTGGGCATTTCCTCAGCGAAGGGGGGGAATGAACTCCTTCAGCTGCTTTCACCAAATCCAATAGGAGTTGGAGCAGCAAGTGCTCCATCGGCTGCTTCTGAGAGGGGTTAGTTTAGGTCTCCATGAAGCCCTGTGCTCTGGAGTTATTGTAGGCCACCTTCTCGTGGTTAAAAACCAGGAAACAAGCTGCTGCTTACCGCGGAAAACATGACCCCCCCCCCCCCCCCCCCCCCCCCCACCC
>VZTM01042005.1:26570-60835 GCA_013400555.1 Jacana jacana | reverse complement strand
GCAGGGGGGGGGGCGCCTTGTCTTAGGGTTGTCCCCGAGAGCTGCCCTTTGAAAGGGTGTGTGCACACAAGCGGGTTTGATTTTTGCCCGTTCGGGGTTTTTTTTGCCAGCCTAAGCTAAAGAGAAGAGAGGTAAATCCGGCAGCAAATTGGCATCAGCACATTCTTCCAAAGCTCCGGAGCGTGCTCTGGGCGGCCGTGCCTTTCTTTACGGTTGTGTGAAACTTTCGCTCCAAAATTGGAGAGAAAAACCTCCTAAATCCTACATTTCTCTCCTATCTGTCACCTGTAACATTGGCATCTCTCGGACTGCCTGTTACCAGCCGCCTTCTTTACCCAAAAGTTTATAAAAGGTCAGGAGTTCGAGGGGTGAAGGTGGAGAAACCTTAAAAACTGGAGGGAAGCCGACGGGTGGTTGGAAAGCTGATGTGGTGAAACTGTTGGGAATTTGAATGGGGAAATGTGGTGGTGAGACATCACCTCCCCTCCAGCTCCTTTCTTCATGTTGTCATGAAAATGTCATTTCTATTTGGTTCTGTAATTAGGTTAAGAAATTTAGTGAAACTGCTTAAAATGGAAGACACGCATTTAAGCCGACGACACCAAGCTTGGTGGTGTGGTTGACATGCTGGAGGGAAGGGATGGCATCCAGAGGGACATGGAGAGGTGGGCTACTGCAAGTGGCATGAAGTTCAACCAAGCCAAATGCAGGGTCCTGCACCTGGGATGTGGCAATGCCAAGCACAAACACAGGTTGGGTGGAGAATGGCTGGAGAGCAGCCCTGAGGAGAAGGACTTGGGAGTGATGGTGGGTGAGAAGCTCACCATGAGCCGGCAGTGAGCACTGGCAGCCCAGAAAGCCAACCCCATCCTGGGCTGCATCAAAAGCAGCGTGGCCAGCAGGGCCAGGGAGGGGATTCTGTCCCTCTGCTCTGCTCTGGTGAGACCCCACCTGGAGCACTGTGTCCAGCTCTGGAGTCCTCAGCACAGAAAGGACATGGAACTGTTGGAACGGGTCCGGCTGAGGGCCACGAATNGGGCAGGGGGGTTGGAACTGGATGATCTTGAAGGGCCCTTCCAACTGTAACCATTCTAAGATTCTATGATCTGTTGGCTCACAGTAAGTGTCACCCAATGACACCCTCTCTTAGGTGACCACACTTACGCTCACCTAAATCAAAGGTCTGAAAGAGCATTCAGTCTTTATTTCTGAAGAGCCAGGACTTTGCCTTGTGATGGATTTCAATGACTAATCAATTAATTTTTAAAAACTCCTGTTTATAATGAGGTGACTCGGTTGCCGTGGCTGGAAGCAGAGGTATGTGCAGGCGGTAGCTTCAGCGCTGGCCTGCAGGGAGGCGTTGGGTGGGTTTTCAGAGCAGTGTGTCTGTGGGAGTCCTGGAAATAGTTTGGAAACAGTTTCCTTTTCAAAAATCATAATTAGCACAGCTCATTAATTATTTAATAATTGCGATGTCTTATGTTCTCTCTGTCATCTCTTCCTGCGATGGAATTGCTCCTCTGAGGAAGGGCAGAGGAGTTCGGTTCTCCCAGTTCCCCTTTCCTCCTCTTCCCCTCCATTTTGAACTTCTGAAATGCTCTGAAAGGCTCTGGAAAATCGATTTGCTGTTTGTGTTGGTTTAATGCTTAACACCGGCTGCCTGTCCTTTGTACCGGCAGCCTTGGAATGCTCTGCTCCCGTAATTTGTGTGCTTTCTGACACGCCAAATGCAGTAGAGAAACTTCCTCACGGGAGGAAGGGATTTGGGTTTGGGTTTGGTATTTGCCTTTTTTTGAAAGAGTAATGTTTGGCAGTAACATTCCCATAGTTCTGTGCACAAACGTTTTAGGCAGTCCTGAACTCCTCCCGTGTTGCACTTTGATCATTAACTATACAATTAATTTATTTATTTTCCACTTAGTAGAAGTGTAAAAATTTTAAAGCAGAAGTTTCTGTTGTATTTGTGGTGCTCCCGGCCTCCTCTGGGATGGGGGAAACCTGGGGTAAAGAGGGACAGGCTGAGGGAGCTGGGATTCTTCATCCTGGAGAAGAGAAGGCTCCAGGGAGACCTTAGAGCAGCCTTCCAGTATCTGAAGGGGCTGCAGGAGAGCTGGGGAGGGACTCTGTGTCAGGGAGGGGAGTGACAGGACAAGGGGTAACAGCTTTAAATTGGAAGAGGGGAGATTGAGATGAGATACCAGACAGAACTTCTTTGGTGTGAGGGTGGTGAGAGCCTGGCCCAGGTTGCCCCGAGAAGCTGTGGCTGCCCCATCCCTGGAGGGGTTGAAGGCCAGGCTGGATGGGGCTTGGAGCAACCTGGTGTGGTGGGAGGTGTCCCTGCCCAGGGCAGGGGGTGGTTGGAACTGGATGATCTTGAAGGTCCTTTCCAACTCTAACCATTCTTTCATTCTATGACAGAAGTTGAAGAGCAGTAGGTGGTGTAAGCATTAAGCATTGTATTTTACCTTCTTGACTGTTTTTCATTGCTTGTTTTCCACACTGTAGAGAAGAGTGAGTATCATCCTGCTAATTAATACTTTTAAACTTTGTGTGGTTCAGCGGGGCTGATGGGCCTCTCCATCCATGACCTGCTTCTCTCTAGCCTGTCTTTTCAGGAGACTTGCTCTTGCTCACGTAGAGTCTGCTTTGCCACAAGGGGTAGGGGAGGCTCAGGGAGGTAGCAGGAATATATTGAGCCGCAGTCACTATTTGGACAAATCCCTTAAGTTTTTTGGGGTGGAGTTATTCATTGTTCCCCTATTAAACTTGCTTCAGAAAACAGGAAAATCATCTAGTAGCTTTATATGAATCTTGCTAATTGACTTCAGGAGGACCATGGACTACTTGGCAGTAGTTACTGTCCTTATGAAAGCTGCACAAGGAGGAATGATAAGTGAGGAGACAACGGGAGAAGGAAACCTTGTAGTTGTTGGCAGGTATTGGGGACTGGCTGAGTATGTAACTGGGAGGGACAAATGCCCTGTGGCAAGTCTTTGAAGAGTATTGTGAGAGTCGTTAGTTTAATTTAAATTGGAATTTAATTTGGCAATTGATAAGGGACTTTCTCAACATGTTTGTGAAGGAGAAAACAAGCTTCCTTTACAGGGAGGTATGCAAAATTGCAAGTGGGGAAATCAACATGAGTTAATCACAGAGTGAATATTCACCTTTTTCCCTTTTTTTTTTTTTTAATTAACTTTCTGATTATAATTCCTTGAAGATATTTAGTGGGAGATATGTGTTTCAGCCATGGGAAAGAATTGTGTAGGTCAGAGATTATCTCCTCAAGGTCTCTTATGAGTGGAGTGAAACTTGGAGGGTGGAAGAAACCACCACGAAGGTGAAATTGCCTGTAGAGAGGTTTTACCAGCAAAGTAAGTTTTGAGCTGCGGGCTGTTACCAGTGGCAGCTCACAAAAAGGAAGAGTGTGTATTTGAGACAGGTTTGGAATATTTGTGAAAACTCCTGGTGTGGGAGCGTGTGTGGAGAAGAAACCTTACTTTGGTTTCCGTGGCCGCTGCTGTCACCAAAATGAGTGATTTGCGGAACTTCTTCTTGTTGTTTTTTTTTTCTTTCTTTCTTTTTTCTCTTGGTGACTGGTATTTTCAAGGGTTATATTGGGAGTGGATTTGATCCAGCGTGTGTGGGAGGTCCTAGGGTTTAAATAGAAGGAGTGCGTGGTGTTGACACGCAGGGCTGCATGCGAATAAGGGCAGGCCTTAGACTTGGGTGGCCCGTTTTTGTGACCTGTGATGTGCCTGCAGGGAGACGCTGGGCACAGCTCTCCTGCAGCTTTGGGGAGGGATGGGGTCTGTGCAGTAATCCCTCTGGAGCGGTTATGCTGCTGGAATGAGCCTGCCAGGACATTTTCAGTGAAGAAATGCCTCGTCAGCACCCTCTGGCAGAGCCCTGGTGCTGGGAGAAAAACAGGTTTCAGCGGAGAGCAATTACGCTAAAGTTAACGAGGAGGGTGCAGCTTAAACTCAGACCTTGAGGGTAGAGTCCACTGTAAAAAGGACTATCAAGGTTTGTCAGAAGATAGGAGATGAAGAGATACCCTATTGATGGAGGCTTTCAGAGCAGTTAATCACAGGAGGTAGTTACCATGAAGAGCAGCTGCTTATGCAGAATGCTTTCAAAGACAAATGAAGAGGTTGGACTGTGTGATGAAGGGTAAATGCTCCACTAAACTTAAACCAGGGTGTGTGTGTGTATGTGGGTTTTTTAACACATTACTTATAGTCCTCCTGGGGTCAGATAGTGGAGAGAAAAAAACCCAAGTGTTAAACCAAAGATGGCCTAAGCTCAGCGATATTCACCGTACTCGCCTGCCGCCGAGTTTGGAGATGCTGATATCTGCTGGCTGTGAGCTGCTCTCCAGACAGCTCTGCCCTGCAGACATACCCCATGAAGCGCAAGGAGCAGAATGTTTAGCAGGTTTTAGTTTGTTCTGGTTTGGAATAGCCTCAGAAGTGTTTTGATAGCATGGAGGGAGGAGTTAAACAAGAACTCGGGTTATCTTTTCAATGACTTCATTTCTTTTTTTGGCACAAGATGAATAACATTGAGTTTTGGTTTGGTTTTTTGATTTATTTTTGGTTTTTTTTGGTTTGTTTCTTTTTTTAAAGGTTTTAATGTAAGGCATGCCTCTTGCTTCCTGTAAACAAAGTTGTGTTGTTGTTGAGTCTCAGTCTTACCAGTGAATATGAAAAGGTTTGATTTTCCCATAAACCTGGCAAGAGTATGTAGTTAGTGGGTTCACAGATCGGTATGTTTTGAAGCTTCTCAGCAAAGGGAGTGATTTTTGAGGAGGACAATACTGAAAAGCTTTTAACCCCTGGGGGACAGCTTCAGTGTATGCCATGTTTGTGCTAGGCCGTTTGTAAGCATCAGTGCCCTCTTCAAGGCTGCTGAAAACACGTTGCATAGGTTTTAATGAGACCATAAATTAAATGGGGCAAAGTTATACCTGGAATCAGTTGTGCAGGCCCTGTAGACCCCTTCTTATCTCCTAGAAAAATGAAGTTTGTGGTATTTGTAGAGCACTATTGTCCTGTGGGGTCTAGAGCCAGGGGGAAGGCCTTTCCAGCCCCATAGGACTTGTAGTTGGGCGTTCACTATATAAGTGAAATGTGGTTATAGATCTTTTAAACTGCAGGAATTCAACTGTGTGAAACCAATGAGGAGCAGCAGTTTGTGATGGTGTCAAGGGATGTCTATCTGAGGAGCAATAACTTGGCACCTCAGAGGAGAAAGGCCCAGAGCAGGCAGGCCCTGTGCAGTCCTGGAAGAGTTACCCTGTTTGGTGACAGGGTGTCCGTGTATCTCTCACTTCAAATACTCTGTCAATGAAAAAAGAGTAGTTCACTATTTTTGAGAAAATGTAACTACATCAACGTATCTACAAAAATTATTGTTGCTAGGGCAGCATCTAAGGGTCGTTGAGATGTGGTGTTGGGGGATATGGTGCAGGGGAGAACTTTGTATTGTGGGTTGATGGTTGGACTGGATGATCCCAAGGGTCTTCTCCAACCTGGTTGATTCTATGATTTTTGAACACTTTCATCCCTGGAGGGGAGGGGTTGAAGGCCAGGCTGGATGGGGCTTGGAGCAACTTGGTCTGGTGGGAGGTGTCCCTGCCCAGGGCAGGGGGTTGGAACTCGATGATCTTCATGTTCCCTTCCAACTCTAATCATTCTATAATTCTATGACTCTGTAGGTTTAAGTCATGGGTACCTACAGCTGGCTTTCATTTTTTGGTTACCTACTGTTTTATTTGCCCAATACAAGCAAAACACTATACGTCTAGGTTTGCAGTGCAGTCAGACAAGTTGATCTGTTCTGTGGTTGGGACAGAGTCTGTGCAGGTGGAGCATCCTGTCGTTGGCTCTCTTAAAAGGAAAAGACATGAGTGGAATTAAGAAGGAAAGGGTGGCTGCCTTCAGGTAAAGTCCATTCAAAAGAAATTCCTTCAAATGCCTCTTGCATGTAGCAGAACACGTTAACGGTCAGGATTACCAGGCCTGTTCCAGGGGTGGCTGATGGCATGCCTCAGTGTAAGAATGAATTCTTCAAATTCCTCTGCTAGTCACTGTGGAAAATATGGAAAAAAGCCCCGGCGCTTAGTAGCCAAGCAACAAAAAGTTGACATCCTGTTATTTGTACTTTGATCTAGTATATAAACCAGGTGATTATAATAGGAAATGAAGCAAAGTTTGTTAAGACTTGATCCCAGAGAGCCTGCACGTGTTCCAAGGACAATCTCTAAGGATTGTCAGAAGAGTTTGTTTTTGTCTCCTGACAGAGGGAGCAAAGTTGTGAAATAGTTGAAAATATTTTATCTTTTCTGTGGTCAGTTATACCTCAGACCATGGAAATACCAAAAGATTAGTCTTGCTACCCTTTTTGCAAGGGGCAAGCGACCTACTTAATTTTTAAAACATGGAGAACTTAACATTTTTTTGAAGTTGAACCAAGAATCACAAGTGGTTGACAATGTAATACTTAGGAGATGCCTCTCTTGTCTGTGACTGAATGGAAACCAGGAGTGACTCTTTGTTTCCAGTAAATAAGAATGTCATACACTGCACGTGCAGCACAGCAGAACATGCTATGGAGCAGTAAATATTTGATTGGCAATTACAGGAGGCGATTGCTTTATCGAGTACATGGCAATGTAGAGGCAGGCTCCAAAAAGCAGTATGTACAATTGAAAGGCTCTTATTAGAGCTTATTTTGCACTTGAGAGGAGGCTCTTCAACTATGGCTTTTAACCACCTTTTTTTAAAAACAAAAAGCAAAACAAACATAAAAAAGAAATGGGAATAATGGGCAGAAAAACCGAATTACCAAATACTGCTTTTTATTATTGCAATCCCCAAATATTAGGGAGTCTAATTTGCTCAGTGTAGTATTTGTGTACCCTAACACGCTACACAGAGATTGCTTGTTGTGTTGAGGTGAAAATGGTTCATCAGATCACAAAGATAACTGTTACCTCGTGCTGTATTCCCAAGGTGAAACAAAAATATAATTGTTTTGAAGAAACTGGTGCTGTAGTTTGATTTTGGTTAAGAAAAAAGAAAAGAAGAAGGAGCAAACACACGGTGACCTTATTCAGTCACTTCCTCTGATTTATTTTTTTTATTGGGTGCATTATTGAAGAGCTGAAGCCTGATAGACCTCTCAATATGGGTTTTTGGAGTGGTATTGGAAGACTTGCTAAAAAGTTCAAGCAACCTTCAAAAATCTGGTCTTGAGAAATAGCTTTGTGTTCTGTATTCAAATACCAGTTCTTTTAATTCGTCGTGTCTTTTTCTACTCTGAGCTGCGCAGCCATGTAACGTTGGAACAGACTGCAGCGATTTCTGACCTATAGGTTAAGGCTTAGATTTAAATAGTTTATTTAAATTGCATCTCTGAACAGATTTTATTTATCTTTAAAGCATACCCCAACCCCCCGAACTCTAGCCCTTTATGAATTGAATTGCCTCAGCAGTTGTTTTTCACAGTTGACTCTACTTCTTTACCATCCCCAGATATAGAGATGGGTAAACTGGGGAAAATGATGTTTCCTTGGTACCTCCATTTAGAAAAAAGACCTTTTTTTTCCCCCCACAGGATTACACGCCTCTCACCCTCCCGCCCCCCTTCCAACTGGTCTCCTAGCCATTATGTTAATAGGTAAAGTTAATTACTGTATGCAGATTTGTGGAGAGGATTCTGCCCGAGCTGGAGCAGTGGATGTTCTTCATCAGGGGAAGGCAGCTGGACAGAAACACACTTTCAGACTCCAGTCCAAGTTTTGTATTCAAGTCAGCTTCCAGCTGGGTTGAGGTTTTCCATCGCTCACTCTGAATTTTATTTAATTATGTTAATCAAGGAAAAGCTGAAGAATAGCTAACTATTAAGTGGTCCTAATGGCTAGTCTATTAATAGCTAAGGGCTAACATAGCAGTTAGCTCACTGAAGTTCTTTTTCTTTTTTTTTTTCCAGGAAATTTAGATGAGATACCAGAAAAGTTCTTTGGTGTGAGGGTGGTGAGAGCCTGGCCCAGGTTGCCCAGAGAAGCTGTGGCTGCCCCATCCCTGGAGGGGTTGAAGGCCAGGCTGGATGGGGCTTGGAGCAACCTGGTCTGGTGGGAGGTGTCCCTGCCCAGGGCAGGGAGATGGTACTAGATGATCTTGAAGGTCCCTTCTAACTCTAACCATCCTGTGGTTCTATGATTCTTCCCCTTTGCTTCTGTTTCACTGGATGTGGCCTGTCCCAGTGACTGAAGGTGCTAACAGAGAGTGAAAGCCTTTCCTGCCAGTTATTCCTAGCCCTGGTGTAGTGATATATTTGTTTTATGCTGTGTGCTTCTAGCTATGTTTAACTTTCCTCTATTTTTAGAGATAGCGCTTGGAACATTTTAAATAAGCTTGGACCCAGGCTTCCTCCTTCAACATTGTATAACTCAACCCTTTACAATTAGCAGAACATTTTCTAACAGAGTTAAAGTACCCACAGCGATTGCCTGAGGGTGTAGATAGATTTATCTACCTCTATACTACAGAAGATTAGATATAGGTCAAAAATGTACTTGTATATACCCTATCCATTGTGCACGTGCCTCTTACAAAACGGAGAAAGTATAAAGTGAAAAGTGTTGTTGATTGTCCTCTAGAACACAGAGTTTTCTCTTTGTATTTCTTAGTCTTTTGTTAGCTTGTTGGTTAGTGACTCCAGGTACCTTTCTCTGCTTGAGCTAAAAGCTGAGGAGCTTGGGAAATCATCTTTCAGTATGCTGTTCAAGGGCCTGTCCTTCCTACAGATGCTCTAAAAAAGCATTGTAAAGACTCATGGAATCTTTAAATCAGCATCTCTGCTGTAGGTGAGACCACCCCTTGAGGACTGTGTCCAGTTCTGGGCACCTCAGCACAAGAGAGATCTGGAGGGGCTGGAGCGAGGGCAGAGGAGGGACACGGAGCTGGGGAAGGGCCTGGAGAATAAATCTTATGAGGAACCATTGAGGGAGCTGGGAGTGTTTAGTGTGAGGAAGAGGAGGCCGAGGGGAGACCTCATCCCTCTCTACAACTGCTTGAAAGGCCATTGCAGAGAGGTTGGTGCTGGTCTCTTCTCATGGGCAATGAGTGATGGAAGGAGAGGGAATGGCTGCAAGCTGCAGCAGGGTAGGGTTAGGCTGGCCATGAGGCAAGAATTCTTCCCAGCAAGAGTGGTCAGAGCCTGGACTGGGCTGCCCAGGGAGGGGGTGGAGTCCCCATCCCTGACTGTGTTTCAGAGTGGCTGAGCTGTGGTGTTGGGGGATGTGGTGTCGGGGAGAACTTTGTAGAGTAGGGCTGATGGTTGGACTGGATGATCCCAAGGGTCTATGCCAACCTGAATGACTCTATGATGTGGAGGTGTTGCGCCCTTCCTCCCAGGTAGTATTTCCTGGGAGGAATCAACGTTTGATTCTGCTGGAATCCTCAGCTCAGCTCACGTCCACTCGTTCTCATGGTGGATTAAGAGTGAGTCAGGGAGACTGCTCTGGCTGCTGCTTATCACAGTTGAGTGAATACAATCTCCAGCCGTTAGTTCCACCTTCCAGCTCTCAAATCCTCTGGTTTTACCTGGTTGCTTTCACGCTAAACCTGTGAAATAGAGATTTAAAAAAAATTCTCTGTCTTATTTTTTTTTTAAGAAAGAAAGAAAATCCGGCACAAGGTACACTTCTACGTTATTGTTGTTGTGGTATAGGCTAGGAAATGAGATTTAAGTGACTTACTAACAGTATGGCAAGGGCTGATGAGGAAGATAGGATGGGCAGTTCACAACTGAGGTGTAGAGTTGTAGGCTGATGCCAGGTCACCTTCCTCACTAACCCTTCCTGGAGAGGTCTACTCCCAGGGATTATCCTCCAGATGGTGTTACTGCTCTGTGCTTGTCTGTGTGGGACTCCTGGTTTTCTCATAATAAGGAGCTTGAATGAACATGTAGGTCTACAAAGGGAAAGATTTATGTTGTTTGTAAGTGGCTCATTTCTCTTTAGAACAAACCCAACACAGGAAGATGGGGATAAGAAATCTACTGAGGACATGGTGGTACTGGTGGAGAAGGAGCCTGAAGGATGTTTCCTGTTTTTACTGTACAGTAAAAACTTGTTGTTTGCCCATAATGTGTATTGCTGCCAAAAAGAAAGGGTTTTCATTTCTGTCATAGAATTGTAGAATGGTTAGAGTTGGAAACGACCTTACCAGATCAGTACCAAGCCCTGAGGAACATCACTTGTCACTGGGCTCCACTTGGATATCAAGCCATTGACCACAGCTCTTTCTGAGTGTGACCATCCAGCCAATTCCTTATCCACCGAGTGGCCCATCTCTCAAATCCACATCTCTCCAATTTACAGACAAGGCTGTTGTGTGGGACAATCTCAAATGCTTCACACAAGTCCAGGTAGGGTGACATCAGTTGCTCTTCCCTTATCCACCAACACTGTGACCCCGTCGTAGAAGGCCACCACATTTGCCAGGCATGATTTGCCCTCAGTGAAGCCATGTTGGCTGTCACCAGCCACCTCCTTCTTTTGCCTGTGCCTTAGCACAGTTTGTGTCATTTCTGTGATGCCAGTGGAAGGATGAGTGTCCCAGGCCGGTCCCACATTATCAGGGACAGTGCCTCTTTATGCTCCTTGGCTTCGCCAGAGCTAAAGCCCAGGTCCTGCATAGAGAAATGCAGCTTTAGGATAGATCTTAGAATCATAGAATCATATAGGTTGGAAGAGACCCTTGGGATCATCCAGTCCAACCATCAGGCCCACTCTACAAAGGTCTCCCCTACACCAGATCCCACAACACCACATCCAATCTACTCTGAAACACAGTCAGGGATGGGGACTCCACCCCCTCCCTGGGCAGCTGAGTCCAGGCTCTGACCACTCTTGCTGGGAAGAATTCTTGCCTCATGTCCAGCCTAACCCTACCCTGCTGCAGCTTGCAGCCATTCCCTCTCCTTCTATCGCTCATTGCCCGTGAGAAGAGACCAGCACCAACCTCTCTACAATGCCCTTTCAAGCAGTTGTAGAGAGGGATGAGGTTTCCCCTCAGCCTCCTCTTCCTCACACTCAACACTCCCAGCTCCCTCAATGGCTCCTCAGGAGATTTATTCTCCAGGCCCTTCCCCAGCTCCGTGTCCCTCCTCTGCACTCGCTCCAGCCCCTCCAGATCTCTTTTGTGTTGGGGTGCCCAGAACTGGACACAATACTCAAGGGGTGGCCTCCCCAGTGCTGAGCACAGGGGGACAATCACCTCCCTACTTCTGCTGGTCACAGTATTTTTTTATGCAAGCCAGGATGCCCTTGGCCTTCTTGGCCACCTGGGCACACTGCTGGCTCATGTTCAGCCTCCTGTCGACCAGCACCCCCAGGTCCTTTTCTGCCAGGCAGATGGGCTTGAATGCTTCTGAGTGTTGTTTTCCTTCTAGTCAAATTTGGCACTGAGTGCACTGGAAGGTGTGGTGGCAGAACCCCCAGCTGAGGGGTTTCTGTGTGCTTGGTTAGAAAGAGCTGCTGAAATGGGCGATGCCTGACAGATTGGCTGCAGGACTCCTGGGGCGAGAGATGCCATTATCGTTGGAGTAAATGCCAAGTTGTAAGGGTGTGTAGGATAGCTGTAAATACTGATATATTTTCCTCACATCTTGGATCAATAAGCATTTAAGAAGTGATACCAAACAGAACCTAAAAAAGAGGATATTGGCACTTTTCTGATAGCCTGGGCAATTGAATTATTCAGACCTGTAGTCATTTACGCAGTTTAACCTGTGTTATTTCCACTAGGACACTTTGTGCTGAGGATGAGCGAGTACTGCCAACTGGGAATTGGAAGTGGTAGATGTTGGGGCCTTAAAGGCTTCAGTCATGGTCTGTGAGCACACAAAACACCGTCTAAATTCTTCCGGTTGTATTTCAGTCTGGTGACTCCAGGGAAACTGGGGAATGGTTTGAGGAATGATCTGAGGTACAAACTCCTTTTTGTGTGCAGACCACAGTTATTTCACTTTTTCCAAGCAGTTCCAAAGCAGAACTGGTACGTGATGCTGAGCTCGGCAGGCAATTTGCTCTTGGGGGATGGCTAAGTAAAATTGACTAATTGTTAATGAGGGTACTTAATCTTGCTGCACTTCATAGTTTCTCTGTAATAACTATTGCAAGAGGTTTCGGGACCAGCACAGGTTGGGGGTGACCTGCTGGAGAGCAGCTCTGAGAAAAAAGACCTGGGAATCCTGGCATCCGGGGGACATCAGGAAGAGCATGGCCAGCAGGTCAAGGGAGGTCATCCTGCCCCTACTCTGCACCAGACAGGCCCCATCTGGAGCACTGAGTCCAGTTCTGGGCTCCCCAGTTCTGGAAGGGCAGGAAAATGCTGGAGAGGGGATAGCAAAGGGTCACAAAGATGATGAGGGGTCTGGAGCATCTCTCTGATGAGGAAAGGCTGAGGGACTTGGGTCTGTTTAGTCTGGAGAAAAGAAGGCTGAGGGGGGTCTGATCAACACCTAGAAATACTCCAAGGGTGGGTGTCAGGAAGATGGAGCCAGTCTGTTTTCAGTGGTGCCCAGGGACAGGGAGAAGAGGAAATGGGCAGAAACTGGAACATAAGAAGTTATATTTAAGCATGAGGAGGAACTTGTTTGCTGTGAGGGTGGCAGAGCCCTGGCAGAGGCTGCCCAGAGAGGTGGTGGAGTCTCCATCTCTGGAGACATTCTAGCCCCACCTGGACACGTTCCTGTGGGACCTGCTGTGGGTGCCCCTGGTCTGTCAGGGGGTTGGACTGGATGATCTCCAAGGGTCCCTTCCAACCCCAGAGCATTCTGTGAATTCTCATAATGAATGTAGACAAATAAGAAGATACTTGCATTCTTGCTTCAGATACTGTCAGGCTCTTCAGAAGATAGTTTTTCAGTAATCATGGATGTAAGATCTGGGTGTAGAAAGCAACTTTGTATAAATTTGAGACTTATTTTCAGCAGACAAAGGCAAATAGACAAAACTACTGTGACTTTCTGGGAAATGTGCTCACAGTGGGTTTTGGTGAAAACTTTAATTTTCTGATAAGGGTAATGGGGTATTGGGGGGCTTTTCTCTTAGAGATCTCAACTGCTTAGGTGGTCCTGGTTCAGCAGGCCCAAAGTCAGTAACACCTGACGTGGAAAATGAGATGATGCAGGATGCTGGAATGGTTAATCCAGATTTATGTTCAGCTGCAGAAGAATGAAAGAGCGAATACACAAAGACGGGCTGAATCACCCCCTTGGCTTTGTGAGCAGACTCTTCCCAGAAGCCGGACGAGCAGGATCACACACGGAACTTTCATCTCCGAGTTCCACCGTTGTTTTAGTTTCTTAAAGAGAAAATGAGTGAATCTCACTGTTGTGCTCACGACTGGGAATATTAAATTCTGATTTAAAAGGCTGCTTACGTAAAGGAAACCGATCGGGATGCTGGTGGATAATGCGGTGTCCAACCTTATAATAAACTTTCATCGTAGGTTAAATGAGTATTGTTGGAATGCCTGGTACGTTTTTCATATGCCACCTACCAGGAGCTATTAAAAAGGAGGTAGTTTTCCTCTAGTTTTTTTTCCTTCCCATCGAGGAGGAGGAAATAATTAATGATCATGTGCCGTCAGAAGGTCCAAGGCAGGATGCCGTTATGAAACAGTCTTCGGTGCAGATATTTAGGGAGTGAAGAGGAGCTAGCGTTGACTCACAGATAGTGTAATTGACTCACACAGCATAATTTCCCTTCCTTTCTTCATTCCCCCAGGCCTCGCAAAAGTGTTTTGTATCTTGAAACATGTTTAATGGAGCTATTAAAAAGCAATATCTTATGTTTAGGAGCTGCACTGGTATCATGGGATACCACCAGTGAACCGAAATCACGGAGATCAGAGTCTTGTTCTAAATATTTAAAAACAACTTCTAAAGCATCAATTTTATTCTTTCTATTTATTTATTTATTTATTTATATGATTTAATATATAGAAGATCTTGTTTAATACATAGAAGATCTTATTTAATACATAGAAGGTCTTAGTGGCCCAAAATGTTTGCTTGAGCCTTTGTGGGTAAACTTATGCTAATAGAATCAACATTTTTTTGGAGTTTTGAAGTATTCTGTTTGTCACAGCTGAAGTAATATTTTGGCCAGAAAGAAGATCTTGCAGGTGATGATACCTCATGAACTATGAAGGTAGTACCATAGATGCAGTGTTCTTCGTTTTGGAGGAGGAAAAGGTCAACTGAGATAGAAATTCTGGATGTTTACACGCTTATGAAGAGGTGATTGTATCCTGGTTTGTGTCTGTATTTGGTGGTTGGCTGCTTCTCTAGCAACCACTGAACACAGGGGGGTTAGGTTGTGCCCCTGGGTTTGCTTTTGGTATTTAGGCAGCGGGGAAGTGCACGTCAGTAGCGTTTCTCTCACTGGGCAGGCTTCAATAAGAGATTGTAGGGTTTGTTCCCCATCCTTTGTGTTCTGAAGGGCTTTGAGAGGTGCTGTCATGGGAGAGAGCAGCATCTGCCAAGCACTTCATGCTGCACATTTTGGCTAATTCTTGTGGATCAGAACTATTGTTGCACCAGGGGAGGTTTTGGTTGGATATTTGGAAAAATTTTGACACTGCAAGGGTTATGAAGAATTGGGAGAGGCTGCCCGGGGCAGTGATGGAGTCACCATCCCTGGAGGGATTTAAAAGTTGGGCAGACGTAGTGCTTAGGGACATGGGTCAGCAGTGGGTTTTGTCATTGTTGGGTTCATGGTTGGACTGGATGATCTGAAAGGTCCCTTCCAACCCAGGCCGTTCTACGATTCCAACAACCTGGATTCTGCTATGCTTTTCTTGGCTAAAAAGAAAATGAAGTTTTTGTTGTGTTTTTTTCCTGTCTCCCTCCTTCTTAACAGCACTTTGTTTCCAACTTCCCTGTGTAGCTAAATGTAAAGGTATTTGAACAAGTTCCCACAGGATGAGGTCGGGCATGAACTCCAAGCGTGCCAATGGCGGTGGCGGCTGTGGGCTCGGCGTACGCTGCCGTACGTGTGGAAAGAACCTCGTGCTTGATTTATGTTGACTCAGGATTTAATGGATAGTCAAGGAAGCAGGAAGAGAAATGCTGGGACCTGTTTTCTTCCTTGTAACGTAGCACAAAGTTGAAGGGGGGCTTAGTGGTATTGTTTAGTGATGGGTTTTGTCAGCGTTGGGTTGATGGTTGGAGTGGATGAGCTGAAAGGTCCCTTCCAGCCCAGGCCATTCTGTGATTCTACCGAGGAACAGCAGCAGCGTGAACGGAGGGGAAGGTCTGGGACTGTACTCGCTGTGCCTGCTCCTGCTTTAGGGGATAGCAGTGCCCCCAGTTATTTCTGCTGTGAAATAGGGGTTATTGAAGCAGCACGGGTTTAGAAACAGTTGGCTGCTTCCATGATCAAATGCAAAATGGCATTGCCTTTTTGGAAGGCAAGGGTCTGTCTGGGAGGAGTTCTGTAAGAAAGAAACTAACCCAGAAGAAGTAGCTTTAAAGCTCTTTGGGAAGTTTTGGAAAGAGTAGTGGGAAAATAGCATGAGTTTATGTGTTATAGGTGTAGGATGGTAGGACGGTGTCTATAGAAAGGCTCATGGCTGTCTGCTTGCACCCAAAAATATTCAGACCCGAGGTGTTTTTTGAAGTACAAGGTTCTGTTTCTCTGGTTTCTACTAATCAAAGTAAAGTGTTGTTTCTAGAGGCCACTAACCTCTCTTTTAGCTGCTCAGTGTGCTTGGGTACAAGGCTCTAGAGGATCTCCTCTTCCTCATGTAAGTGAAAATGTGAGGTGTGGTGGTGGTAGCAGAATGGGATGGCGTGTGACTTCAGGAAAAACACCCCAAAACCCAAACAAAACACCCCCCCCACACACACACCTCCCCCCCCCAACCGTAAAACCCCTGAAGCCCCAAAACCAATGTGGTCTCATGAGCAACCTGTACCATGTAGGAAAATTCTGGTGTTAGAAACTCTCGATGCAGCTACGTCTGTGGTGTAAATTCAAGCTTCTCAGAGAGTAAAGTAGAACAGCCGTGTAGCTGGACAGTATTTCGCGTGAGGATTTGCTTCCAGGGTGTAAATTCACGTGTTTTTGTCACACTTGTCAGGTTCTTTTTCCACCAGATCACTGGAGGAGGATTTTGACTGCTTCTTGGAAGAGTCTGTGCTCTGCTGAGCTATTGTGATTTTTTGGTTGTTTTATTTTGGTTTTTTTTTCCCTTTTTTTTTTTCCTTTCTCTACTGGCACTTGAAACTTCCAGAGCAAAGGTGGCCTCTTCTGGGGCCCTTCTGGAGCCAGGAGGTGTTACTGGATGGACTCTCATCAGGTCACCACGTCCGTTCAGTCATGGTGCAGACATTGGACTTTGTGTTAAAAAAAGGTCAGGTTTGTTCTCGTCAGAAGGTCTTTTAGTACTTGTGTGAGTTCTGGTCCTGCTGCCAGCAGGGAAAGCTTGGAGAATTCTTTTTCTGTGGAGAAACTTAACCTCGGAGAACAACAGCAAATGGGATCTCTTTGATGCCACGTGTTACTGATGTCACCTTTCCCTTCTCGAATGGTCCCCAGTCAATTTTATGCTGCCTGCACAGTCTCTCCTGCCTACTTTTAGTTGACTCTTTACCAAAACATCTCTATCAAAAGCATCATCTACCAAAGCTAAGCTGACCTTTGATTTCCAGGATGGAAAACCTAATTGGATACATTGGATAATGTTGGATAATGATGGACAGTTGGATATAACATTGGATTTAACATTGGATTGGATATAACGTTGGATAATAGTGTAGGGGAAAGGAACCTGGGGGTCCTGGTGGGCAGCAGGANAACTTCTTCCTGGTGAGGGTGAGGGAACCCTGGCAGGGGCTGCCCAGGGAGGTGGTGGAGTCTCCTTCTCTGGAGACATCCCAAACCCGCCTGGAGGCGTTCCTGTGTGACCTGCTCTGGGTGTTCCTGCTCCAGCAGGGGGTTGGACTGGAGGAGCTTTCAAGGTCCCCCAGATACTGTGTGAAAATTGGCTATTGAAGTAGCCAGAATTTTACTTTGTGTGGAGGATGTTGAAAAGCATCAAGACTTTCCTTGTGTTGACTGCAAGACTGGATTGCTCTTATTTTCTATTTTCAGGCTCACTGAGAGACTTTGATACTTTGCAGCTTCACCTGCTGTTGGGATATTTTGTTCTGTTTTTAAGAGTTTGGAGCTCTGTTTTAAATAATTTCAAATTTTATTGCTTTCAGAATTAAGTGGTGCAAGAGTAAGGTGATACAGTGGTGCTGTGTGCTGGTGGCGATGATGGAATGCTGAAGAGGTGCTTAGAATTCCGTGTATACTTCCTTAATCTGAGTGTGTGACTGCCAAATGCTTCAAGGGAGTCATCTTCCTGAAGTTTGGCTTCTCCAGTGAGCTTTTTGGGGTGAGGGAGATGGTTCTGCTGTTAACCTGTGATGGTGTGTATCGTGGCTACACAACAGGGTCATTAAGGTAGTGAGGATGCTTTTTTTAATGACAAAGATGTGTGACACTCAGGAGCAACCCCCTCTATTTGGGGATTTAGGGAGGTTTCTATGCAAGCTAGACACGAGTGACAGTACTCTCTGGAGGAGCTTAAGGAACTCGTGGAGGGTACGTGCCAGCGTTTTTCTACTTTTGGTCAACAGGAGGTAAATAACAGGTAGAAGGAAGAGTGGTTTCATGGACATTAAAAGCAGTAGAATCACAGAATCATTCAGGTTGGAAGAGACCCTTGGGATCATCCAGTCCAACCATCAGCCCCACTCTACAAGTTCTCCCCTACACCAGATCCCTCAACGCCACATCTAATCTACTCTGAAACACAGTCAGGGATGGGGACTCCACCCCCTCCCTGGGCAGCCCAGTCCAGGCTCTGACCACTCTTGCTGGGAAGAATTCTTGCCCCATGTCCAGCCTAACCCTCCCCTGCTGCAGCTTGCAGCCATTCCCTCTCCTTCTATCGCTCATTGCCCGTGAGAAGAGACCAGCACCAACCTCTCTGCAATGCCCTTTCAAGCAGTTGTAGAGAGGGATGAGGTCTCCCCTCAGCCTCCTCTTCCCCAAACTAAACAATCCCAAGTGGTGGTAGTTTTCGTGCTACATGTAACAGAAGGCGTTTAATTAGGCTGTGAGTTTGCAGTGGGTTTTTTTGTCAATTTGTTTCTCATCGAGCTGTAAATCCCTTTGTTCATGTAAAACTAAATCTAGTTTTGCTTGTGCTTTAATGAGCTACAGCTCGTGTGACAGGAACACTGCCTGGATTCACTGGTACCTGAACAACACCTTCTCGGAAGGGGAGAGGGGAAGAGTTGTTCCTGTGGTGATTTATTTATGTGCTTTAGGTTTAGCAGTATTGGGATGGCACCTTTATACCAGGTATGTTTTGGGGTACGGGAGGTGCGTGGACTGTTCCTGTGAGCAGATGGGTGGTACCTACGGGAAAAGAGCAGTCTTGTAGGGATCTGCCTCTGAAGCAAACCTGACTGGTTCCCTTCACTAGTAAAATGTGTTTTGTATAGGTTCACATGTCAAGCATAAAGATAGGTGGTGTGAACCGAGGGAAGGGAAGATGGTAGGCCTGGAGTAGAATCGCTTTCATGCCTTGGAATGCGTTGTTTTCACACCATTTCTCCTCTTTCAGTGGTGGGGCCGGGCTGGCACGATATCTGTTGACTTTGAAAAGGCAAAGAGTCTCCCAAACACCTCGCCAGAACTGATCCATCTGGGTTATGTCCTCTGTGTCCTCCGGTCTGGGTTAATGGATGACCTGGTTAATAAAGTTACCTAGTGACTTCCCCTGGCCTTGCTGGTGACCGTGCGTGGGGACACGTTCCATGCCGGCAGCCGCTGTGCAGGATCCTCCTCTCCACGGGCTGGTGTTGATGTTTGGTACTTTTCCATCAGCTGGAAGGGCAGATCGGGCTGTCAAGGGCTGTCACAGCACTCAGTGCTTGGCTCTCCTCTAGTTTTTTCTTTCAACTTCCTGATAGGAAAGCGCCTCAGAGAAGCAGCAGCCAGCACGGTGCCGCCTGAAGTGTGTCTTGCTTGCACAGTGTATCCCTGACCTTTCTGCCTGGGAGCCCCTGAATCCCAGCCAGCCCCTTCCTCACGCCGTTGCACCGAGCTCTGCCTCTCTTGAGGTTTGTTCTCCTGCGGACAGGGCTTTGCACAAGGCGCTACCAAATTGTGGGGTGGAACCTAGAAGGTTTGGGCCAAGTGTTTACCATTTCTCTGCGTGCAATTCCCTAATTGGAGTCACTTGCTGCTTTTTTTTGTGCTTCCCTTGTGAAGTAGGTTTTGTCACTGAAAAGGTCAGGAGGAATTTAGTGATGCAGCGTTTCCGTATGCGTCGATAGGAATGGCTGTGTGCCGATTCTAAATCGGAAATGATAAGCAAAGAGCGTAATATTTTAACAAAGAAAGCCTAGAATTTTATTTTTTTCCTCTATTTTTTTCCCTACCCTGTTCACACCTCCCAGTGTTTGCTTTCGATGTGACCTGAGGGCAGAGATATTGACAGTATTTGGGCTCAATTCACCTTTGGTTTTTCCCCTCCTCCGTGTCCTAGTTTGTTCCCCGTGCCCTTGCTGGCCTACAGATGGCTGTAAATACCCCCCTGAGCAACCTCTCTAAGGTGGAATCTTTTCTTCTTTCTGGTTCTCTCTTTTCCAGCCTCCCCCATGTCTTATTTAAACAAACCAACCAGCCAACCCCCAAGCCTGTGACATAGGGCATTTATAAATAACTGTTCATAAAACTATCTGGCTGAGCAATGCAAAGTCATGTTAAACGACTAAGTATCAGCCTTCCAGTACCTGAAGGGGCTACAGGAGAGCTGGGGAAGGACTCTGTGTCAGGGAGTGGAGTGACAGGACAAGGGGTAATGGCTTTAAATTGGAAGAGGGGAGATTGAGATGAGATACCAGAAAGAACTTCTTTGGTGTGAGGGTGGTGAGAGCCTGGCCCAGTTTGCCCAGAGAAGCTGTGGCTGCCCCATCCCTGGAGGGGTTCAAGGCCAGGCTGGATGGGGCTTGGAGCAACCTGGTGTGGTGGGAGGTGTCCCTGCCCAGGGCAGGGGGTGGGAACTGGATGATCTTGAAGGTCCCTTCTCTAACCATTCCGTGATTCTATGATTTTTTCCTTTCACCTTTGATGCAATCTTAATGTTTATCAGTACCAAGATTGGTTTTTTTTTTCCTAATGAAAACAATTTCTAAACCAGAACATCCCTTTGCAATAGGGGTTTTTTATCACTGCACTGCAAATGCAGGAATGCTTTTTAGGGGGAAAACGGGAGGGAAATATGAAGAATCCCAGATGTGTTCAAGGTTAGCTACAAATTTGGTAACTTTTAGAGCTGTAGAAGAAAATTCTTCTACAAAGATTTGCAAGGATGCAGACAATCATTCCCTTCTTGCTGGAGCTTTGCTGGCTGAAGAGGCTTCATGCCCTCATGTCTTCTCCCTCCCCTCTTCATGTCTTTGGTCCAGTTGTCCTCATCAGCTGGGTAAATGGTCTCTATGCAATTTAATCCGAGAGATAGAGAGAGGTTAAATAACTTTATCACCTGGTGGATCTGGGCAGGAGCAGGCAGTGATAGTCTCCAGTGGAAAAGTGCAAATTCCTGGATCAAGGCTGTTTACATTGAGCAAGACAGAAAGAAGAAAAAGAAAAGAGCTTGGGAATCTTGTGAATGCAATCTTGTACCAGCAGCTGTGGGACATACTGGATAGGTTCCCCCACCCAGGGGACAGCCAGCAGTTTGTATGCGGTGTCTGGTCCTGGAGGGTGGGCTTTGACTTTGGAGCGATGGAGAAGGGATCCCCTCTGCTCTGCTCTTGTGAGACCCCACCTGGAGCATTGGGTCCAGCTTTGCAGCCCTCAACATAGGAAGGAAATGGACCTGATGGAACAGGTCCAAAGGAGGCCACAAAAACGATCAGAGGCCTGGAGCCCTTCTCCTGTGAAGACAGGCTGAGAGAGTTGGGTTTGTTCTGCCTGGAGAAGAGAAGGCTCCGGGAAGACTTTAGAGCAGCCTTCCAGTCCCTTAAGAAGCCACAGAAGAGGTGGGAAGAGACTCTTGATCAGGGAATGGAGCAATAGGAGGGGTAGGGGTTTTAATTTGGAAGAGAAGAGATTTACATGAGGTCTTGGGAAGGAATTCTTTGCTGTGAGGGTGGTGAGAGCCTGGCCCAGGTTGCCCAGAGAAGCTGTGGCTGCCCCATCCCTGGAGGGGTTGAAGGCCAGGCTGGATGTGGCTTGGAGCAACCTGGTGTGGTGGGAGGTGTCCCTGCCCAGGGCAGGGGGTTGGAACTGGATGATCTTGAAGCTCCCTTCCAACCCAAGCCATTCCACGATTCAAGTGGAGTGTCCTGTTTTTTAAAAGCTGGACAAATCCTGCTTTTCAATGCCAGGCTGTGCATCTCCTGTTTCCTGAGGAAGGCTCTAACCTGGGATTTGGGGATCTCTGACCGCTGGAGAGGGGCAGCTTGCTCGGTTCCACGAACGGCGTGAGCTTGCATGGACTCTGCCTTCTCTTTTGTGTGTGCAGCCGTGATTGATGGTTTTCCTTGCTGATCCTGACAACCAGCACTGTTGTACTGAGGTGAGGGAGAGAGAAATTGTCAGATTGCTTAAATCCCTGTGAAGCCTGGCAGCAGAGCTGTGGTGGAGGAAGAGGGAATACAAATAACGAGTTTTTTTTCCTTTTTGCCTTCTTTTTTTTCTTCCCTTTTTTTGTTTTCTTTTCTCCCTTTCCTTCTGCCCAGCCCTGTGTCTTTGAGAATGTGAGGGCGACACAAGGCAGTTCCACATGGGGAAGTTAAGGAATTAATGTGCCATGTCTTAGCATTACTGTATGGGGGCTAAACAGATGGTGCAATTAGCCTACAGCGGTGAAGAGCTATTTTCCTGATAAGATAAAAGGAAGTGGTTGTGGGTGGTGGAAGAAGAGCCTCCTAAATTGGCAGGGCTTACAATGTGTTTATCCAAATGTATGAAGTGTATGGGGTTTGGAGTTCTTTTCCAATCGCGGTCCTTTTTTGTTCCTTTATGTTTTTGTTTATTGAGTAGCTCGTAAAGGGTAAAATATTTCGCTGAATTACTTTTCACTGCTTTCACCAAGCCGGTCTGGGAGGATGAGGGAATCAAAAGCAGGCGTTCCCTTCTCTGGGCTAATGGTGATCCCCTTGCTTTGGAGCAATGGGGAAAGGAATCTCCCTTCTTTCCCCTTCTTCCCACTGCTGGTGTCAGCAGGATGGCCAGGGTCTCTAGGAGCTCTGCTCTTGACTGACCCCGCACGTTCTGGGTGGTGAACTTTTCATCTCTCTTTCTGCCTCCCCTTCGGCTTGGGATTGGTTTAAAAAGGACAGGAGCAGACTTCAGTACAAGTTGCAGGCAGTAAAGGAGAGGCAATTTGGCTTGCACTCTCTGAGGAAGAAAATTGCATCATTTAAAAGAAAAAAAATAATGGAAAAATGAAGAAGTGGCAACAGGAAGAGAGGGAAAGAAAGGGTTATATTGGGAGGAAAGGGTTATATTGGGAGAAAGCACATCTACAACTGGATCAAGGTTCAGTCTTTGTTCATCCTTCAAATCACTTTTGGTTCCTTGTGAAAAGACCTAAGGAGGTAGACTTGCTTTTCAAGCCCGACTGCTCATGTTTCAACCCTAAATCAGTAGTACCTGGTCTGTCAGGGAGTTAGTAATTCTGGCTTTTGCTTTATTTGGTTAACAGCAGCTTCTCAGTTATATTTTGTAAAAGAGAGTAGAAAATGTGGCAAAAGCGATCGCTTTGCAGGTTTGGTGTTTCTCCCCCCCAGTGTTTTTTCCTGTTCCTTTTTCCCAGGAAAGCAGTTGGGTTTGGTGCATTGGCTCTATCTGCCTTTGCTGACAGAGGCTGCTCTCCCTTGCTCAGTGGTAGCTCCTGCCTGTCTTCAAGAGGATTTAGTTTCTCCCATTTACTTGCAGGAATCTGTGCCCTCCTTTATCCGCCCGAGAGCGTATCAAGTCTCTCAGTACCTTGGGTGTTCTCTTTTTCACCAACCCCCCTGCCAAAACCCAAACCAAGCAACCCCCCCCAGTCAATTTGAGCCTTATTTCACAAGTCTCCTTTTTTGCATCCTCTTTCCTGGCAGGGGAGGTGGGTGGGAAGGGCTGTGTTTCGGTGGTGGGTTGGTATTAAAGCTTAAAATACTGCTTCAGGAATGTCCATGGCATTTTTTTTTTCCATCCCCCTCCCCTGGCTTGCAGTCTAAGTGACACCAGGAAGATAATCCCCAAAGTGATTTATACCCTCCCTCCTTCAGACACTGTACCTGCATCTTTCCTTGGATGGAGTGAATAAACATAATGAAGGAGTGCAGAAGAATCTACCCTGAAGAACGTTTAGCTGTCAATGAACACCATTAGGGCAACAGTTCATGCAGTGGGGGTTAATTTTGGGAAGGTTTTACCTTCCTCTAAAAGGATTAAATAGCCTTTCATTGAAAGTGGCTGAGGAACCGCAGTATTGAAGGGGAATTTCCTGAAGCCGGGGTAGGGTTTTGTCCCCCCATCGTGAACATCAGCCGGGTGTCCAGCGTGTGAGTGTGTGTCAGAGCTGCTTCTGCACAGAACCTCCTACTTCCAGCACCCTCTGCCCTCTTGCTGACCGGGGAAATGTTTGTTTTCATGAAATGGAAACGTATGTTTTCGAGGAATTATGTATAATGTAATAACGTTGTTATTAATATCTTGGAAAGTTCACTTAATTCCTGCTTTTGGAAAAGGCTCCAACACACGGTAGCTGACATTTAGGTACTTAGTTTTAATGAAAGAGAGAGAATGTTGGTTTCAGGTTTAATATCACTCAGTCAGCTCCTCAAACGTGTGTGTCTGTGTATAAATACATATATTTAATATACATCTATGATTCACAGTGTGTGCATAAACCCAGTTATAAATAAAGAGCAGGGGTCAGAGGATGTACACTTCTTTCCGCCTTTCTTCTTCAGAAAGGATAGAAACTTGAGAAACTGGGATTATGCTCACTTTTATTTGTAAACAGAGTCATAGAATTGTCTGGGTTGGAAGGGACCTTCCAGATCATCTAGTCCAGCCAGCAACCCAATTCATGTCCCTAAACACTGGGTCAACTCATGCTTTAAATGCCACCAGGGATGGTGCCTCAACCACTGCCCTGGGCAGCCTGCTCCAATGCTAATTCTGATCTTTATTGAAAGATTTAAAGATGTATTTATCACCTCTTGTTCCAGCACTGAGAAGGATGAAAAGCTGAGGTGTTTGAACATCTTCCCTTAGACTGGACATTGGGAAAAATTTCTTCCCAGCAAGAGTGGTCAGAGCCTGGACTGGGCTGCCCAGGGAGGGGGTGGAGTCCCCATCCCTGAATGGGTTTCAGGGTGTTTGAGCTGTGGTGTTGGGGGATCTGGTGTAGGGGAGAACTTTGTAGAGTGGGGCTGATGGTTGGACTGGATGATCCCAAGGGTCTCTTCCAACCTGAATGGTCCTGTGATTCTGCGATCTCTTTAAATTTTAGGTAAGAATTTAAAAGTGTGCGCCGATCCTGTGCAGTATCTGAGCTGTGTTCTCCTTTACCCTCAAAGGTGGGTCTCCAAGGCCAAACGGTGAAGCTTTGCCGTGGTTGTGTACCAGACAGCCTGAACACTCTGCTTTCTGCCCTCCCTGAGGAAATGTTTCAGGAATTTTGAGTAGTCAGCTGTGATTCATTCCGTGTATATTGTGCTTTTAAGCTTCTGGGATTATCGCGTTTCAAGAGGGTAACGGGGATGGTGTTGTGTTAATCTAGGACTTCTCCATTTAACTTTTATCTACAGCAGCACAGAAACTCTCATTTTGAGTGGTTTCTTTCTCATTTTCTCTCTCTACTTGCTGGGAACCGGCAGCGATGCACTGTCACCATTTCCTGAGAGACTGGGAAAGGGTAAAAAAAAATGCCGTGATTGTGGGTAGAAATCTGACAAAATCTCCCAGCTCCAAACGGCCTGAGACATTTGAATCTCCCTGCTGCAAAAACATGCACCAGGCTTCAAAAAATGTTGTTATTTTCCTTTTAGAACCAATGAATGTTTTATAAATACAGCATTCCTCCCACCCCACACCCCCTCCCCTGTAGTCAGTAAAAATCCTCAGAAAAAAGAGAAGGCCAGACCAGGTATGTTGATGCCAATCTTTCTTAAAAGAATACGTGATGTGGGGTAAAGAACTCCATCGTTATTCATAGTTTATAGATACTCCAATTAAAATGAGGGGGGTGTTACTGTGTCTTTTCATCTCTGCATGCACTGAAAGACGTTGGGAGGGAGCTCTTGTGAGACTGTTGGACTCTCCCTTCTTCCCCCCTGGCTTTGTGGCCGGTGTGTTGGAGCGACGCTGCTGAGGGACTGGGCAGGAGTGGATGGTTGTGCCACAGGACACATGTATATCCCAGTCCCTCACTCTAATTTAGGTTTTACAGTGATGGTACATAGAATTTCACAAATAAGAACAACTGATGGGTAGCAGGGAGAGTGAGCGAGATACATGTACTTCTGAGTCTCTTGAGGGAAGAGAAAAGCATGTTATGTTTTGGGCAGACCTCAGAAACGTGGACAACTAGGGCAACAATTTTTATTGGTTTTATTTGAAACAGAAATAAAAACAGGATGATTCACAGGGGAGGGTGTGTGGAACAGAACGAAAAGGACCCATCGGCAGGCAAATGAAAAGCGATGGGTTTACAGAGATCCCAGCTCTAAAGTGAACATGAACGGATTACAAGGAAGTTTGGGCTGGGAGGGAGAAGAAATAATGTAGGACAGAAGTGTAGAGGCTTGGCTCCAGCAGAAACTGTGAAAGAACTATCTGGCCTTGCAAATGCTCCAGTAAAGTATTGCCTGCCTGTCTAACACAGAAAATGCTTCTAACACAATGCAGCTCTGAGGAGAAAGACCTGGGAGTCCTGGTGGACAACAGGATGCCCAGGAGCCAGCAATAGGCACCTGTGGCCAAAGAGGGCAATGGCATCCTGGAGGGCATCAGGAAGAGTGTGACCAGCAGGTGGAGGGAGGTCATCCTGCCCCTCTGCTCTGCCCTGGGGAGGCCCCATCTGGAGCACTGAGTCCAGTTCTGGGCTCCCCAGTTCTGGAAGGGCAGGAAAATGCTGGAGAGGGGATAGCAAAGGTGTACAAAGATGATGAGGGGCCTGGAGCATCTCTCTGATGAGGAAAGGCTGAGGGACTTGGGTCTGTTCAGTCTGGAGAAGAGAAGGCTGAGGGGGGATCTGATCAACACCCAGAAATACTTCAAGGGTGGGTGTCAGGAGGATGGGATTAGGCTTTTTTCAGTGGTGCCCAGCGACAGGACAAGAGGAAATGGGCAGAAACTGGAACATAAGAAGTTCCATCCAAACAGGAGGAGGAACTTGTTTGCTGTGAGGGTGGCAGAGCCCTGGCAGAGGCTGCTCAGAGAGGTGGTGGAGTCCCCATCTCTGGAGACATTCCAGCCTCGCCTGGACACGTTCCTGTGGGCCCTGCTGTGGGTGACCTTGCTCTGGCAGGGGGTTGGACTAGATGATCTCCAGAGGTCCCTTCCAACCCCAGAGCATTCTGCGATTTTTACCCTTCCTCCTCCTCCTCCTCCTGTTGCCCTCATGTCCCTGTTGGCTTTGCTGAGATGTGTTGGGCTTCCAGTCACCCTCAGTCACTGGCAGATCAGAATTCCTGCAGGAGCTTTCATCGGGACTTCATAGTGTCGTGAAAGTAGATATACCTATTTATGGAGAATTTAAACCGTTCTCAGTGCTTGATGAAGGGAAGTTTGTTATTTAATTTATGTGCATTAGCTTCAGGCTGAACAAACAATAAAGCTGGTATGTACTCATTTGGTACCAAAAGGCTTTCTCCAACTTAATTTAGACAAAGTTTTAATAATTCTTGAACTAAGGCCACTTTAGACTTGTAGAAGCATCTGCACGGGTTCGTGTTTGGAATGATGCATTCCCTTCTCCAGCTAGGTTGGGTCAGAGCAGTTGGGTGGGTGGGTAGAGTGGAGTAATCTGGGCTTGAATGGCTGTAGTTTACAGCGATGCTCTTGCTATTTTTGGCTGAAGGCAGATTTCTGTAAGAGCGGCTTAAAAGCACAACATTGCACATGTTCACATTTTGAATGCTATTTGCATTTTCCATATTCTTTTTATATCATCTTCTATCATGCAAAAACCAATGCTTTTTTTTTTTTTTCCCCCCCCAGAGTATGTTGAAAACTATTTTTAAAACTTCTTTTCCATCTGTTGGTTTCTCTTATTAACAGAGAAGAGAGATGGTGAGGGAAGTGGAAAGAGATAGAGCAGTGTAAGCTGGTGTGTAATTCTGCTCAAGAAATAGGAACAATCTTTAATTATCTGTACGTAGCTGCTTCATTCAGAATTATCTTAAACAAAAGCTTCTTTCTGTTTTGAAGAGCCTAAAATTGTCCAAGAGCATCAGTGCGGTCTTGACTTCCATTAGCGGTGGTTAAAGTGAGAGATGAGACTACCCTTCTGGTTACTCTTCTGCCCCTTCTCTCTGGGGAACCTGGAAACAAAACTATTCCCAATCCTTCAGGATTTGTCTTCTTTTTTTTTTTTAAAAAAAATAAATTAAAAATAGGTCCTTTTAGGCAACACTTCATGACAATTTGAATTGCATTAATAGCAAACACGCTGAAAGTTCGCCTCTAGGTATTTTCTGGCAGGATTTCAGAGCGGTGTTTAGAACCAGGGGAAAGTAAGACACGGAGCTTTTCCGACTAAAATTGGCTCCCGCTGATTTCCCCGCACCTGAAGCCAATGTGCACACAAGGAGGGAGCAGTATTTGCATTCTGTACTAGCTCTGTGTAGTGAAGGACTTTGTTAAGCAGCTGTAATCTCAGCCGCCTCAGCCTTGTCTTAACTTTGAATTAATGACGGAAAAAGGTTTGACATGAGATCTGGTCAGCGCCGTTTCCTGGGATGTTTGTCAGGCAGTAGGTTTGCTTATTTTTAGAGGAGTCCAAGGAAACAGGGGAAGGGGGCAGGAGAGGCAGGGGGGCAAGAAAGCTGATTTCTTGATAGCGACTGAGGGGAAGATGGCTTGCAGCGAGAGCTTCATCTCCCCTGAGGCGGGTGGCAGTGGGTTAGCCTTTCCCCCCGCCTCTTCTGCTGGCTTTCTTGGCAGGAATTGGGTAGCCTGCTCTTGGGCTAGTGAAGCTGTGGATAAGGGATAGTACTTAAAAGCAGGACGATGACTGAGCAGGGCTGTGTGTGCGGGGAAGGACTGTGTTGGGTATAAACAACCTTTGGTCAAGCCAGGCCTTTTATCTGTGGTTACTGAGAGCTAGTCAAGCACATCCACTATATCTACACAGTATATGTCACCAGTCAAGCAGTGGCATGTATGAGCTGGAATCCTTATGTTAACACAACAAATCTTGGTGCTTTTATAGAATCATAGAATGTTCCAGGCCAGAAGGGACCTCTAGGGTCATCTAGTCCAACCTCGCCGCAGTCAGCAGGGACAACCCCAACTAGACCAAGTTGACTAGGGCCTCCTCCAGCCTCCCCTTGAAGATCTCCAGGGAAGGGGCCTCAACCACCTCCTGGGGCAACCTCTTCCAGTGCTCCACCGCTGTCAGAGTAAAGAACCTATTCCTGATATCCCATCTCAATCTGCTCTTCTCCAGCTTGAAGCCATTGCCCCTCATTGTCCTGTCACCGGGGGCCTCTGTTAACAGACCATCCCCATCTCTCCTGTTGCCCCTTCAGGGACTGGAAGGCTGCTCTTAGTATTTTGGAGTTTTCATGGCGTTGGATCCATTCTGTATGGCCAAAGGCAGCTTTTACAGAGCCCTGGTCAGGAAGTGCTTCCATTGCACAAACTTCCACTCATGGAATAGCTGTACCCGAAACAAAGGTTTGTGCAGCAGCGACTGTGGGAGATGGGGTTTGTAAACCCATCCATTTGGGGTCAGTCGGGAAATCTGCCACCAATTCTATGTGATTCTACCACCATCTGAACACAGAAGAGATCCCCGGTGGTTAAGTCCAACAGGGCCTCTCTAAAAGATCTTACTTGGGCTATTTACTCTTGCTTTGCATCTGGTTATTTATGGGTTGGGCCAGTATTAAAACTGATAGGGAGAAGGGAAGGAGTAACTTCAGGGTCACGAAAGGTGGCTGATTTCAGGCCTTGTAACTTAATTGAGTAATTTATATTGAATAAAAAATAAAACTGAGGGAGCCCTGTGCGTGTTTTGCTTTCTCTGCTGCTTTGTGTGGAGTGGCAGTTCTTGGGGAAGGAGAGGGTATGGGCTATGGATGCTGGAGGGAATGGTCAAGGAGATGCCATGGGGAGATGGCGCACCCATCGCTGCCTTCCCAACATGGGAGGGCTCAGAGGGCCCGTGGGAACTCCAGCAGCAGAAGAGGACATTGAAGCCTTGTGGGGTGGGTTTTTTTTCTAGTCAGACATTGCGTGTGGGTTCCCTTTCTTGGATCGAGTCTGGTCTGGTGCGACCTTGGTTGGTCTGGTCACCCAGTGAGGTTCTGGAAGCTCTGCAGCCATGTTCCTGCATGAGTTGTTGGTGGTGCAACTCCAGCATTTGAGCCTTAGCATGGACCATGTTGTCTCCCCCACGACTGGGTCTTAAAAAGTGCAAGTAGCCCCTGCGTAGTGGCGGTTGCCCTCAGCAGAGCTTCAGGCTCATTGAGAAGGAAGCGGGAAGCCAAACTCAACCCTGGATGGTGTTTGTGTACGGGAAAGGGATGGCACTGAATTCCTGCTGTGGGGGAAGGTGTGGCTCATCACACAGAAAAACAGTTCTCTCAAGAGCCAAGGAGTTGAGATTCCAAGTACTGTTTATCCTTGTTTCAGGGCTACATCCTCCCTTAAGTTTAATCACTTACTGTATAAAGATAAATAGAGAGTACTTTCAAAGCAAAGGTGATTCTCTAAATGAAGAAATATGCTATTCCAATTTCTTAGTACAGATTTTTCTTAGTACAGAAAAAATCTCTAGTTTTCTCGTACTTAATGTTCTCTCAAGAACATTTGCCTGTTGTACTTTGCCAGTTCCTTCCAGTTGATTTTTGGAATAAAGAATATATGTTCAGATATATTAAAAAATCGGGATGGAAGATAATTGTGATGCCTGCTAGCTTAATATTTGAGTCTGCTAGAATAGTGAAAAGCGTCTGTGCTGCCCCTGTGGGGCGTGCTGCATGCTTACAGTCTTTCCTAACTCACTTGAAGCTATGGGGAGCTCTTAAAATAATTTTGAGTGGCTAGTAATCTTCGCTAAAAATACCAAAGTTCATGTGTGCCCTGTTGGTATGAATATATGCTGGTACCAGTATGAATTAATACTGTTATCAGGGTTGGTTTTTCCCCCCTACAAAAATAACGATGCCTTATCGGGACGTAGCTTGTGAGCTGTATCACCCAGTGTGAATTTAGATTAATTTTCTTTGGTAACTGAGCAGGCTTGGAGTAAATAACCCTGATTTTACACATGTTAAAAGCCTCTGTGGTCTGTCACCTTCCCCTTTCTCCCTCCCTTTGTTCTTTATTCTGTCCCTTGTGACAAAGACAGTCTTTTCAGTACGTTGTACTCTTTCCCTGCATTTCCTCCTCCAGACTTGTAGCATTTTTTCTGTTCTGTACCACTTGCTCACATTTCCTCTTCTCCTGCCTGTTCCTACACTGCTGTCAGAGCAGCAACTTCTGATACTTCTGTCTTTTGTGTAATTTAAAAAACCAAACACATTGTGTTATATATTGAATACGGATTATTATTTTATATTTATTTAAGGAAAAAAAAAAACCCACTGTGAGGAGTCTTCCTCTGGTTTGGATTGGGAGGGGGACAGCTCTTGCCATGTACACAGCCCTGGGGAGGCCACACCTTGAGTGTGGTGTACANGTTGAGGGATCTGGTGTAGGGGAGAACTTGTAGAGTGGGGCTGATGGTTGGACTGGATGATCCCAAGGGTCTCTTCCAGCCTGAATGATTCTATGTGTGTGCTCATACACAGCTTATGACTTGACTCTTGTGACTTCAAAGCCTTTCTTCTCAGGTTTGGATACGAAGGTGCTTAGTGGATGTTAATCCTACACAGATGAAAGATGAAGAAATGTGTGTGGTGATATGAGCCCTTAATTCATATTTCAGTTTTGGGTTGGGTTTGGTTTTTTCCCCAACCCCTCTTAGTAATTATTTCCTGGTTATGGACAGAAGTTGTTGGGAAGATTTCCATGCTTTTAAGGGACTGCAATGCAGGCTTTGAAGGAACACTTACCCATCAGGGTAAGAAGAAGTAATTCGTTTAGAGACCACAAACTGGCTCAAACGCCCCTTTGTTTTTCTGTGTTACTCTTCAGAGTGTAAATGTTGATTGCTGATTATTTACAGCCACAGAAACAGAGGACATGGACAGTTGGTTTCCAGGTGGAGTTGCCATTATCAGGCTGTTATGGGTGTGTGAAGTGGTGGCTTTTGGGTCAGAGTATTCTGTGCTGCCGATGTCCAGTATGCTGCTGAGGAGCTGTTGGGTGAGGAGAGAGCGGGCGCCGTGCTGCAGGTGTGCCACGGGCAATCTGGGCGCTCTGCAAGTGGGCCATAAGGAACCCTCTTGGTTTCTTGCTCTTTTTGTCCTTCCCCCATATTTATTTTCCAGCCCAGTGTAATCCTGAAGCCCATCACACAGCAAACATCCCTGCTGGGACAACATGTATGGTGGCTGTGCTTTGGCTTTGCTTCGGTGCTTTTCCTAGAGAGGTGGACATAGAGCATCCCGTACCATAGAACCATAGAATCATTTAGGTTGGAAGAGACCCCTGGGATCATCAAGTCCAACCATCATCCCTACTCTACAAGTTCTCCCCTACACCAGATCCCTCAACACCACATCTAATCTACTCTTAAACACAGTCAGGGATGGGGACTCCACCACCTCCCTGGGCAGCTGAGTTGGCAGGGACCTTAAAGGTCATCCAGTTCCACCCCACCTTGTCCTGGGCAGGGACACCTCCCACCAGACCAGGTTGCTCTAAGCCCCATCCAGCCTGGCCTTCAACCCCTCCAGGGAAGGGGCAGCCACAGCTTCTCTGGGCAACCTGGGCCAGGCTCTCACCACCCTCACACCAAAGAAGTTCTTTCTGGTACCCCCAGCCCATGGCCTTTTTTGGGCCCAAAAGAGAAAGAAAAGGCTTAGTCATACCCAGAGGCCCGGAGGCAAGGGTTTTTGAGAGAGCCATGCTCATGTAGAACTGCAAATCCTCGCCGTCCTCTCCCCCCTGGATCGCGCTGGCACGGGGGTATTGATGTACGATCACCCGTAGCGCGGGAAACAGTGTTAATGTTTATTGGCTTTGTCTTTCCCCGGTTTGTTCCTGCCAGCTCTCATCTATAATGCAGCGTGCATAAAGACATAAAAATGCATAATGAGTCCTGAACATCTGTACAGAGCGCTTTTGAGCGCTTTTTCGGTGAGGGTATTTGAAATGCTGGCTATTTGAAATGCCAACAAAGGAATCTTTGTGATCTTACAGCCCTTTATAAAACTCGTCTTAAATACTTAAAGACAATTTTGGGCTTTGCAAAATAGCTTTATCTGGTGTTAGGGCAACGCTGGGGTTTGAAATGTGTGTTTTTTTTGAACAGGCATGTGTTGGAGAGAGAAAAGTAAGCCAAAACGTTTATACCTTATACCTTAAAATATACCTTGGCTCTGTAACATGTTTAGTACCTTAGTACTGTTGATGCTCACTTGAATTTGGATGCCTAACCACCATAAATCTCTGCTCCTGCCCCAATTAGCCATTAGGCTTACAGATCATTATTTAATGGATAGCGTATTAATGGACTTCCCATCCTAATTACTAAAATGAGTGCCTTGCAAATGCACCAGTCAATCAATGATTAAATGTGGCTGGTGTGACTTGAATTCTCTTCTCTTTGTTTTTTCACTCAACTGCCTCAGCTCTTTAGAGCAGCCATAGCCTGGAAATTTGCCTTCTGAATTTTACTCACACCTAGGTGACACGTAAACATTTTGTCTATGAACTCAGTGTTATGGTTAAGTTGGTACTTAACAGTTAACTGTTCTTCTTAATGCTAATTGGAGATGGGGATTTTTTTGAATGAGGAGAGACCTGTGTGGTCCCGCCCCATAGCTCTGAAAATCCTGTTGTTAAGGGTAAAGTGTGAGTTCAATATGTGTGAGTGTGTGTGTATTGATTTGTCAAGTAGTGGGTTAGCTACCGGTGAAGGCCTCTGTGGATATATGTTTAAGCCTCTGGCCTTAATTGTTGTTACAATGCATTAATGTAAAATCCTTACTCTAAACTCAAATAAGATAGGTGATTTAGCAGTAACATGTTGTGCTATTATCAAAGGTTCAGGCTACAGAATAGTTACTTAAGCAGTTTTACTGAAACTAATCAAAAAATGCATGACAGAAGCAGTAGCAATAAGGCATGATTGAGGCTTTTGTTCTGAGTGCTGTTCTGCTGATCATTCATAGAAGCAGAGAACCATTCCAGTTGGAAGAGACCTTTGGGATCATCCAGTCCAACCATCAGCCCCACTCTACCAAGTTCTCCCCTACACCAGATCCCCCAACACCACATCTCAACCACTCTGAAACACAGTCAGGGATGGTGACTCCACTTCCCCAAGCCTGTAGCCATGGATGGGGTTGGATGGGGTTTCACCTTGAGTCTTGTGTCCAGCTCTGGGCACCTCAGCACAAGAGAGATCTCGAGGTGCTGGAGCGAGTGCAAGGAGGGACACGGAGCTGGGGAAGGGCCTGGAGAATAAATCTTATGAGGATCGATTGAGGGAGTTGGGATTGTTTAGTGTGAGGAAGAGGAGGCTGAGGGGAGACCTCATCCCTCTCTACAACTGCTTGAAAGGGCATTGCAGAGAGGTTGGTGCTGGTCTCTTCTCACGGGCAATGAGCGATAGAAGGAGAGGGAATGGCTGCAAGCTGCAGCAGGGTAGGGTTAGGCTAGACATTAGGAAAAAATTTTTCCCAGAGAGAGTGGTCAGTCAGTGGAATCAGCTGCCCAGGGAGGTGGTGGAGTCCCCATCCCTGTGTTTAAGAGTGGATGAGATGTGGTGTTGGGAGATGTGGTGTAGGGGAGAACTTGTGGAGTGGGGCTGATGGTTGGACTGGATGATCCC
>VZTM01042005.1:2130-15056 GCA_013400555.1 Jacana jacana | reverse complement strand
TGTCAGGAGGATGGAGCCAGGCTCTTCTCAGTGACATCCAATGACAGGACAAGGGGCAATGGGTGCAAGCTGGAACAGAGGAGATTCCACTTCAATAGGAGGAAGAACTTCTTCCTGGTGAGGGTGAGGGAACCCTGGCAGGGGCTGCCCAGGGAGGTGGTGGAGTCTCCTTCTCTGGAGACATCCCAAACCTGCCTGGAGGCGTTCCTGTGTGACCTGCTCTGGGTGTTCCTGCTCCAGCAGGGGATTGGACTGGATGAGCTTTCAAGGTCCCTTCCAATCCCTGACAGTCTGTGATTCTGTGATTTTACTGACTCTCTATTCATCTGAGCTCTTCCTGTAGACAGGGAATGTGGTGGTTGGGTACAAGGACGTTGCGCAGTAGCTGTCTCTCAGGCCTTGTATGGGCAATGCTGTGCCTGCCAAATTAACTCCTGGTGGAACTCCTGCGGGCTGGAGGACGAGTGTTTTCCAAGTAATGGGACTATGTAAAGAACAAGACGAGGGTGGATTGGTGTATGGGTGCCAGACAGAAAACTCCATGGACATGGGGTTGTACCTTCCCTGAAACTGGGTAGGTGGGCATTAAATGGGTGTAAACTTTGCAAGGTGTTGTCTCGTACGGGAAGGTGCTGACAATGTCTCTCTCTTCTTCGGCTGGTGAAAAACATGTGCTGGCAAAGTTGGTCTTTTTGAGTCCCACTCCTCTGTAGCTGGGAGGAGAAGCCAGCAGTGTGTGACTCTTGAATAAGGCTGTTGGCCTCTTCGTGTGGCTCTGTGAGCTGTGAGATGCGCTAGCACTTCTTTGTGCTCAGCCCCCGAGACGGGATCAGGGCAGCTAGGCTCGAATCTCCTCTGCAGAAAGAACAGTTGGGTTTTGTTACAGCCCTTGTGCCCATGCCAGGTGACCATTCTGACTTTGAGTAGATGATGTTGGCAACTTGGATGAGTGGGATGGTGTGTGATTTCTGTGTTTGAGGCCTCTGGGCAGCAGAAAACGGGAAAACCCAGCCAACTGAATGGTTTGCTTGTCCATGCTTGACACTCCATACTCTCTCTCGCCTCCCACTATGCAAATCTGCCTCACTCCTTGTTCTAGCAATGGACTTGTGTCATCTGAAGAGGGTCCAGAGAAGTGCAACAAAGCTGGTGAGGGGTCTGGAGAGTAAGTCTTACGAGGAGAGGCTAAGGGAGCTGGGGTTGTTCAGTCTGGAGGAGGATAGGGGGAGACCTTCTCGCTCTCTACAACTCCCTGAAAGAAGGGTGTAGGCAGGGGGGTCTGTCTCTTCTCCCAAGTCACAGATGATGGGAGAAGAGGTTAAGGCCTCAAGTTGCATCAGGGGAGGTTCAGATTGGAGATTAGGAACAATTTTTACCCTGTGAAAGGGTTATGAAGCTTTGAAATAGTCTGGAGGAATCCCTGGAGGGATTTAAAAGCTGGGTTGACATAGTGCTTAGAGACATGGGTTAGTGATGGGTTGTTCTTTATCAGAGTCAGGTTGATGGTTGGACTAGATAATCTCAAAGGTCCAATCTAGACAGTTCTATGATTATATCTTCTTTTTGGGCACTTCTTGGTCCCTAAATCCCCCTCCCTCTTAACCCTAAAGCTAGGGTCTAGCTAAAACAACCCAGCTAGACCAGAGGAAAACAAAGCCAACAACAGCAAAGGTGTTGGTTTCTGCTGGGTGCTGCCACGAGTTGCGTTGAGTCGAACTGGCATTCCATAAGTGGGCATAAATAGTGAATGGTCCCAAAAATAAGTTTGTTCCATAACAATGGAGAGGGAGGAAGTGAAAGTGGAAAGCAGCCAAAGCCATAGGCTGTAAAGAGAGTCCTTTCAGTGGTACAGTGAATAGATAAGAGTTGGAGAAGACACGTTTGTGAGGGGCAGAGAGGAGACGCCGAAGAGATTGGGTTCAGGGGATATGAAAGCTGGAGGAGAGTTACAGAGAAAGTGTGCCTTGGAGAAGCTTTTTTAGTTGCCCTTCAAAAATCAGGCATAGCTGGAGTGAAGGGTGCAAGAGGCTGGAGTGCAGATGGGAATGATGGATAATGGTGACTGGGATACCCGAGAAAAAGACGTGCTGCCTGAGCCCCAGTCTGGAGTAAGAGAGGGAAAGGTGGTTGTAACTCTCGCACTGTGAGGGGAAAGGCAGGCTCTGAGCTTCAGTTTAGGCAGAAAGAGACCACTTTGGATCAGGGCTACATTGGAGTCGGCCCTGTAGAGAAAAGGCGTCCATTGATGAGGGTGCCCAGAGAGGAGGTGCAGAGGGGACATGGGGGTCTGTCTTTTTCCCTTTGGATTTGGGGGGCTGAGGAGAGGACAGAAGCTCACAGCTCCTGTGGGTGATGCCAGCTTGTACCTGAACTTAAACCAGCCATTTTTGGTAGTCTGTACCCATCACTTCCTTAGAAAACCGTGAGTGACCCCTTGGTGTGAATAAAACACTTCTGTTTTTCCATTGATTCACCCTTTTGTGGGGAGGACAGTGATATGGCAAAAAATGAGGGGAGAGGGAAGCTTGTGGTCACACCTGGAGGCTTTTATTTTATTACAAACGACGTATATTGCTCTGGTTCTAAAGAACTTCAGTTTAAAACCAGCAAAATTTCATTACGCCGGTTGGTTTATTCATTGCATCCAGATTAGGGGTTGGTTATTAAGTATTGATTTTTATCTTGTATTAAACATTTTTATGGGCGTTGGTCTTCGTGAAGTACTTTATTCTGACTGCATTGCTCTCTGTTGTTGATTTCTGTAGTTTAACTTTAAAATGATAGCTTGGTAGCGCAGAGCCAGTTTTTTGGCTTTCTTCAAGTTATGGTACAGGAGGAAAAAAGCAAACTGTCACAGAAGGAAGTGTCTTTCATGGAGGGGTTTGTTTTTTGTACACGTAGTGACAAGTAGTGCATGCAGGAGGATGCACATCACTCACTGAAAGGGTTCACATTTATTCTCTTGGCTTTAAGAAAACAACAAACAACAGACCCTTTTTCCTCCTCTTCCCGGCCTCCTCCCCCAACCAAACATGAAACTGTTCAGATGTTTCCTCCTTCCATGAGGCTTTCATAGAATCACAGAATCATTCAGGTTGGCAGAGACCCTTGGGATCATCAAGTCCAACCATCAGCCCCACTCTACAAAGGTCTCCCCTACACCAGATCCCCCAACACCACATCTCATCCACTCTGAAACACAGTCAGGGATGGGGACTCCACCCCCTCCCTGGGCAGCCCAGTCCAGGCTCTGACCACTCTTGCTGGGAAGAATTCTGGCCTCATGGCCAGCCTAACCCTACCCTGCTGCAGCTTGCAACCAATCTGCACTCGCTCCATCGCCTCAATATCCCTCATGGTCAGATGAAGTATAGTTCAAGTATAGTTCAAATTTTAACTTGCCATTTTGTGAAGCTTTTTCCCATTGCTGCCTCTGCTTTCATGTGCAAACTGCCCCCTTTTAGGTAAGGATGCACCAAAAAGCAAATGCTTTGTCAATCCACGCCTTTTTGTGAGTATGCTGGCAAAGAAGGACTGAAAGGATGGTGTGAAACCATGGGCACATAATATTTGCTGGAGCTGAATGTGTAAATGCCTTGTCTAGCATGAAAAAGAGAAGGTGTGGCGTAAGAGCCAAGTGTAAATAGGATGGGGAGTCCCAAACAGCCTCTAGAGCTCTGAGGGGTGAATCATGAAATGCAGCATCTTTCACANTCATCATCTTGGTAACCCTGCCCTGGACTCTCTCCAGCAGTTCCCTGTCCTTCTGGAACTGAGGGGCCTAGAACTGGACACCATATTCCCAGAGTCTGGTTTGATTGCAGCCTCAGTTACTGAGCTCTCAACTCAAAGTCACTCGAGGGGTTGGCAGTTGCTGAGTAACTGCCCATGTGTATGGCTTTTACCTTCACTTTATCACGCCAAGAGTACGCCTGCCTCATGAACTTGTTCCCCGAACCATCTATAGCCGTTTACTCATGGAGACCCATATATGCTTCCCTGCACTGGGCAGTGCTCTGACTAATGAATGGAGCCCAATGGTGATTGCAGGTGGTGGTAGGAGGGAGTAGAGCACTGGGGAAGCACCAGCAGAAGCCATCAGGCATTAGGCTGTGTACAGCAGCGCGTATTTAAGGACGCGACGTCTTCACTGCTCACTTGTGCTCTACTCCCATTGCTCTGTCTCTTTCTCTTCCTCCACTCAAACGTAATAACCCCCTTCTTCCCCTTCCATAATTCTTAGTATCCCATTTCTGCCCTTGGAGGTAGTTTGGCCTCATAATTCCATCAAATAGTCAGTTATGGCATTATTTTGTTGTACGTTTTATAAACTTTCTTTCTCTCCACTAACATGTGCTGGTCCAGAGACTGACACAGCCCAGTGTCTTTTCTCCAAATACCCTGATTTCTTATTTTTTCCTAGTCACTGGTGAGTCCTTAGGTATGCTTTCCTAAAATACTGTCTTAATGGCATGTGACGTTCTGAGCCCAAGGTGCTGTCTGTATAGTTAGGGTTTGTCAGCCGGTACTGGTGTTTCCATCCATCCCATCCCCTGAATCTCTGTACTGGCTGTAGCATCCTGTGGCAAGGAGTCCCCCAGGTTAACATCCTGGGGGTTAATTTGATCCTGATGCCTCACAGCTTCATCTGAAGCCCTTTAATGTTGTCATATACCACCACCCCACCACTCCTCCCCCTCTCCAGAAGTGGTTGATCTCTATTCTCCCCTTCATGTCACTAAGGGTGCATCTGTCCTGTGTCATCAGTGGCTGAAAATTCCTAGTCTTTTTAAGTTATGTCTAATACTTCAAGCATCCTATGATTGTCTTTATTGGGTATTCTTTCAGTTTTTTGTTTGTTTGGTTGGTTGGTTTGTTCTGTAACCCTTTGGAGATGGAACCCAGGACCGCACAGTGTCTGGATGTGGCTTAGAATGTTGCAAAGAAATGGTCTGTGAGGGCTGGAGCACCCCTGCTGTGAGGACAGGCTGAAGGAGCTGGGGTTGGTCAGCCTGGAGAAGAGAAGGCTCTGGGGAGAGCTTAGAGCAGCCTTCCAGTATCTGAAGGGGCTGCAGGAGAGCTGGGGAGGGACTCTGTGTCAGGGAGTGTAGAGCTGGGAGAAGGGGTAATGGTTTTAAATTGGCAGAGGGGAAATTTAGATGAGATACCAGAAAGAACTTCTTTGGTGTGAGGGTGGTGAGAGCCTGGCCCAGGTTGCCCCGAGAAGCTGTGGCTGCCCCATCCCTGGAGGGGTTGAAGGCCAGGCTGGATGTGGCTTGGAGCAACCTGGTGTGGTGGGAGGTGTCCCTGCCCAGGGCAGGGGGTTGGGACTGGATGATCTTTAAGCTCCCTTCCAACTCTGACCATTCTGTGATTCTCTGAAAGATTTCTTTCCTTATAATTTTGAAGTTTTGAATTACCCTTTAGCTACTATTTAGCATCAAGCTAATGTTTTAATGAAAATATTGAATTCAGCCTTAAAACATTAAAACTGAATGGTCCAGGTCTGCTCAGAGCGTGTTGTTGGTACCCATCAGCGCCTGCCACTATAGTTTTCAGCCGTATTTTTTTCTGGTAGTTGGCTTCTGTAACACAAAGGGAGGCATTTTCACTTCCGTGCTGGGGTTGCAGGGCTGTGGGGATGGTGTTTCTGTGTTCCCCTCGCTGTGCTCTGGGCAGTGGTGCCTTCAGGACACGGACAGATGATTGTCTCCAACACGCCACAGCCTCATCGCGCAGCCCCGCGTAGGATTCATCTGTGGGATTGCTCCGTTTCACAGAGACACCCCAGTGGGAGTATTTCTCCATTTAGGAAATGGAGGGATTAAATGCAACTCAAATCCTCTTGAAAAATCCTATAACACGTCTCAGCATTCCTGTAATAGTTCCTTCTGTTGGAACCCGAGTGCGGATCTGCAGATGAAAGTACACGTTTCAACGCCTTGAGATCAAATCCCTGGCGAGTCACGAAATAACACTTTCCTTGTTTGTTAAATTGTAGTGGAAATACAATGCTGATTGTACATCTTTCTGTACTAAACCAGTGGTTTCTTGCTAGAGCTGTACCAGCCTGTTGCAATTGGTCTGGAGAGGGTATTTTTCTCTTGCACAAGCGGAGGTGAGTTTGGATGGTGTTACCGGTCAGCGTTGTCCAAGATGCTGTGCTGGCTTGTGCTCTTTGTCCATCAGAGGTCTTCTTCAGGGTTAGTTGTGACGAGGAAAGAGACCCATTATATGCTTCCATGCACAGTTTGTATGGTAAATCAGTTTAGTGGTAAGAATTGATTTATCAATGGTTGTTGGCATCTCCTCTGTGTGTGTGTGTGTGTGCTCCGAGTGTGCTCAGTAGCTTTGCTGCCAATGACTCTTCCCTCACAAAATCCACCTAACAGATTTTCCTGATAGCCTGTGAAATATTTGGATAGATCATAGAATCATTCAGGTTGGCAGAGACCCTTGGGATCATCAAGTCCAACCATCAGCCCTACTCTACAAGTTCTCCCCTACACCACATCCCTCAACACCACATCCAATCTACTCTGAAACACAGTCAGGGATGGGGACTCCACCCCCTCCCTGGGCAGCTGATTCCACTGACTGACCACTCTCTCTGGGAAAAACTTTTTCCTCATGGCCAGCCTAACCCTACCCTGCTGCAGCTTGCAGCCATTCCCTCTCCTTCTATCGCTCATTGCCCGGGAGAAGAGACCAGCACCAACCTCTCTGCAATGTCCTTTCAAGCAGTTGTAGAGAGGGATGAGGTCTCCCCTCAGCCTCCTCTTCCTCAAACTAAACAATCCCAACTCCCTCAATCAATCCTCATAGGATTTATTCTCCAGGCCTCTCACCAGCTCCGTGTCCCTCCTCTGCACTTGCTCCAGCCCCTCCAGATCTCTCTTGTGCTCAGGTGCCCAGAACTGGACACCAGACTCAAGGGGTGGCCTCACCAGTGCTGAGCACAGGGGGAGATCTGCTAGAACAATTAATGCAAAGAGTGGCACCTGAAATGAATCACCCATTTGAGGTTCAGTTGATTCCATGGTGTACCCGTGACCAAAGGCTTCCATTTGTGAGGCTAAAGAGGAAGGGTAGAACACACAACGGGAAGAAAATAAATCTGTGTGTTTGCTGGTCTCAGCTTGTTTCATGTGACAAGCTTTCATACAATTCTAGGGTTTTGGTTTTTAATCTCAGCTTTTCTCTGGTGCTTTATAGACGCTGAGGCGGTGGCGATGTTAGGCTTGTCTGTGCGATTGAATGAGAACTGTTAAAAGTCGTAAGGGTGTTGCTGTTGGAGAAGGTAGGAGGTATCACTCAGAAAAGTTTAAGATGAAACTATTTTAATAATGGATTGAGCAAGAAGGAGAACCTGGTGAAGGACAGGCTGGTCAGCATCACCGTGCTCCCAGGAAGGTGATGGAACAACTAACTCTGAAACCATTTACAGGCACATGAAGGACAGCAGCGAAAATCATCTCCTTACACGTCAGTAAGGCTTTTGTCTGTCCCCACACAGGGAGGGTCTGTCTGAACATCAGGAAACACTTTTTTTTTTTATCCTGTGAGGATTGCCCAGGGAGGTTGTGGAATCTCCATCCTTGGAGACACTCAAAAACTCTCTGAACATAGCCATGGCTGTAGGAGACCCTGCTCGAGCAGAGGGGTTGGACTACTAGATGACCTCCAGAAGTGCCATCCAACCTCAATTGTTCTCTCATTCTGTAGATTGGAGACCGGTGCATCTGAAATCTGTTATTTGCTGGTCTGTATCTCAGCAGTTTTTTCTCCAAATTGGGGAGCTTGGGTTCTTCTTGTGGGAACAGAAAGCTCCAGTGTGTTTTAAACATATGTTGTTCTTCTTTCTAGGCTTCCTTTTGTGAGAATATGGCTGGATGGCACGGGAAGATATACCAGATACTAAAATGCTTATGACTTTTTGTCTTATTATGAAATGGGAAACTAGAGCAGTAGCTGCACTTCTGATGCAAAAGGGTTTGGTTTTTAGTTCAGCAATGCCTTTGTGTGAAGATAGATTTTTGGTCTTAAGAGTGGTCAGAGCCTGGACTGGGCTGCCCAGAGAAATGGTGGAGTCCCCATCCCTGACTGTGTTTCAGAGTGGATGAGATGTGGTGTTGGAGGATCTGGTGTAGGGGAGAACTTTGTAGAGTGGGGCTGCTGGTTGGACTGGATGATCCCAAGGGTCTCTGCCAACCAAAAGAATTCTATGATTCTAATACTAGACATTACCTCTCCCACTCATCTGCCCGAGTTCTGGGTTTCACAGCTAGTTTAAGTCTTCATGTACCTTGATGTTGTTTCTTGGAAGATGTCTTCTCACAGGTTCTTGTCATTCTCCTGTGACTCTGGATTTATACCATGACTGAACTCTTTGATCATCTCTCCACCTTCTTGGACTCACCTCCCTCTGTGGCTTCAGAAATGACCTTTTGTAAAAGCTTCTGTCATTTTCGACATCAGGGCTTTTTCCATTTCCTTCCATTTAGCTTGATGGCCATTTTTGCACGGGCATTTCCAGTTCTATGCACATTCTTCTGCTCACCACCCCCCAGGAAGTCCTCAGCTTCCATGTTGGCTCCTTGAGCCTTGTCTATAATTTAGTCTGCATCATTTATGCACTTTTACCTCGTTTCTTCATTTGTTAGTCTGGCTTCTGCCGGAGACTCCCTTTATATTTTTGGAAGGTTGCTCCCACTGTCCAGCTGGAAACTCTTGCTTTTGTCCATTTGAAGAAGAAATTCTGATACTCGTGTTTGCTCTCAACAAGAGATGGTCATTAGAGCTAACTTTAAACAACCCATTTCCCCCCATCATCTTGTTTGATGGTTAAACTGTCAAAGTTTTAATAAGGTGGCTCATGTAATTGTTAGGCCTGTTTTTTCTGGGTGAATTGCTGGTGTGATTAGTACAGATGAAAGTTAGCTTTTTCTTCTTTGTTTCAACTGTTCTTTTTTTCTTGGAGAGTCATTTAAAAAAACAACCTAGCACTCTGAAGGTATAGCGAATTCTGTGATTTAACGTAATGGATGTAGGGCTATCTCCATTCAGCACTCCCACTGAGCTTAATTGTATTCTTAGCCATTAACTTTTAACAGCATATTGGGAGAACATTTAGGAGAAATGCCAGAGACTGTGATATCTACATTAGATTTTCTATAAATAAGCACTAACAGTGTCTTGGAAAAAGGAGTTATTTTCAGAAGCCGCCGTAAGACCATATAGCCATAAATAATCAAAGTGGTTAATTTCATTTTGGAGCTCTCAGTCGCGTCCTTGAAGTCACAGAATTTCCTTGCTGGCCTTTTAGTGACTATTGGTATAGTCAGGAAAATATTTTCTCATGGAAAAACTGGCTGCTCATGGCCTGGATGAGCGTAGGATCTGCTGGATCCAGCACTGGCTGGAAGGACGATCCCAAAGGGTGGTGCTCAATGGAGTTCAATCCAGCTGGCGGCCGGTCACAAGTGGTTCCTCAGGGCTCAGTGCTGGGGCCTTTCCTTTTTAATATCTTCATTGATGATGTCGATAGGGACATAGAAAACACTATCAGTGAGTTTGCAGATGACACCAAGTTGGGTGGGAGTGTTGATCTGCTTGAGGGCAGGGATGCTCTACAGAGGGACTGGGATAGACTGGATGGATGGGCCAATGTTAATGGCATGGCCTTCAACGAGGCCAAGTGCCAGGTCCTGCCCTTGGGCCACACCAACCCCATGGATGGCTACAGGCTTGGGGCAGTGTGGCTGGAGCTGCCTGGCAGAAAAGGACCTGGGGGTGCTGGGTGACAAGGGGCTGAACATGAGCCAGCAGTGTGCCCAGGTGGCCAAGAAGGCCAAGGGCATCCTGGCTTGCATAAAAAATAGTGTGACCAGCAGCAGCAGGGAGGTGATTGTCCCCCTGTGCTCAGCACTGGGGAGGCCACCCCTTGAGTCTGGTGTCCAGTTCTGGGCACCTCAGCACAAGAGAGATCTGGAGGGGCTGGAGCGAGTGCAGAGGAGGGACACGGAGCTGGTGAGAGGCCTGGAGAGTAAGGCTTATGAGGATTGATTGAGGGAGTTGGGATTGTTTAGTTTGAGGAAGAGGAGGCTGAGGGGAGACCTCATCCCTCTCTACAACTGCTTGAAAGGGCATTGCAGAGAGGTTGGTGCTGGTCTCTTCTCACGGGCAATGAGCGATAGAAGGAGAGGGAATGGCTGCAAGCTGCAGCAGGGTAGGGTTAGGCTGGCCATGAGGCAAGAATTCTTCCCAGCAAGAGTGGTCAGAGCCTGGACTGGGCTGCCCAGGGAGGGGGTGGAGTCCCCATCCCTGACTGTGTTTCAGAGTAGATGAGATGTGGTGTTGGGGGATCTGGTGTAGGGGAGACCTTTGTAGAGTGGGGCTGATGGTTGGACTGGATGATCCCAAGGGTCTCTTCCAACCTGAATGATTCTGTGATTCTATTCTATGATTCTATGACTGTCAGGGGGTTGGGTTGCTTTTTAATGTCGAGGTGACTTAGAGCACATGTTTTAAGTAATTTAAGAGGTGTTTTATCAACTTACTTTCCAAAGCATTTATGTTTCTAGGGATATTTGCATTATTTGACTGTTCTAAAACCACCAAGAAAAGCCCTACAATTAAAGAAAATAATGCTCCTTTTGGAATTACCAGCTGTGCTTCCTATTAAGTCGTTGGTGTTTGCACTCCCATGGTGGTGGTTTTGGGTGAGACCTGGAGTCCCGTGTTCAAGTTAATAAGCCAAGAGGACGATTAGAACATACTGATAGTGGGAACAAGGCTAGAAAAATTGTAAAAGGTATTTGTTGGCAATTAAGTCTCACCGCTTTTCTCATGCTTCAGTGTAATCAGTTGTGTTTTGTGTAATGAATTCTAGTGCTACAAAACCAGATACCTCTGCAAAGTAGATAAATATTCTCAGTATGTAGTATGAGGTGTCCCTGCAGTGAAGGAGAACTTCTCATTTTCCTTAAAGTGCTCCTGTTTTCAGTTCTGGGTTTGGTTTTTTTAATTAAATGGGGCCTCCGACTCTGATCCTCTGCCTTTTTAGATGCCGTGGGTTAATTAAGGTTATCTGAGGGTGAGCCTTCAGGAGGTGACACTGAACATAAGCGTTTTGACGCAAATCATTACAATTTATTTTCAAACTGCATTAACAGCAATTCATAGAATACTTTAATAGCCGCCCAAACGCGCTGCAATGGCTGAGGTTTGAAATGCTGGTGACAGAAATGGTGCAGTGCCTTCAGAAATGGAACCATCCTGTGCTTCGAGGTGTGCTGTGGTGGGAGCAGGTAAATTAATCACAGAATCACAGACTCTCAGGGATTGGAAGGGACCTTGAAAGCTCCTCCAGTCCCATCCCCTGCTGGAGCAGGAACACCCAGAGCAGGTCACACAGGAACGCCTCCAGGCGGGTTTGGGATGTCTCCAGAGAAGGAGACTCCACCACCTCCCTGGGCAGCCCCTGCCAGGGTTCCCTCACCCTCACCATGAAGAAGTTTTTCCTGATATTTCAGTGGAACCTCCTCTGTTCCAGCTTGCAACCATTGCCCCTTGTCCTGTCATTGGACATCACTGAGAAGAGCCTGGCTCCATCCTCCTGACACTCACCCTTTACAGATTGATAACCATTCATGAGGTCACCCCTCAGTCTCCTCTTCTCCAAGCTCAAGAGACCCAGCTCCCTCAGCCTTTCCTCCTCTGGGAGATGCTCCACTCCCTTCATCATCTCTGCAGCCCTGCCCTGGACTCTCTCCAGCAGTTCCCTGTCCTTCTGGAACTGAGGGGCCCCAGCACTGGACACCATATTCCAGATGGGGTCTTACCAGGGCAGAGTAGAGCGGGAGGAGAACCTCTCTTGCCCTACTGACCACCCCTCTTCTATTAGACCTCAGGATGCCATTGGCCTTCTTGGCCATGAGGGCACAGTGCTGGCTCATGGGCATCCTGCTGCCCACCAGGACCCCCAGGTCCCTTTCCCCTACGCTGCCCCATTAATGTGGTAGGTGGGTGATTTTGAAAGCAGAACCTTTTCCTGGATGTCTGAGTGAGGAGAGCCCTGCTATGGCACCTTTAGCTCTTCAAGCTTTGAATTCACCAATCAGTGTGACGGGGAATGTTAAATTTCCACAGGGCTTTTACCTGGTATCCCAGGTAAAGGCAATTCTGTTCCAGGCTCTCACCACGGAGCTATCTATGCTTTGAGAGATTCAGAGCTACTCATTATGCTCCTACAGCAGGTGGTGGAGACAAATAAAAGCATGCTCTTGGATAAAAGGAGCAGATTGTTCCAACTACGCATCTGAGCTGGATGAGAAAAGAGTGTTTTTGAGGCGGTTGAGGCACCAGCCCTGGAGGGATTTCAAAGACAAGTTGACATGGTGCTTAGAGACATGGGTTAGTGGTGGGTTCTATCAGAGCTGGGTTGATGGTTGGACAGGGTGATCTTCAAGGTCCCTTCCAACCCAGAGAGTTCTGTGACTCCATTTCATTCCTGGTGTGACACCTTTGTACAGGTGAATCCCAGAGAATCATCTGGTAACGGAGCCCTTTGGAAGGGAGAAGCTGGGATGATGGAAGATCGTTGTGTGCCTGTACCACAACTCTTCTTTGATGCTAGAATGTTTTTTGTTTCCTGAGTCCTTGTTCTTAGTGGATAAATCTCTGGGCTTACAACCAGCTCTTTAAAGTTGGAGAGCGTGAAATTTAAGATGGTTCTTGTGTATTTTGCAAACCAGCAGAAGTGGTGAGCTGCAAGAACAGATCTTACTGCTGGAGCGAGTACAGAGGAGGGCAACGAAGCTGGTGAGAGGCCTGGAGAATAAGGCTTATGAGGATGGATTGAGGGAGTTGGGATTGTTTAGTTTGAGGAAGAGGAGGCTGAGGGGAAACCTCATCCCTCTCTACAA
>VZTM01042002.1:0-139631 GCA_013400555.1 Jacana jacana | reverse complement strand
ATCAGCGTGCACTCGCTTGCGCGAAACCATAATGGCTGTCGAAGGCAAGACGCTCATCGACCGGGGGCCAAGTGCTGGGGGCCCGGTATTTATAGGGTGCGGAAGAAACGCAGCAAGGTAGCTCGTGACATCAGGAGACCACTGTGATGGCCACGCTAATAAGCATATTTGGTTCTTCTGGCCTTAAAGGGACCCTCTGGCCTACAAGGTCCCCTACTGGGTGCAGAGAGTGAGGGGAAGTTGAAGGCCCCCTGCAAACTGGGAATGGCTCCCCTGTTTGCAGTCCAAACAGAAGGACACTTCATGGATGGGGTCTGCAATATGGGCAAGGGTTTTTCTGCAGAGGGACAGAGATGTTTGTGTTCTCCCCACCCATCCCTTTCTGCATTTTTAATGGCCAAGAGATTGTTAATAACCTACACAAGCCAGACAGAGATTCTCTACCAGCTTTGGTGGAATTTGGATCATGCCCAGTGCCAGTGGCTCCTTACAGATCTGGAGGAAAAGAGGGCAAAGCTTTACAAGGTCAAACTTGCCCAGAGATGCGAGGCAGAGGCCAAAGATGATGACCACCACTACAAAGAGGCTGCTACCATTGCACTGCATTAACAGAAGGATACCATTTCTCAGGGTTGAAGGCAACAGAGCCCTAGATGGGATCCACATTTGGCAACTGGGAAAATGAAGGAGAGCTTTACCAAATGTATGTGTGCAGCCACACTAGAGCTTCGATCACGGCAGTTTTCAGTCCATCCCCAAAAAGCAGGGCTTTGTGCAGAGCACTGCTAACAGTCTCAGTTCTCAGCCTCTCCCAGTCCTGGCCAGGCAGGGAACAGCAAGAACCTTTTGCAATTTTGAGAGTCCCAGCAATGGATGAGGTCCACGCTGCTCCATCCTGAGATGGCATCATCTCCATCCAAGAGCTACAACTGCCCATCCTGGCTCTGTTCCTGGATGCATCCTTCCACTGGAGGAAACTTCAGCTGGAGAAGATGGCCTTTTGAACCTTTGTCTCTGAAATGATGTGGTATCACCTTGGTTTCTGGGTGTTATGTAGGACCAACACAGCATGTCGTGAGGCAGGGCCGCTGTGGCTTTCAAAGTCAGATTGAAATGTGGGGTGGGGAGGGCTGAGGGCACCTCTCCTGTACGCAGGGCAGCATGCTGAATGAGAAGTTTGCCCATTCAAGATGTTGAACTCTTCCCTGCCAAAAAATGCCTTCATCCTGGCCTCTGATTCAGGCTGAAGTCTAGTGGAATACAAAGGTCCACTGTTGTTTCAGGAGGTTGGTAAGGGGCAGGGAGTGCGTCTTCACTTCCTTTTTTCAGGTGTACTGGTAACTCCTCTGGCCCTGCTGTCCATCAGGTTTCTATTAAAGAGCTACTTTCCCCATTCCCTACCCAGCATGGCTATGGAGCTTGGCTGAAATTTTAGCATCATGAACACCCCATCAGTGCTGTTTGAAACATGTCGTAGGCCAACACTGGGGAAGTGTCCACCTGGAATCTGTCCTTGGTGTGGATCAAAGTCACATGAGAGCCTACACCCAGACATTCAGGAGACGCTGCTGCCGGGAGAGGAGGCCTGTGGTAGTTGTGGTAGTCCTGAGTATGTGAGACGTCTGATCAGGGTCTAGCTGTCAGTAGCCCAAACCCTCTGTCCTTGCATTATGGTAACCCAAACCCTATGTCCTGACAAGGACACAGAGAAGAATATCCCGTTGCAAAGGGAGCTTGCTCATCTTTGACCAGTATTAGCCAGGTGAAGCCTCACTGCTTCGCTTGATGAAACAAAGCTGAAGCTTCCAGCAAGGAGCAATCACCAGCTCAAGAGGAAAAGTCTGAACTCTTGCAATTCATCTGAGCAGGAAGCAGAAGAGCTGAACTAAGGACCAAATCAGTGCAGAGACGGGACAGGGGAAGAAGAACTTCATACACAAAAGCTCTGCTTTGCTCCTCTCATACGATGTGAGAAGGAATCAGAGCAGGAACTGTAAAATCTAGGAGCGCATTTTTCAGTGGCATGTCCTGCTTGACTGATAGAAAAAAATGCAGGCCATAAATGTATTACATTCAAAACAGACACCTGCAGTGCATTCAGAGCCTGCACCAATGCCAACAGGCTGATCCAGCTGCTGTTTTCCTTGTTGGCCTGGACCAAATTATGAACATCTCCAAAGAGAGATGTGGAGTTTCCACTGATCAGAGCAGCAGAGAGGAAGGGAGTTTCTTTTCAGATAGTGCCTGACAGGTTCCCCCACAGCAAGCTGGCTCAAGTTGGAGTTATCTACTTCAGAGTAGCAAAGGACTGATGTGCTTGAACTCTGTAAGGTTTGAATTACTCAAACACCTCCTCTGACTTCAAGACTTTGGAAATAATTCGGACAGGGGCTGATTAATGCCAAGCTGACACCCTGCTCTCCCGAAAGGCTCAAGGATGCAGGCATAGCATCTTTGGTCCAAAAGAAAACCTTGTAGCTGTCTCTTGCGCCTGTCTCTCAGCAAATGGCCTCTTTTCTTCAGACGTTTTCATTCTGGCAGCACATGGCCCTCAACAGATATCAATTGATACGGAGCGCCTGTCTGGACGCATTTGGACCACTTCTGTTTCCCTGCCCCTTTCTTCTCTCCTCTGCTTTCCAAATAGCCATTCCTGACTGTTTACTTTGGCAACGCCTGCAAAAAAAAAAAATAAATAGCCTCAATGAAAAGGAAAAATCCATTAGGAAAAGCCAGCTGAGTGCTAAAAGGCCCCTAATCAGTGGAAAGTTTAAAGAGCACTACTCTGAGAGAGGCTGCGGTGCCTTTCCAACACCTTCACAGCGATGTGTGAGGCTATGACATGTCAAAGTGAAGCCCCAAACACAGGCACTGTGCCAAAAGAACTGGTTTCATTAGGCCTGAGGAGAATGTCTATGTCCGGGTGGGTGGTGGGGAGGGAGGTGCTTACGTAGAAACAACTGCATCAGAGCAAATAACTGCAATCCAATTAATAAAATGTCCCCCTGGCTGGTTATAGCACACAACCTTGGCTATTCTCAGTGGAAAGTGAAATGGGAGAGCTTTCTCCACAGCTCAGAATTACACCTTGACCAAAGCAGGAACTTAAATTTTAAGGGCTGATGCAGGTCAAAGCAAGGGGCTGTCAGCAGAGCCAGCTGGGGCAGAAAGGCAGTGCTATAAGAGGATGAAATGTGGAGAAAGAAATGCCCTCAAAACTGTTGTCTTCCTTGATGCTGAAAACAATTAATTCAGTCACCAGCTGAGAAAGAGTGGAACATAGTTCAAGCTAAATTGCAGCTCCCAAGAAACACCTCTCAGCTACTGATACTGAAGTGGGCAGTGACTGCTCAGGTAAGCCGTACGAGGTATCCAGTGCTGCAGTCTCTGGGTTGGCTTACTTGCTTGCAGAACCCTCTATGTTTCAGGCCATCACATTTCACAAGTCCTCCAAATTACAGATTTCAAAGCATCATACAGAAGTCAATGAACTGCTCCTTTCAGTTCCCCTGTGAAGACAGACATGTGGTTTTCTTTCAGGGAGTGATCAAAATATCTGTAATCAATCTGCTGCTCTATAAGCTCTTTTCTTAAAGCTTGATAGGAACAGTCAGGATTAGGTTTAGTACATTCTCCTTTGTTGGCTATAGTTTTTAATCCAGCATGTAAGGAAAGTCAGGCACAATTTAACCTCTAGAAGGTCTATGCCATTAAAGTATGTGTACATTGCAGTCCAAAGGTGAGCTTATAATCCAAGAAAACCTACTCAAGCTAATTGTTTATTGCCAGCTCACCTTTTGTGTGCACTGGACAAGTTTCTCTTCAGCTCCAGGTAATCATGCAGTATCTAAAGCTTAAACCACTGCTGTGACACCTTTCAGGATCCGTGCTATCTCGCTGAAGGCATCTCAGTATATCACATAATACCCAAACATGGCCAATAACACAGACCAGCCCTTATTTGCACGCCATTGCAAGCACAGCCCTTCCCAATTGCAGCAGGTGGAATATACTCTTGGAAGGTGCTTTGATTATTGAAACCAAAACCTAAAATTTTTTGCAGAAGAGGAAAAGGATTGGGTGAGGGGCTTGGCCTGGTGGTACAGTGTACTATTACACTAATTTGATATTTCCTGCTGCTCCAGATGAAGAACAGGTAATCAAATTCAAGTTCTTGAGGCAGAGGCAAAACAGAGACAAGAAAGAGAAGGGTGTTTCCATAAAACACTTTGAGCTATTCTTTATCTTTCACTTAATCTATGTAGAGTGCTCCACACAAAATTGTACAACCTGTCTAAAAAAGGGTCAATAGTATAAATTATGTTTGGGCTACATATAAAGCCATGCAAGAGGTAGAGGTCCCATTATGTAAGAGGCTTTCAAAGTTCAGGGTTATTCTGAATGGGAACAAACTTGCTTCCTTCTCCATCTAGTTGGAAATTTCAAAGAAGAAAGCTTAGAAGTCCAATGCTGTTTTGTGATATTCAAAATATCTCAGTGCCAACTTGGTAGAATTTTGGATTTTTACAGAAAAGGAAAAAGATATTTTTGGTGCTCTTAGAAGTCTTCCCATAACTCCATTTTTATTACAGAATAAAATTCTAGTGAATCATCCTAAACTGAGAAAGCCATGGAATTGCAGTGTCTATCACACTGTGAAAATTTAATCACCAGATGCTAGATGAGATCCATTCAGCCAGGAATGATTCAAGTACAAAGACTGCAAAATAAACTGAGTTTCTCTTCTAGCAACTGGAAAACAAAGTGATATAGAAGAATAAAACCAGCTGTGTCCTGAACCTTCTATCACCTGTAACAGGCAGGTGATGGTACAAAGACCCATCACCCTCACATGGGCAGAAGCAGCAGGCAGAGATGAAATTCCTTTGGCTTAAGTGATTATACTTTTTGGATCAGCCTCCCTCCCAGAAACAACATCTAGAAATATCCAGAACGCCCACTGGAGCAAAAGCAGCACCCAGTCTGGGCCTTCCCAGGAAATGCCGTACTGTAGACAATGTGCAGGTATGTTGCTACACTAAAACATCCCTATCCAGGCAAGGCTCAACCCACTTCAATTATCTTTTTGTTAGAGGACTTATTTAATTCAACATTTTTCACCTTTCTCTGCTGTCAGCCAATCCTAAATTCCCATATCTCTCTCCTGCTGACTAATCCCACCCAGCCTTTCCGGTGGACCCAGAGAGGCACACAGCTGCCCTGGCCTCCTTTAGCTGTGGAGGTCTTACATGAGGCGTTCATGTTCACGCTCAGGTTGTGGGGTGGGGTTTTGTTTTCTTTTTCAGAAGTTGTTCAGGTTTTCTAAGCAGTCCATGTTTAAGTAACAGTCTCTTGTCCTGGTAGCCAGTTTCCAGCTACATAATCTGAAAGTTAAGAAGGATCCTCTTGTGCTGATGAACTTTTTGTGTGTGTATTGCTTTGTTGTGACTGACTTGTTTCAGTCATTGGTGGTTTTATTTTATCTGGAAGGATGTGTGCCAAAGATGTTGCAGCCTTGTTTTTTCACAGGGAGCTATACAAGGATTGTAAAACTATACCTGGTTGCTAATATTGTTGTTTCCTGCTTAGGAGACTGTTTTGGACCACTGCTATGTACTTCTCCATCTAAGGCTCTTTCTGAAGGGCATGCCTCATGTGGGCTTACAGAAACAGTCTTTGCTCACTAATATGTGGAAGCAAACAGTTCCTGTGCCCTCCGTATTGTTTTGCCTACAAAGGTATTAATAAATGTACTTGAGAATCTCATAGGTTGATAAATACACAGTCTTGGAAACCTCTGAATTCTGGTGGAGAAGTTGAGAATCAAAGCTCAGCTAGAGCTCTATACTACCCTGTGCTGAGTAATCTAACTGGCTGGCTGGTCTTTCTGTCTAGAACCCTGCCTAAGAGACATCTTGTGTTTCATTGACACACCGCTCTTCTGTATATTCTCCTCCTGCTGGTACTGAAACCCGTTATCTTCTGCTTAGTTGCCATAAATGCATTGCTGCTTCTTCTCCAGACTGACCACAAACTGGCTGTTCACGAGCTGCCTGCCCTTGTGGCGCAGCGCTGCTATTGAAAAGGTTGTTCAAGCTTTCTGCCTGGGATTGTGACTGCTGCTCCTCCGATGTGTTTGTCCAAAGTACAACAGTAAAGGCTGCAGTAACAGCACAGAGAACACAAAGGATATGCCACAGCTTGTGGTGGGTTGTCCTGACCTTACGTTTACAAGCTCTTTCTTACTTTCTACCTTGGGTGGAAAACAAGGGCTGGAGGAGGCTGGCCACTGGGACTACCCTAAAAAGAGCATCTGGGGGTGTCTTGTGGCAAGCTAATGATTTATTTCCTTCTGTTGTCTATTTCTAGGACACACACATGTTCTAGCTGGGTTACCATTCTTTAACTGACTGTGGTGGTTAGGTTTGAACTTGACTGTGTGCGTGGCTGTTTCAATCACATCCTCTGATTGGACCCTTCAGAGTGGGAAACGTGTTGGATCATATAACAGGTATCTAATGACAAGCATTTCACAGTCCTTTATAGCCCCTTCTGGTCAGGGTCCTGAAAGCCATCTAAGATCAGAACTGGAGCATGTGATCATCATTCTCTAATACAGCAATAACCTTAACCTCTCTACAAAAGCAAATGAGACAAAGGAAATGAAACTGACTTGTCAAGAGTTGCCCAGGATATCTGGAAAGCCCTAATCAGCAGTGGTGACCTAAACTTTGATTCACAAGCCTGTACTTTTGGGTACCCTTCCTTGCCCTTTCTTTTTCTTACCTTCACCTGTAAGAAAATGAGCTCTGGGGATAAGTATTTGTTCTTCATCTTCCATGGACTGAAATTTCAGTCCAGTGAAAAACTTGCTGTCAAATACTTGCTAAAGAACTGGTGTTGCTCTTAATGACAGCGGCGCTACCTGGATGGCAGGGAGACAGGGTGAGAGAGGCCAACCTTGAGCTCTGTGACAGGAAGTCTTCTCTCTTTACCTGACATCTATTCTGTAGTCCTATCTTGCTTTCAAGTGCCAAGTACCTCCTTTCCCTCTAATGACCAGAGATCTGTGAAGCACTTGGCATTCTGAAATGCTTTATAGATGCACTGAAAAACATATACAGGGATGTATATGTGAAGTTAAGGAGGAAATGCAGAAAAGTGTGTGTGTTCTTCTTCCACCCCCGCTCATTTTTCCGTTCTGAAGTTTCAGTGCTGTTAGCCATGACTCACCTGTGACCAGGTTTCGCTTTTCCTTGCTGGCTGGGAGTGGATTGTCGTGGTGTTACAGCCCTGGAGCAAGCAGTTCTCCCAGCCAAGTTCAGATGAGAATCTGTCACTTTGCAGAAGGGCTCTACTGTCTCCTGGGCAGTAAGAGTCTGGGAGACTGAACGATCCGTGGCTCATGTACATCTTTAGAAGACGGAGGGTCATAAAAAGCCATTCTAAATGGGCACTTTACTGACAGTGCTCACCTCTAATGGCCTTTTTGTGAAGTTACAGCTCGGCTTTTAGGCCCTTTTTGCAATTCATCACTTAATCCATACATGCTACCTTGGCCAAGAGTTGGACAATGGGGCCCACTGTGTCTGGTTTTGTTACGGAGCAGCCAGAGTGGCTTTTCACTAAAACAATGTATCTGAAGGAGAAATATGTAATCACCTTGAATTCCCAACTGATTCAACTTACTTAAGGCAGCTTCGCAGACACTGGTGTGTGCAATCAATGAAATAAAACTGAAGCCCCAGAAGTATGGCAGAAAGGAATAAGAATGTCTGTGCCTTTGCAGGTATAAAATATGGGGGGAGAAAATGTGGAGGGAAGATGGAAACTTCTAGGTCTGGAAAAAGACCATTTTTCTACAATATGAAATATTTTATGATTAAATATAAGGGTATATTAGATTGCAGGGCTGTGTATCCTTGCCAATCAGCTGGAAGCCCTACTAAAAGGCTTTTCAGAAATCATGTGTCTTCTGGGACAGGTTAGTTCTGTAATGTGTTTGTCAGCTCCTTTTAGGAACTGGAGGTGAAAAGGGGGTAAAACTGACCCCCACCCCCCTCCCCACCTCCTGCCAGTCTTATAATGCTGCTGCACAAAGGATATGCGGTTTGCCCTGGAACATGTAAGTCCAGGATGCCTTGGTGGCAAAAGCACCAAGTCCAAACCCTTCTGAGACTTAAAACACATCAAATGAATGTGCCTGACTCTCCTACTAAAGCACTGACACAAATGGAAGAGGTGAACACACACCCTTATTTGGGGGGAAAGGGCAAGGACTCCTCTAGGCACCAAGGAAATATTTAACTTGCCTTCTGGCACTACTGTCAATCTTTACAGAACCCCTTACCTACAGGAGAGTGTGCCTCACTGAAATCTACTCCTGATCCCACCCATACCTCCTCTTTCCAGGCTGCTGACTACTGTGAATCTAGTGGGATTGGGTACAGGGAAGGACTGGGCTTCAGTGTAACGGAGGAGTATCCATATTACCACCGTATGGCTCGTGAATCCTTGTAACTTACTAGTTCAAGGTGGGGCACTTGAACAAGACCTCCTCTGGCAAGAGGTAATCTTTGTTTACCCAAAACTTGAGTTATCAAATTAAGGTTTTAAGGTTTTTCCTTTTATGTAATGAGAAGACATTTTTGACTGGGTTTCTAGTTAAGCTAATGTGGAAAGCTACACACCTCTGGAGGCTTCTAGGAGCAAATCAAAAGATGAAAGCAAAGCTTATAGAAAAGCCAGTAGCGAACACTATACCCTTCTGTGGAATTTCTCACTTTAATTTGGCTCTAGGTACCTAAAGTAAAGCCATAAATCTGGCAACCAAATAAGTGGGTTCCCAGTTCTATACTTTATTAGCATAGCAACAATTTACCTCAGTTAATTTTCTTTCAACAGCTGATCCTTTCCTACCTTAGTCATTCCAGCCACATCTTGATTTTTATAAGGTCTTCGGTGTTCCAAAGAACCCCCCCCCAAAAAGACACATAGGACACACTCCCTCCACCTTTAACTTAAATGTGTAATAGAAACCAAAGCAGGCAACAAGAATTCGGCAGCGGTGCTGTTTGCCTGCTGAGACCGAAGCTTGAATGACTGTGTGCAGTCAGCTTGTGGAAGCATTAGCTCCATTTGCTTTTTGTCTCTAAGACCCCCACACCTGCCTGCCATTTAGCTGCCTCTGAAGGCCAGCCAAGGGACATCAGATCAAATAATAAAAGCCACAGTGAAGTAGTGTTTCAGCTGAAACAGTATGAGTGGAGGCGAGATGGGGATTGGAAAAGGCTCCCTATAAAAGAGCCCACACATACATGCGAGAAGGTCATTAACTCGTGCCTTGTGCTATCTTTGCAGTCTCCGCTCCCTCGCTCTCAATTATTACATCAGAAGGAAATGAGAGAGCACTTTGCCAAATACTAATGGACTTGATGTTTTCATAATCTCAAGTGCACAACAATCAGAGCTGTTTATTTTCCAAAGAAGATGGGAACCAGGGGAGGAGGTTGAAGACTGCAAAGGGGTTCCAGAAAGCTTGAGCCAGTTCTATATTCATCTCTTGCTCCATCTTTAGCTGCCAGGCTGATATTTATCTGAATCATTCACAAAGTGAGGCCTTGTGCTTCCTTAGGAATGTGTCAAAAGCCTGTAGAATTGCAAAGAGGCCTCAAACTGTAATGCTGTTCCTCTGTTAAGTCATCTGTGCCATTCTGTTAAGGAGGGGGGAAAACCCTTATAGAGAAGGGCTGCTGCGACTGAAAAACAAGCACCTAGGAAGGCTCCTGCTAACGCTTTTTTTTTCTGGGGAAAAAGACAAGGAGAGTAGGTGGATAATGTCCTGTAGCCAGTGCTGGTCACTATATAGCAACTGACATCATGTGTCCAAGCTTATACAATGCCTTACAATCCCACTTCGGGCTGAAATAAGAAGCTTTAGTCTGCTTTTTATATGTCTCAAAGTAATGACACTGCTACATGATTGTCTCTAAAGAGCAGCAAGAACCATTTCTGGATGAAATGTGGGCCTGAGGAGACACGAGAAGATATGACTGATCTGATGGGAAGGGTCTCTGTAGTGGCATGAAGAGGTTGATTGTTTCCTGTTGTCATGATACAGCTCTCCCACGATGTGAGATTTGAAGCCTGCATGAAATCCCAGGGCCTGTTTACAGAGGGAGCTTAGCAGTATGCCTGCACTTTCTTAGATCTAGGCTGATGTAAAGGTATTGAAGTTCCCCCAAAAAGTCAGCTAGGACTGTAAGACTTCTGAGCCGCTGTGGTTGCCAGGCTGTTCCAGCTGGTGGACTTGTCTAAGAGCTCTAGTCCTGTTGTTGGTTTGTGACTGGAGGGAGTTATGGCAAGAAGGCATTTGCTTTTAGTAAGTGAAGGCCAAGTCATCACTAGGAAGATGAGGATGCTCTGTGTTCTTCCTTGCTACTCAGACTTTGGAAGGTTCTGCCTTTGACAGGTGCCTTACACTCTGATGGGGACTGAGAATTCATCAGACACTGGGAATGCATATACAGGGGCCAAATGGAAATGACTTAGCCAGTCACAGCAGAAAAGAATTTTCAAAGGATCCCCCAACAGCACCCTGCATTCTCATACACCACCTTTCAAAGGTCATCACCAGAACAACCGCTTTGCATTATTTGGGAGTGCTTTTTATGAACTGGGACTTAACAACTCTCCTCATGTGTGCATGTACTTATTTATACCTACAATTAATGCCCAGAACCTGCCTGTGTTCATCCATATAGGCCTATGTTCTGGGCCTTTTGAGAGCTCTGCATTGGGTGAAGAAGCAATAGGGCTTTTCATTACCTCTGTTCAAGCATTTCCCCCCACTATCTTAACAGAGCTCAGCTGCCTTGTATAGAGAAGAGCTTACAATCCACTAACAGCTCCTACAAACTTAGTATCAGTGTCACACACAGGATCAAAAAAAATTTACTGAGTCTTCAGAGAAGGAGACTAGGCAAATAAATGTCAAGTTTGAGTAAGTTCCTGGAACCCCATATCAACATCTATAATGCAAAGGACGTTTATAAATGTAAGCTGGAGTATCGGACAAGAGACAATCGCAGTGGAGAGAAGGAAGCTTGTGCCGTCGCTCGGGCACTGCAGGTCTGGGGTCAGTCCCGGCAGCTCCCGGGAGGTGTCGCCGCAGCCCAACACTGGGGAGCGGCAGAGGGGACAACTCTCCTCATTCCCAGTGTCGCGCTGGAACAGGGGCCTCTGCACCCACCCCAGCTGGCGGCTTCTGCCAACGCTGGAGAAACCAGTTTCTGAAAAGGGGTCCTACGGGACAAGGGAATTTCAAGGCTAGAACTCTTCGATGATGCTCTGGCAGCAGCGGGGTGAGGCTCCCTGTGTGCAAATCTTACATTGGCACATTTCAAGTCGTTTGTGCTGCTGACGCACGTGCAGGGTTTTGCCTGCAAATCTGTAGGTCGGGGCTGAAAGCGTGGGGTTCTACCTGCCAACTGCTGAATCCACTGCCATATGGGGATGCCTTCTGTGTGCCATCCTTTATAGTAAATTTTCAAATACAGACTTTTGGACTCAGTCTTGACAGAAGATTGAAATCTTGCGTACAGAAGAGATCTGATATACATCTGTTCTATCCGTCTTAAAGCTGACACAAATTTGAAGAATGCTTTCATGAAGGACATGGTTGTTGTGGAATCATGGGACCACATCACGAGCGGAGAGAGCAGTACTGGGCATCGCATGGACCATGTCAGCAGCTCCATGATTTTCAGGTGTCACGAGTGCCACTAGACTTTAATAAGACATTTCTGTAGCACTTGTGTTGCTCTCGATGCTATCACTTTGTTGTACTTAAACCTACAGCACCCAGTCCAATGGGTCTCAGGACTGGCTGGTCTTGTGGCATTTTCAAAATGCAAACTGGGCACCAGTGGATAATTGAGGGTGGAGGTGACCACACACATCAGACCAAGGGGTGGATGCCGCTGATCCAAGCATCACAGTGGTGAAGCAGACAACACTTTAGCATCAAGCTGTAAACATTTTACTTCCCAAAGAGTAATGATAAGGTGCTGATACAGAGGGGGAGACCAGTGCAGCTGAGATGGGAAATGCTGATTGTCCCCTGCATGAAGCTAAACTGTAAACAGGAATACTGAACGGGGACATGTCTGTGTCACAGAAAAAGGAAACATCCCCGACTGCAGAGACTATACTCAGAGATTTAAAAACTAAAACCAACAACAACAACAACAAAAACCCCAAAATCAAACACCACCAACACACCAAAAAAACTGAAAACACCAGGCAATGACTCGAACCCTTTGGAGCTGTTAGCTGGAAACATGCCCAAACCACACCATGAGTAGAAGGTCCATCCTCCAAGAGAAAACAGATGGGGGAGATGTTCAGTGGCCCATGGGGATCCTTCTTGTTGTATCACTTATGACCTACTCATTAGAATCTCATGGAAATCTCTAAGTCACTGAAACCAACCTTCTCCTACTCCTTAGTGGAGTGTTCCTTCAATCAGAACCAGAAGTTTCTTAATTCCTACACAAAATGTGTGTTAATGAGGAGTTGCAGATGGCATCATTGAGGGCTTGGCAACATGGGCACTGGCTACACAGGCAGTATATATACCCTGATAGCCAGGCCTGCAGCACACCCGTTACTGACTGGCAGCACTGGTGGACTATTCTCTCCCTTGTTCTTGTCTTCAGCAACCCAGCAAGGTTAGATCTGGTTTTTCACATCAGCCTGGAAGAATGCATTTCAGCCCTTGACACCCACTGGTGGCCCCACTAAGACATCCAAGCATCTTGTTTGCTGTTTTCAGTCCTTCTCCTAAGTTTTTCCAGATGCAACGTTCAGGAGCTCTCCTCCTAGGAGTTTTGCTTGTGTTTCAGCTCTCTGAGTTTTCTGTTAACTTTGCCCCCCTTGGTTCCTCCCTTAAGAATTTAAGTGCGTAGCTCAGGCAGGTACTTGCCTCATTTTAAGCAGTGGCCACGGGCTATTTTAATGATTTGGGTTTATACAAATCACACTGCCTGCCTAAGGAACATCGTACCTGTGCTACATAGTAAAAGCTCAAATTCTTCTGTTAGAAACAGGTTTGTGTATAAAAAAGCTAAGGTACACCCAGAACTTTCCTCAATAATGGCCAGACAAAAGCTGTCCAGCTCAAATTAGCCAGCTCCCAACTGTCAAAGTCTTCCTCCTTCAGACAATTCTCTGGACAGAGTGTAGAGGGTGTTAGCTCCTGGTTTAACAGGCTTTTTTTCAGAATCGACAGTGAAGGCCCGGAGCAGTGTAGTGGCTCCAAGCTCTTCTGTCTTCAGCTGCTGTAGATCATAGTGGGTTTTTTACGAGTTTTCCTAGTAAAGCTTCTCATGGCCAGAGTACTTGAATTCCTGCTATAGTACCAAGCCATTACTACCCCCTTGCTCAGGTCAGTCATGTAGCCCTTGAAAACCTTGCTTGTGCTTTTTTATATTGCATCCTCTTAATTACAAGAGCTTTGGGGGGGAAGATGCCTTAGAAACTGGCCAAATACAAAGGTTTCAATGCTGGTGACAAAAGGAAGTTAATATTTGTGAGCAGCCAATGAAATTTGTCTTGGTATTAAATGATTCTCTCAGCACTCGGATGGTCAAGTGTTGGTACTGATAAAAGCCTCTGGTTTTGCCATACTGTGAGGCACTGCAGGATCCTTCTGTTTAGTGGGTATGTAACTCAGTTACAAGTGTGTAGTCTGCTTGCTCACGGTGGTCACCATGCTGTCCTCTGTCGTTCCACTTATGGTCTCCTGCACCACAGGCCTAGATACAAGCCTGTGAAGAAGGTAAAGGTCGATTCAGTTGGTGGGGTGGGTATTGAAGTTGTTCTTGGAAGCTATTCTTGACTGGAAAACCAAAGGCATGGTGCCTTAGAGCAGGAATGGCCTATAAGCAAATCTTACTCCCATGAGAGGGGAAAAATTTGTTTTAAAAAGTCATATCTCCCCTGCAAGCTTTGGAGCTTGATGGGTTTTAATTCAATTATTTTTAATGAAGCTATACTTCTGGGTTAATAAGACCCACAGAAAGACTGTGACTCCCCTTAAAAAGTCTGAGTACAAGAGTGGAGATCTGGCAGAGAGGTGGTGATAGCCAAGCTTTTAAAAGAAACGTGTAATGGAAGACAGGTAGGTAAATATTCAGCAGCCTTTTGATAGCTTTGGAACAACGTCCTCCAGCTGCAGCATCACCCAACAGAAAAATATCTGAAGGTCACATTTTCAGCTTCCCAGAGCACTTGAATCTAGGGCAAGTGTTATGGGGACAGATCCAGGTCTGCTGCTCTGCATGGCATTCTTCCTTTTGTGCATCACCATGGTAAACAGTTAGGGTTGCCAGGAGCTCAGATGCATTGTTTGTCTTGCTCCCTCATCCGCTCTCCCCCTCCTTCACCAAATGCTTTCTCGGTGATTAGTTACTGAGTAGAAGGGGCTCCAGTTACCATGCAGCCTGCCATCTCTCCTCATTTTATTGGAACTAATATCCCACCTGCAATGATAAGGTTTAAACTTGTTTAATCTCCCAGCTTAGCTGTGGCGGTTTAATATTTTTAAAATGGTTGTTTCAGAAAAAGGGGGATTTAAACAGGTTTTGAATAAATAATAAAAGCCCTTCTCACAGGTTGCAATGCAGGCCGGGAGGCACGAACCATTTTCATCAGGTCAGATTTCATGTTGGGTTATCCCAAGGTGGCCTGACTTTGTGGCTATGGATTTACAATGAAACAGTCAGATGCAAAGCAGTTTATGGAGGAGAAACTGCTTTAATAATGCATTTCCTGCTCAGCAAACAGCAGATACAATGACATTCATAGGGAATGGGAAAGGGAACAAAATCTCTTAGAGAAGGAACCAGTTTCTCCCTGGAGTTTAATAACTTTTTTGCTCCTACAACCTATCTGGGGAGACAAAGGCTGACCTGAGCGACATGGGAATGCACAGCTTTGAGGTGACAAATAAGAGACAGGTTTGTAACATCTTGGGCCTGATAAGCAGAAGACCTATCTGTATTATTTCAAATTTAAGGGAAAGGAAATAGGTTCTCGACACAATGGAAGAAGCTGGATGAAGTGCATTGTGCTGATGTAGAACACCTTAGCTTGTCTCCCACCCCTTGCTTGACGGGGAATGCTTCAAGAGGGGGACTGCACCTGACTTCTCTGAGCCAAATCAAAGCCAGAAAGACCAGATGTTCAGAATTCTTGTCCTTTTGGTCCAAGCCGTTAGTGTCCACCACAGACTAACAGAAGCACGTGTGCAGCACGGGGGTGGTGAAGCCTGTAAAACTAGGCAAGACTTTTAAGACTTGAAGACAGTTCTCACTTCTCCTACATACTTAGGCACAATTTGTGTTGAAATTGAAGCAAAGCATAGTAGATAGAGGTGGCCTACTCCTTTTTTTAATGGCAAAAAACCTGCCAGAAAGCTGCCAATTGATCTACGGTTCTGCTTCAGAAGAGCCCAAGCAGCACCAACTGGGTAACCTTAGTGCAGTGCAATCCTTTTCTTATGGTTCCAGGAAAGATAAGGTGAGCATAGAGCTGTTGTAAAAAGTATTATTTTTACATTACATAAAATTATTTATATTATTTCTGTTCTGGGAAAAAGCCTTGTCAAACACAGTATTTCTGTGTCCTGTCCCTTCTGGTATGACTTAGAGAACTTGGCTGCAGTCAGCTCCAATTGAAGGGAGAGCCATCATGACTCAGGGATGGATCTTGCCAAGTTCTGTGCTTATGCTTGCACAGATGAATTTGGAAGTGGAACTTGTATACACAAAACTAGCTCTAACTAGATGAATTAGCCATATCACTGCAGATGGCCTCCTCGCTAACTTGCTTGAGAAGAGGTGGATGCACCAGTCACTTGGGGGTAGCTGAGTGTGTAAACCCCACTCATAGCTAAAATTACCCTTGAGCTCCTCCAGGAAGCTTTTATGTACAAACCAGCAAATAAGAACAATTTATTTCACAGCATATAATCACATTTCCAGTATTCCTACCTATTCAACATAAACAACCACAGGGCAAAACCATGTAAAATCCAGATGAGATTGGGTAACTAGATAACACTAACAAATCACTGCCTCTGTTGCGCCTTCTATTTGAGGAGAAAGAGGCTGTTTCAGCATGATTTCAAAAGTGCTACTCTAGTTTTGCATCGCCTTGAAATAGTGAAGTATTATCCCTCTATCTTAGCAATGCCACAGAAGTCAAGTACTGACTTGCCATGTACACTGCCAACTTCGTGAAAAGCCCTGTGGGCAGAACCTAAATACCCTGAACCGCAGTTGTCTGCCTCAACATAAAAGCATCCTTCCTTACCAAAACCAAACTAAACCCACACCTAAATTCTTTATGGAAAAGATGTAGTATTGCAGGTTGAAGGGGATGTATAAAATAGGAAAGGGTTTATTAAAAAGGAAGAGTGAGATAACGGCGAGACTGGGACCCATTTGTCTACTAAAGTGAAGGCAGAGAAAAAAACCTGACTAGTGCATGTGAATGTAAAGACAGGCAGTTTACTTTCAGGATCATGAAAGGAAGGGGGTTTAAAACATCAAAACTGAAGTGGAACTTGAGCTGCTGGACAACCAAATAACCTTCCATAGGCTCAGAGTATCAGGGAAGAGAACATCTGGATCTTTGCTCATCTCATGTGTATGGGAGAGGCCACTTCCACAAGGGCCCTGCACTAAAAAACTTGCTTTTCAGTTCCTTGAATATCAGTTTTCATTTGGGAAGTGGGGAGGTATAGAAAGGCAAAAAACAGAGAGTTGAAACTCAAAATTTAAGAATGAGGTGAAATCTAACTTTTATAGAAGAAATCTCTGACAAAGTGTTACACAGCGTCTAGCTGGAACGTCACTAAATCAGACAACAGTGCAGGAAAACTCTGTCGTTAGTCTGGCACTAGATACCTGTAAGAATCCTAATCAGCTCCGCTAATTGCCCATAAAGCAATGCTTCGTATCACATCTATTACATGTGACACTTCAAATAGAAGGCAAAATTTCCAACAGTGGTCAGAGGCTGCTACAGTGCTTCTACCAAGTGCATGTTCCAACCAGCATCTGTTCCTCCACAAGGTTTTATGTTCAGTGTTTTGGAGTATACTTATTGCAGGTGTTTGGTTTCAGGTTATACAAATAAAGATAGATGGTGGGATAATTAGTTGACAAATAGCTGTATCTCTCTGTGCTTCTGCTTAAATGAGCCATGTTCTGATGTGTTCCGTAGTCTTTCGTCCCTTTCAACACTTAGTTGTGTCAAGTAAGACTTTTCTCTTGTCTTAGCTCTTCTCAGTACGCTTTGTTGAGAAGAAAATGTAGCTGGCATTCCAACTGACCTGCCCTGTCCTGTGCCCTGTCTTAGCTTTACTGCAGCATCAAGGAGAGGAACCTTTATGCTGAAGAAAGAACAACAATCTTAGCCCTGGAGGGAAGACATTTTGAAGGACTGGAAGGTCCCTATTTCTTGCTCTCCTTGAAGATTTTAGTGCAATCCCAGGTGCAGTTAAAATAATACTAATATAGGTTCTTCAGGAGAGAGGTGAGAACACTTGATGAGATGCCTCAAAGCAAACTCTCTGGCCACAGATTGTGTGCCATTGTCACAAAGTGTGACAATGCCATCTCTGGAGAATGGTTAGGTTTTTGGTTGAACCCCTCCCTGCTATGGCTGTGGCTGAACAATGCAACACAAACATCATCACTGTAGGACACTAATACACAAATCTCACTTCTGATGCCTGATGTTCATGGGCTTGGTTTCATGGGGATAATTCTGTTTTGACTTCAACAGGCAGGAGCTGTACACCAAGGAGATGGGTTGTATGAGAAGGGTCTGTGTGAAATAAACAGAGCTGACTAGTGATAAGGGAACACACGTGGCAATTCCACTTCCTGGAACTGTAAAGGAAAAGGACTTTTCTATGCGTGCCGAACCCTAAATAGGGGAGCATTCCTGTGGAGCTGGTGGGAGGTCACCCGTGTGTGCAAGCCCTGTCTGAGTACAGTCACTGCTTAGACACCACCCCTGAGCAAGCAAAAGATGGCCAGAGAAATGGATGGAGAACTGATTTGTCCAGCATATCACACATCACTGCCAGGATGAATGAAAACATGATTCCACTCTGACCCTTCTCCTCGCAGTGCTGCTGAGTACAGTGTATTTCATGTTAGGCTGTGGAGGTGATGCTCTATGTCTGATGTAAAGGAAGTAAGCAGCAAGTACTCCTCAATAACTCCTGTGTTGATCAGAAGGGGTTGAAAATCGGTACGGTGGTGTTTTCTTTCTTGCTGAGAGTGAAAGATCTGATGGATGCAGGTCTAGCTACAGAAAATAGGGGTTACTTGAACTTGTAGAAATTGGAATCTGTACAAGTGGGTCTAGAATGCCAACAGTCTGGTTTGCAACCAATTTAGCAAAGCAGCCAACAACAGAACATGACTCAAACCAGGAAAGAAGCAAGCCCAATGGAAACAGCCTTTTTTGAAGCAGTAATTATTCCATGTTTAAGTGGAAGGTCACTGGAGGAATGTGGTGTCAAAACTAGAGAAGTGGTAAGTTCTGTCCAGTGAAGTACCATGGTAGATGTTTTTGGCAGTGAATCTGACTAAGGGGTACCTTGTCACGGCCTTGAGTGCTGCTTTCAGTTCTGTTGTTAAGTGTGAGACAGCAGCATGGACTGAATCACTGAAATAGCTGCCCATAAAGGTTACTTTGAACCAGAAAACTGTACCTGCTTCAGCTGATCATCCAGCCCTGTGAATCACTGTACTGCTATTACAGCCAATTTCTCAGGTAAGAGGCCAGGAGCAATGGGATGGGAGAAGGCAGGGAAAGAAGTACTATAGAGGAGTTTGCTGACAGAAGGGTGTTGCGGACATACCCTCTTAATTTTTAGGGATTTGATCTGCAGCTCTCATACTTGATGAGTAAATTCTGCTCACAGCAAGAGCTTGGTGACTTCAAACAGTCCCCCAAAAATGCAATTTGTAACAAAACCAGGAAAGACTTAAGCTTTGGTGTTAAGGAGCACTTTTGTCCACAGACTTAATATTTAAAAACATTAGAAACTGAACTATATATTTCCCAGATAAATCTAGCCCATTGCCCTGTCTGTCCTAGGATCTGCATTGTATTTGTGAAGAAAGCAGCTAGCTTTTTCCCTGCCATCCCCCGGTGTCCTCAGGTGCAGGACATGCATATAATTTGCTCTTGTACCTCAATCAGGGAGCATGCAGAAAAATAGAGGAAATTAATTTCTCTTGTTCCTTTTCCCTCTGTCCTATTTTTTTACAAGAGCCTTTTAAAAATGTTGCTTACTATATGATTATGCACAGCAAGGGTTTGTAACAACCTCATCTTAACTACCTCTGCCCTTGCTGTGGAATGATTGGTTGCCTTGGCAATCTTCTACATGCGGTGCTCAGGAGCTACAATTATAGTGCTCTTCTCAGTAGTGATCCTCTTAGTTCCTTTTCTTAGAAGATCATGACAAGGAGATAGAAAAATACATATATAATGGATTTTATTGCTCCAGCCTTCTGTCTCCTTCAGCCCTGAAGGAAGCAAATCTGCGCTGTCTAAACCCGTTTGCTCTGCAGCAAGGAGAAAAACCTTCTGTTTGCTCAGGACGATGTACTGTGTTAGCTGAATGTCACAACCAGGTAAGTTAAGCCGCCTGAGGTGGTAACTCTGAGACCCATATAAACCCCAAGGACTAGAGCAAGGGCATCTTAGGCCATTCTACAGTAAAAGCAACTATGAAGCAGCATAGTAAACGAGTTACTTGTTTTTCACTTGTAGCTTCTCAATTGAAGCAAGAACTTTTGTTGTCGGCTGCAAGTAAAGCAACAATACAAAGACTTTTACCAAACGTGCTTACTTTACAAGTAAAATGATCACAGTTTTAACTGCTGGCTCTGCAAAGTCAAGATACATGCAGATGAGTAGTGGCTTACACTGAAATGGAAAGGCCAGTTGCCTCAACCCCCTGTCAGTTTATAGGCCAAACCTTGTGGTGCACGGTGTGTACAACAGCCATGGACTGAAGAAAGACCTGTCAGCTCTGCGAGGCTAGCAAAGAGACACTAAGGTCCAGTGCATGTTCTTCTTGACTGAACTTGCTCTGCTGGGTAAATGTGTAGGTATTTGGGCATTTTTTTTAAATCAATAAATAAAAAACCCATCTGTCCCTGAAGTTGAATATGACTGGTAAGAGGGGAGCAAAGCTGTCACATAAACTTCCCTCACATAGTAGGTCATTATTTCAGAGAGAAATCTGAGGAGAGACATGAAGTTAGTTCTATCTCTGCTCTCTGTAAGCAGTGGATGGACGCTCAAAAGGGTCGTATACTGTTTAAATCTACACGTTGAAACTCTATATTGCGTGCTCCAGTGGTGGATAGTGTGAGTACCTGAAAGCAAAATCCTCCTTGGAAAGGGAGGGAAAGGCTCCTCTTCTCTTAACGCTGAGATCTGTAGTTTGGCAGAGTGAGGGGAGTTGTTCTCACCATGCACAAACCACGGGGCTTCATAACAGAAATGCTTAATTGCAGCTGGCGTTTTGGACACGTTGAGTGCCAGTGGGCGCTTGGCTGACGAGTGACATCCTTTCTGACAGGAGCATCATGAAAACCGCAGAGGAGACTAAAATGCTGAACTGCTGGTTCAACAATTAATAGCCTAAAAAAATTAAGCCGTTTTAAAGCCTCGACAGTTTGGTTCTAACTGCTAAAACACAATTTTACAAAGAAACATAGCCAGTGCATGTTCTACATGAGTCTCCTTCTCTTTCTCTCTTTCTCCTCTGCTGTCAAGTGTCACCAGAGATGCTGCTTTTAACCAAGATGGCAGCCACCAGCAGCTGGCTGAGATGCCACTGTTAATTAAAGTCTTCATTCTCAAGTGCTGCTCAGATTCAGGAAAGGATGAGAAATGCCATGTATGAGGGCCATGAAAATAGTAGTATCTCACAACCAAAATCACTAATGCTGAACACTTCCAGGCAGATCACACAAATACTGGGCATACACAGAACAAATTCAAATCTGACTTGGAGGTACAAAACTTCCCAGACAACAAAAGCTCTTGCTTCAATTGAGAAGTTAAATGAAGAATGTAAGAACCAGCACTTCGTGCAGTAAATAATCTTTCAGGACCTTTTTGAAGGGTCCCTGATCTGAAAGGAGTATGTGGTGTTGGGCGAAGAAAATGTCAGGCTGTTCCTACAGAACTAAAATGCACTGATTTGTCTCAACAAAAGTTTGGGAGAAAACACAAGTGCTATCCTCCCACTGAAAGTCCGGGAGCCGGAGAGCAAGTCTACCAACATAAGTTGGGAAACTGTCACCCCTTTCATGGGTGTAGATCATCTACTGAATTGAAGTCAAAAAGATGTCCATACATCAGAGCTGTCTCTTTCCAAGATGCTGTAGCAAAGTGACTCTGCATTAGAGGGAACTTCAGTGTGGTATTCAACGTGATGGCTTTTTCTCAGGGTGATGCTCACCCCCATACTGAAATGCTACACTGGAGAAGCCCTTCGCTAGATTCATTCTAGCAAGAGGCACCTGGTCTCTCTAAAGCTTGGCTAGTTGATGTTTTTCAGAACAAAACATCTTCAAAGGCAGGACCTTGGCAATAATAGTTGTCACCAATTAAAAGGCAGCAATTCCTACAGTGAAATAGTTTTCCTTATTCAGCCATCTAATCTTTGAAAAATGCCTTGCCTCTATCTCCCCGTGCAGTTTTCAGTGAGGGACAACTTCAGAAGCTCAGGCCCATCCTGCTGTGACAACCCAGATACCTAGTTGTCACTGAGCACCTTCAAGCTCTCCAGTTTTAGCAGCTGGAGTTAAGCAACTAACTGCTGCTCTCCTGTATAGTTTAAGGGTCATTTATCAGCGATTTTTTCATCTGGAATATTAATTAGCTGTATGGCAATACATTTGCTTGTTTCTCATGTGGCTGAGGCAGTTGTTAAACATGAAGTCCAATTCCTGTTTGTTTTAATATCTGTCTTTGTATTACTGATGGAGTTCCCTATAACTCTGAACTCCAATGGGAAAATGTAATCCCAGCAATGTCCTGCTTGTATTGTTCTGAGCCATCCTGTGCAGGAATTGATCACAAAGCAAGAAGTCCAAGCAACTTGCTTTCAAGTCTGCTTCTATAAATTTACATAGTAAGTGCATGTAGAGGGCAGTCAGGTGGCCAGATACAGGACAGAATGTTCCTACTCAGACTGGCCCAATGCACTCTCCTTCGCTGTTATGCACTTCTATTCCTAGAACAGTTGTCTCTTTTCCAATGTTCATTTCCTCAAAAGATGGAAACTGGTGTCTGGAGGAGTCAATATGATGAGTGCAAGACAACTGTTCTTTATGGTTGCAACATTGTGCTCTTTGTAGTCCTCCTATCACCACTGCATAGGCAAGTTAATCTTGCTTCATGCTATTTCAGGGTTTCTCTTGCTGCGTGTACCAAAGAACTGTATTTTTTCTGTGTGATTTATACTGTAAATCAAATGAATTCTTTATGCTGAGCATAGGCACCTTACCTTAACATCATACATAAACACCCCTGTTAGTTTTGTCTTTTGATTATCACCAGCTCTTACACAAAAACTTAAATTTTCTGTTTGAGCTTGTCCCACTGACCTCCCTGTGTGTGGCTGGTAGTAACGTGTATCTGACATTGTTCACAAGCACGTTTGAAGGTGCTTTACAGAGAGTGTCTGCTTTCCTGCCCTCAAATCTCAGTCTCCTGAGTCACTCATTCAAGTTATAGCCAACAGATTTTTTTAGATATCACACATATTTTAGGTAGCATTTTATTCCTATATACTGGTAGGCATCTGGCTGTTCTGCTTATACACAGCAACAGTATGTTTATCAAGCTCATACTCAGTTCAGACAAATACCAATCCCAAAGCTTGAAGACTTAATTAAGGAAAAAAATCTGTGCTGGATGCAAAGTGGCACAAGCCAATGTTCACCTAAGTCAACTGGAAAACACCTCACAGGCTTCAGAATTACTTGGAAAGAGTTTTCAGGCAAGGGTTTTTATTATTAATACTTCAGGATCAGGCTTCCTGGCTTTAGAAAGAATGGAGAGCTATTAACCTGGTCTGTTTTGTTAAGTTTTGCCGTGGATCAGTAATGTAATTGCCCATTTCAGATTGCCTGAAGTCTCTGGACCTTCAGCCAAACAGCAATCACAACACACAGGTATGACTTGCCTGGGACCAGCACACCCTGGAGCCAGCTGTGAAGTCCACATTTGTTTTTCCTTCCAAGAGCCAAGCAATCCACCAGTGCAGTTGGAGCAGGTTTCTGCTTCTGCAAGGACTCAAGTCTGGTTTTGGTCAAACAAGCAGTGGCATTAACTCACCACTAATTGCACCACCATTAATTGCAGCCACCTTCAGGGCAGAAATTGGCAGCCATTTAACATGACAGAGTAACTTTACACAATGGTTCAGGGCAGAAAGGAAAGAAACATGTATCCGTTGAAAATTCAATGAGACATTATGGAGAGAATGTAATTATAGCTGGAATTTGGATGGGATGTCAGGGTTAGCACCTCTATACTTGCAAAGAGCCACAGGATGTTTAGTAACCATGCCACCCCATGAATGACACGATCCACGTCACTAGCTGCAACGCTGCATTTACTTGGGAGCTCTTACTGTTGACTGCTCTGTAATTCTGTTGAAAATGTATGGAATTTGACAGGATCCCATCTTGAGATGGCATGCAAGCTACAACTGCACTTAACTAAATCTCAAGAATCTCTGCATCTTTACGTTTTTGACCTTTTCTTTTTCTTGTGTTTGTTGCACAGTCAAAGGAAACAGCTTTTTATGTGAATGATGATTAATAATCAGCCCTGTTGAAGGGTGATGTAGCTGGTGTTAAGAACAGGCTCTTTTAATAGACACTTTAAAATGTGTTCTAACATGTGACAATGATAGGCTGTCAAATCACCATTGAGGTGTACACCGAGATAATAGCATGCATTTGAGAAAAATGATACGGTAAAATACACACTTTTACAGTATGAAGATAAATAGTGAAACATGTGCTTGCATACCTCACTGTAAAATATGAGGAAAAAAAAGAAAAAAACCATTTAGAGTGGAATTGAGTAGTCTAGACATCTCCATTGCCTTGTGCTTGAAATGTCAACTGAATGAGTCTGATCTGCTGTATTTGTGCTTGAATTGGAGAAATAAAGCATTTGCAGTCTATCAGCTCTTAGCAAAATCTTTCTGTGAGGATGAAGGCATCACAAGACAAGACTTTGTTTGAAGGTTGTGGCTATAATTTCAACATGCAAACTTTTAGGCAGAAACAGGATGGGATCCTTTTGAAATCAGCACAATTAACGGGAAACTGTTAATGAAGATGAAGCAGTAGGATGGCTGGTTTACCTGAGATTGATACCAAGCCGTCATATCTCTTATTTGTGTATAACCTGAGAAGCAGTAATTCAAGCTGGGGGCTTGTGAAATGACAGCTGTCTTTTTTATTGTTATTTTTTTTGAAATACACCACAGTGCAGAATTGTCTGGGCTGTCCCCAATTGCTTCCTTGATCTCTTAAGAACAAAGTGCCTAAGCATGTGAAGCTTAACCTTAGATACACGTAGTGAGTAACAGGCATTTTCCCATTCCTGTTAATGATGCTATTTTCAAACAACTGATAAATGTGAAGTCCTCTCCCTCTAAACGTGAAGTTCCGTTCTTATTTCATTGTTTAATCTCTGTGCCCAACAAAAGCATTCAGAACATTTCCCAAAACAGCACAGGATACCAAACATAGTGTCAGCTCCTTAAAGAACTAGATAAAAGAATCCCAAGACTGTTGCAAAGTTATTGAAAAAAATCTAGGGAAACTTCCCGTACTGATTCTTTGCTCTTCAGGATTTCTTAGTTAACCAGATCACCTAAGCCATTTGCAGTGCAGGATCTCCCAGTAGCTGAGTTTCAATGAGAGACACAGGGGCAATGACAGCACACTACAGGGAGCTACTGACCCCATCAGAAAAGTTAACTGTGCGTCACATATGGCTAAGGATTAGCATGTACTGCTGGTTCACAACTTCAGCCAGAGCCAAAGGAACCCAGCCTTCAGAGATGTATTTCAGGTGTATATACTACTTTCATATAAAGGCTTGAATTCATGGTTGAACAGCTACAGACTTCTTAACATTTAAGGTTACTCTAATTCTCTGGCTTGCTAAACTTTGAATAAAATAGATGTTTAGAAGTGGATCCCAATGCTTTAAATAGCACCAAATAGACTAATGGGACTAAACCAGGGCTAGATTAACTTACCCTCAGCTATGTGTAGCGGCTGTGATCCAAATCTAAATCCACATCCTGTACGTGCCGCTCAGGAAAATCCTGAAAGTTATTTTAAAAGTGAATGGGAATTCTGGTTTCCTGACTTCAACTACCATTTTGAATTTGAACACAGAGTCGCAACCACTGATAAGTAGACTGAACACTCTCTTTTTAGAGACATCTTTGATCTGCTCAGCTCCTGCAGATTCACAACTGCATTTGTTTTGGATTAAAAAAAAAATAATTAGAATTGTGTCTTACTTTTTTCAGAAAAACTGACTTCCTTTGAGTAGGTGCTGAATGTTCTTATGTACTGTGTATTCCCAAAGTGAAAGGCTCATGGCCCAGTACAAATAGATGAGACTTGTTCCTCCTGTCTTGAGGCGGGGTGGGAAACAAAACCAAAAAAGCAATGCCCAGAATGCCAGTTTGAACCATGCAGGAAACTTTCCTCACCTGAGTAGATTGCCCTGGGGAGACAGAGTAGATACCCTAAGTGGAGGTGTTCCAAACTCTTCAAACCAAGCATCAAAGAAGCAACCCTCTGGCTTAGAGGTGAGAAAATGATGCCTTGAGGCGCAGCTCCTGTGTCAGGCAGATAGCAAGTGATGGGCTCGTAAAACAATATTTGAAGAAAGGTAAAAAAGAACATGAGGGAAAGGGAAGAGATGCTTATTAGCTGCAAAGTAAGTCTTTTCGATCACAATCTCTCACAAAGAACAGCAGTATTTGGACAGTAAATCACCGTGGCCTACTGAGAAACTTGTGCTGATAAAGGAGTCTGACAGGCCAGGGAAGAGGTTCAGGGTGGCTTGCAGGGAAAATCTTTCATTCCAAACACACACACCAGACCAGCAGAGGCAGGAGGAGCAGGTACAGGCAGGCAGTCCTTAACAGGAGGGTGAAATGGGGTTTCAGCTTTTTCTGTATACAAAGAGGATAGGAAAGCCCCTCTCTGATGCCTTTGCTTGGAAGGGGGAGGAAAGATGGCTACCTTAAGGTTCAGATTCTTCCCCCTATATTGTCTTCCCATCAGCTCCCGGGTCTAGTGACAGGACACAAATTGACAGGGCAGCAAGGTAGGTCTATCATATTTGTGGAGCAAACTTCAGCAAGCACCACTTCTTTGGTGGCAGCCAAGTGTGGCTGTTGAAGGTATTTGCAAATCACAACCGGCTATTAATTAAAAAGCTGTGGGGACAGAAAGGAAAGTATATAGGAGATGGTCNGTGGGAGATATCTGAAAGACTGGAATTAAAGAGGTGATCAGGAAACATTTAAGAAAAGCTTAGGCAGATTTTTTTGCTTCTTTGCTAATGGAAGGGACAGATACAGAAGATTACATTTTGCCCTTAATACTGGATACTAACTTTGATACAGACCTTCATAGAATAGTTTGGGTTGGAAGGGACCTTTTAAGGCCACCTAGTCCAATCTCCCTCTGCCATTAGCAAGGACATCTTCAACAAGACCAGGTAGCTCAGAGCCCTGTCCAACCTGACCTTGAATGCTTGCAGAGATGGGACATCAACCACCTCTCCAGGCAACCTGGGCCAGGGTTTTATCACCTTCAGCCAAAAATGCCTTCCTAATATCTAGTCTCTTCTAGTTTAAAAACATTGTCTCTTATCCTATCAAGAACCTTCACACTATTTCATGTTAACTATACCTGCTTTCCAGGGGCTGCTCCACAGAAATAGTGTAGAACCATCATGATGCTTTCATATCCCTCTTACTTTCCCATGTTCCTCTTCATGGGAAAGTTCATGTTCTGTTTCAGTGAGTCAGACATGAAGACCAGGTGATGAGAAAAAGCCCTCCCATGCAGTAGTTTTCCCCGATGAGAAAAAGCCCTCCCATGCAGTAGTTTTCCCCTGGGCCACTGCTGCCAGTCCTGCAAGGGTATATTCTGCCAACAGAGTAGCAGAGGCTCAAATTGCATTGAAGATTCTACTTCAGAAATTTTAAGCAGTTATGAGTTTCTCATTGAGGTTATTCTGTCATATTTAAAGGTACAAAACAGCAATGGTGAGGTTGTCTTGCCTCTACATTTGAGGCTTACTTTCCTGTAGTTGTAGCAGATTCTCTCTGTGATCAACACTTGCCCAGAATAACTTGCTGTGTCCTGTTTTTCTGTGTTTTACTACTAGTCCAGCTAACTTGACATTCACATGCAATTTACTCATGAAATTCCTGGTACCTTGGAGGGAACAGGGAAGAGAGGAAATATACATAGGTGTTGAAGCACTAGACTGTTCTGTGAATGGACAAAATACATTTAGAAAGTATTAAACAGAGTATTAAAAAAATACAAACAGCAACAAAACCCCCCAACAAACAGCTAGAGTCTTTCTTCATTGTCTACTATGGAAAGCTTGAAAGGGGAATTCCGGCTTCTGCCACTATAAATAAATCGCCAACAGCAAGGAGGTACTAACTAGTTAGACACGGTACTTTCCCCAGGAGAAGAGTATCCTGTTATATCATTGAGAAACATTCTAACCCGAGGCAACTGATCTTAACAGTTTAGTGTCTTAAATTTAGGGAGAGAGAAAAGTACAATGATAGCACTTGCTCTTCATTGAGGCACTTGCCTCGAGAGGCAATTCCACTTTAGCTGAACGAAGTCACTGTCCTTCTGTCAGGTGCTTACATGCAACACAGTTCCATAACTCCATAACTGTTTGAGACTATTTAGATTGGGTAGACCTTGTAAATCTTCTCACTGGAGACACAGCATCTTGGAGCCACTATCAAATCACACAAGTGGAATCAAATTGGATTAGATCATAGCTAAATCTATCCCAGCACCCTGTCTATTACAATGGTCATTAGTGGATGTAAATGGAAAGTTTATAAAAAACAAGGTGAGCATTAAGTAATCTTGTACCAATTCAGTCCTCCCAGGAATTAGGGGTGTTACAAATAGATGACTAATGCTCTCAAAACAGGCTTTCACCTGAATGAAAGCCACCTTTATCTCTATGTTGAGCCACCGTATCTCTACGTATCTCTAGATTTATATTCTACATTTATCTCTTTATCTGCCTCCTTTATGTTGAAACTGCAACCTTGCAGTCCAGATGTAAGCAGGAAAAATGTGTCTCTAATGTGTTAAGACAGAAAAATTTCTCAGCAAAATTCCTGTATGTTGACAAAAATTAAGTTTGATTCTTGACTTTGCATCTTCCCTAAGAAAGCACTGACACGAGGCTGTTGGAGGGTGGAGCGATGCTCTTCATCTCGCAGGTTTAGTTCTATTTTATTTTTTAAATAAAATGCTAAGCTTTGGCACAAGAAAGGCTAACTGTAGTATGCTGCCCAGGCCACAGGGCTTAGATGAGGGCTCAGTTTATTTCAGATAGAAAGGGGCAATGAGACTGGGCCTTCTAAATCCTTTGGGGGCTGCTTTCAGTAAGAGGGTAACTAGTAAAGGAGTAATGGCAAGTACTTTTATGAACATAACCTCTAGCTTTTTTGTCATAAATGCCCACTCTTTTTGTTCCCCAAGAAATGGCTCAGTCTGTTCTGTTCTGAGTTGGAATGTTTCTTTTCTGAACTTCCTGCCTCGCGTAGTGTAATCTAAACCTTGATTTGGCTGCCAGCTTCCCACTCCCCGCCTCCCCTCCCATTAAATTGATTATTCAGAGGCTTAATGGTGGGAGATACTGTATTTCTAACAGCAGCTGAAGGGCATGGATATCTCAGTTGGTAGTTTAGCTGCTAACAACCGAGAGTGATGAGTGGGTAATGCCTTTATTGTAATGTTCAGCAACGAGCTATTTGGTGGACTGATCCAAGTGGCCCCAAGCATGCAAAAACCCAACCAACCCAGACAGCATTTTCATGAGTAGATAGCAAAATGTCTAGGTAAGATCCTTCTCTTTTCAAAGATGATGCTGGAAGAGGACATGTTGAGAAATTACTTAAGCATTTATATGACGCTCTCTTATGTATATATTGTCATAGACAAGAGTATTTCAGAGTTCAGAGTTGAGACCTTCACTCTTACAGGTAGCTTGCTTAAAGGTAACGTGACCATCCTGACTGGCTGCAGTCACTAAGGCTAACTTCTTCCTTCTAGTTTGAATGAAAAAAATTGGTGCCAATGAATTTGTTTGGGTTTTTTTTTTCTTCTTTAGAAGGTGCTGCATAGTTTTAGAATGCTCATTCTTGACCTCTGATAATGAAGGGTACAGTAATCAATAAGTATGTATTTACAGTAAGCTACAGATGTATCCTCTTGTTTTGCAAACTGTACAATCATACTACAAAGGAATGGTGGCTTAAAACATGAGAAATTATGACCTTTTGGTTGAAGGTACTCAGAAAAAGCCGAGACAGATTATGTATCTAGGCACTTTAAACTGTGGATGAGAAGTGCTTCTGAAAGTCTTACTAGGCCTGTGTCTAAAAATCCTAGCACTAGGCATCTTTTACATTTCAAAATCTGGTCTAAGAATTCGTTATTCTACCATCAGTTTCTGAGCATTAATAATTTACTCTGAACTAGAATACATTTCATCTCACTAGAAGAGCAGAATGTAGCTAAATAAAGACTATGACCTTCCTGCCCTCCCCCAGCCAAATCTAGAGAGAGCTAGAGGATTAAATAAAGTGTTACTATAATACTGAAAACATAATGCAATCAAAAATTGAATGCTCCAATAATACAGTAACAGAACAAAATGTTGTGTTCCTACTCTGTCCTCCAACACAGCTGTCCTTGTCATCTTCCTCTTCCTTCTCCACCTCCTGCTTGCCCCCCAGACTGGTTAAAGATCAACAATTTGCAATCTGGAACCAAGTGCGTGGCCATTCAGGTCACTGCACTGAGGACAGGGAAAGCATACAGACTACATTACTTGAAAGAAAAAAACCCCAAGAACATTCTATTACGTCCCCTTATCCTGGGTCAGTTCCTATAAGAGATTTTTGTTTTAGTACACTGTACTGCACCCAAAAAAGCAGAATTTACGCATGACTACCAGGCTGCAGAACGTAAGCTCCTACTTTTAATCCCTTTAAAAACACAGAAGTACAGGTGGATAAAATTGTGCAGTATAACAACTGTGGGTAAATAATGCTATGCTCTAGGCTTTGTACTCAGATATTCAAAAGAAAAGACTTAATTTTACATTTAAGTATCCCAGATGTGGATCATCCAGTGTGGATGATCAATCCCAATCTCTCTACAATTCTCCAACCCACGTGTGCACTCAGGGATGTATCTCTTCTGTGTATCAGTACATGTCTGCCTCTTACAAGAAACCTACACTTACTGTGCTGTAGACCCAGAGAGTTAAGAACAGGTACAGCTGAAAGTCCTCTTAAACCTTTCCAAGGTCAGAATGCAGACCCCCTGCGGCAGCTCTGACCTGTCTCAGCACAGTACAGATACTCCACCATTCTGACAGGCTGGCAGTTCATCACCCAGATGAAAGGCTCTGATCTTCCCTGTTTGTCAGCAGAGCTGTCACAGGTGAAATTTTGCAGATTTCCAGAAGTAGGTGAATTACAGAGTCAAACATGACTTGGGGCCAGAGGCAGAGAGGAGGGCAGGGAGCATGCAGTTATAATTTCTTTAAGTCTTCAAGATGTCTCATGCATGGTACTTGGTGTTTCTGTCTGGCTCTTGCCCATGACTGTACTAGAAGAGGCCTAAGGGACAGTTCTTGGAATTCTTTAGATTGTCAGGGACCTGCTGCTCAGCCAATGGGGCTACATGTGGATTTCTCAGCTCCAGGAGGTCACAACTTAAGTCCGGTATTGGGCCATCTTCAAGATTTTCAGACTTCCAATACTCTCAAAGATAACTCTAGTATGTTAGTCATAACACCTATGGGGAGATGTTATCTACCTGATTAATGCCATCAAGGTGTCTCAAAGAAAAAGAAAATAGAACAGAAGTGGCTTGAGTTCGTATCATGTACTGCTATGAACAGCAAAGAAAGGATGATGTTAAATGTGCAACCACTTCTTTTATTCAAACTTACTTCTCTGTTCTGTACTGGGAATGAACTGTCCAACTGAACTGTCTCTAAATTTCAGCAGAAATGTGTGTGGGTTAAAAATGCTGTGAGGATTGTCATCTTCAGAGATGTAAATTCCCCATGCATAAATCCCTATCATGAGAACAAACATACCATTCTACTAAACATTCTTGATAAACAATATATATATGTGTATATATATGTTTATATACAAACAAACTTGTACTTCAGGTAAGCCAAGATTCTGCCTCTTACAGTGACCAGTACCAAACGCTAAAGATGAAATAAAATAAAAAGGATAGGCCAACTTGCCCCAGAGAGAATTATTCCTAATTGTGAAAAGTTAGAGAATGGTTAAAAGATGAGTTCAGACAGTACAAAAGAAAGTATGTATCAAAAAAGGGACATGTGCAGGGGGAGTTCTGCCAATTATGCAGCTCTGCACAAGCTAAGGTTTATTTTTTCACACAGACTAAATTTCCTTAGAGTTTATAAGATGGCTTTTTATACACCTGGGAGCAAATAATACGCTTGGTTCTGCAGGACACCATAGAGGGCTCCTTTCTCACCAACATCCATGTCAGCCTCTAAATAGCTGTAGAGAGTGAAACCTTTCTGAAGCACTCCCAGTTTTCTTAGCCCAGCCCATCAGCAGGGTCACAATGAAGTCTCATGATGAGTGGCCACGGTGCATCTGGAAGGGGTGTCTGGTTTCTGAGCCAAGAGGCAGAAGCAGGACCCCAAGGGAAGGCTCTGTCCCTGACCCCCTTTGCCCTCCCTTGTTCTGATCTTTATTGGGCCGTCTGCCTTGTAGCATCAAAGGCAAAAGCAGACCCGTGATTTGTCCTACAACAGCTCTATAAAAAACATAATTGCCCAATAACCCTCTGTCTGCAAACCAAGCCATCTTCCTGTTTCTTCTCTCATAAAGACTATTTGACAAGCCTGCTCCATCAGCTTATAAAATCCTAGAAATAGTTGCCTTCCCTGGAAAGAAACTTTGGAGAAAAACAGAAAAGAAACTAATTTCTGATATATGTAGCATGTGCGTGTACATATGCATACACTGTAAGACATCCACAAGTAGAGTATATAAAGCACTTAAGACAGCCAACTTATGTACTGGCATGATAAATGAAAGCATTATTTCATCATCTTAGAACATGGATGTAAACCACTACATTATTAAGTTTATGGGGTCAGAAGTGTTCTGTATTTCAAGTTGCAGAAAAGCGAGGTGCAGTATGTGCTGCTAAACCTGAAAGGGAATGATCTAAAAGTGGTGCATTAAGAATTATTCTGAATATCCCAGCATTATTCTGAAGTTGCATATTACCAGAGACAATTTAAGATTGGTCTCTTTCTCTCTTCTTAAAGAGCTTGTTTTTCCCCATAACAATGCTGCAAGACTCACCACCAAAAATGATTATTCATCCTTTCCGTTGATTAGGATGCTGATGCAAACTGTCCAGTCACCTTCTGGTTACAGCATCCCTGAGAAAATACAGAGAAACTCCAAATTAAAGTGGGTACACCTAAGCTTTAAATCTAGAGCGCTTTGTGCTTCAGCCACTAAAAAGCAATTTTAAGTAATCCTTTGACTGAATAATCTTGCTTCTGACGAAAAGTTTTAAAAGGATTAGTTATCCAACAACTTGTCTGACTGTCACAGGTTTCATTTGAAATATTTAACATAGATACACAATTAAGATTTGATTTGTGGTGCTGAGATTTACACTCCTGACAAATGTAGGAATATTGCATTTTAATTTACTTTCAATACAAAATAGTTGCTTTGATATGCCTGAGAACAATTGCCTTGGGATCTGTTACTCCCATATGACGTCAAATAAGAATTCTTCTATTCACATTAGTGGATGAAGGATCAGGCTCTTCAAAAACAAAGAAAGAAATAATTTATGACTACTGCTATGGGCCAAATCTTGAAGTGTTTACTTTATTACACATGCAAGACTATCCTTGAAGTCAGTGAGGGCCTCAGTGAGAAAGAAAGGTGTTGTTGAACCTAAGGGAAGGTACTGATTCCTCAGTTCTAAATCCGTGGAAGTTCCATAATAGTCTGATTTCATACCGATGTATTAGTGACCCAGGATCTGATTTTACAGTTCCATGTAAGCAAAAAAACCACCCCCAAATCTGGGACAATGATAAAACAAGGCATCCAGAGGTGCACTTATAGAATCAGAATCTGCCCGTTCTGATAGGATGCTGGAGGAAGTCCTTTTGCTGCTCAAGGCCTTTATAGATTCTGTGTCTGAACTCAGAGCAGTGAGTCCTTATCAAATTTTTCTTGACTTCCAACTTCCACGCCAACCAACAGTCTGAAGTGGACTGAACAGCTTCTCCTCAAATATGACTGATAATCTTTCCCCAGCTCTGCCGGTAAACTGTATGTTCAAGATCTTATCAAGCATGTATCTAGATTTCCAAGTCCCAGCATGAAGTGGTATTTACCAGCTATCCATAAGCTAGTGTCTTTAACCAAGAGCACTGCACTTTAGCTATATGGAACCTGGGACTGGAATCAATTCAGCTATTTTGAATCTGCCATTCCAACTTAGTTTGATCACCATTAAGACAGTTGCTGCACTCCCTCTTAAATTCAGTCGTGGTATAACTTCAACATTGCTGTCAATGAACCAAGCCTTCAGGTAGATTTTTTGAGAAATATGGTGGACGAGTAGGAACTAATAGTTTCTCAGACTACTGTTAAGCTCTACATCAGCTCGTCTGAAGTCAGCTCAGCTCAGGTGATTCAATACTTTTTCTTAAAGCAGACTGACAAAACAGACTGTCTGCTGGTACTTCTGTAATACATAGCTACAATGCTGAATCATGTTGAAAGCAGTTGAAAGTTTCAAGTAATATAACAAATTATTTCATTCACAGTACACAGGATGTCTTTTCATATGTTTTCCCAGCTTTTTTCAGTCATATATAGAAATGAAGTGTTTAGTTATCTGTTCTGATTTGTATTCATGTAGCTAATTGTCTCCGTGGGACTGAATCTTGATTACAATTACCTATCTCCAGATTTTTATACAGCTGCCAGTTGCTGTTGGCTACAATTTGGTTCCAACATTCACTCTCTTGATTTCTTATTATGCATTAATTCATCTCTGTTCAGTGCCCTGCCGTGATTAAATGATCAAGTTGTCAAAAAAGAACCATTTCCCAAGCCTTCTCTATTTTCTCCACATTCTTTCTGCTCATCACAAGGCCAATACATCATCATGTAGGACGGTGCTCTGCACCTCCTCAGTGGTCACCACTGCTATTTTTCAGTCTGAAGTATCTTCTACCCCTTTTCCATACTCTTGCCTTCCCTTTAAACCAAGCAGAGAAACAATACCTCTCTATCTTTACACAAATTGCAAAGATGCAATCTTCTAAGCAGCTCCCTTCAGAGTGGTCTACAATCAGAGCATGAGTGCCTGTGGCCCAAGACAATCCAGTTGTCTCATCTTACAACATGGAGTCCTATTTGTTGTCTCAAACACTGTAAAGCCACCCTTAAGGAACCAAATGAACTTTAAAAATACAGAAGAAGAAAAGACTTGATCACCTAAAGTCACCTGCCTCTTTCTCCTGGTGTTTCAACTCTTCTCACCAATCCTCTTAGTGCTTCCCTCTATCTCCTCCCTGGACAGCTTGTTCCCTTTTAGTGGGTGAACTAAGTGGGAACACAAATGTTCTTAAACACTTTCAGAAGGAATGTAAACACATTGAGTGAATAATGTGCTCACCTACAATGGGAAGATAGTACTGTTGGTCAATGAGGGCTTCAGGCAGAGTCTCAAGTAAACTAATCCATAATAGTGGACAGATCGTAGTCAGACACATATCTCACTTATTGCAATCTTATTCTGTGCACTGCTCAGCCTAGGAATTCTTTCTTCCTTGTGTCTACCAGTAGTCTTGGCTTCTGCTCAGGTGCCTATTCCTCCTGCCTAATTCATTTCAGGGACTCTATAGTGACTCCTCTCAGCAGCGTAGCTACACCTGTTTCTGAAAAGCTGCCCCTTCCCTTAGCCTTACTCTAGCCCTCTGTGCCCCCTGCAAGTGGCATGCCAGTCTTAGGAGCCAACTGCTAGCACAGATACCTCCACCTGGGGGAAGCAGAGAACCACCAAGAGCTTGTTTTTTGGAAGGTTCCTCAGTACTCTTCTGCTTCAGGCGGGAGGTTAGCTCCTAAATATGCACAATCAGATACCAGGCTTAACAGTTGTGCCAGGTCCAACATCAGTGTTGAACAACCAGAACTTGGCCTAAAACCTGCTCTGCAGGAATTCCCATCTAAAAGCGGCACTGCATTGATTTGTATTGTCCTGAGAACAACTGGGCTGGCATCACCTTTGGGAAGGCTGAAACTTAAGAGTTTGTGTGCATTTCCTCCATAAACAATTTCTCTATGAAAATACCAAATTCTGAATCTCTTTATACCTCATACCTCTAATCTATCAATCCTCACAGATTCTCCCATGGAAGATTTGAGCCCAAAGGCAGGATCTCACCTTTTGCTGTCTATGGCTTTGAGACTGACACAATATAATGAGGCTGTAAAAAGCAAACGGGATGACACTGGGCTGACTGCATTGCTCCCAAAGTTGGGATGGTAAACTCCTCTGGGCCACCAGGCTGTAATGCGCACACACTCTTAATGAAGGTTACTTTTCATACATTGAATGATTACTACAATAGTAATTCCTAATTCCACAATATTGCAGAAGAAGAAAAGCTATATCATTTGTAATGGTATGTACAGTGAGTGTGCAGTATTTATGTAGGAAACTGTATCAACTTGTATGAGGAAAGCAGAAAGGTGGTGGATACAGCACGTAGTAGAGTAGGCTAAACTTTGAGAAATAAAAAAAGGAAATTAATGCCTGCTCTTAAAAAAAATATAAAAATCAATGTGTCTGTGGTGAAAAATGTCCATGCTGAGCAGTAGGAATCTAATTTATTTACAGTTTTCTCCATAGACGCTAGTGTAGTAAAAAAAAATATAAGTTGCCCTGAAACATTCAAAACCTAAGCTGGCCCATCTGATATTTAGATCTGTGGCCCAAAGCCTTCAAGCCCAGTTCTTACCTCTAAAGATTCCCTGCTCAGCAACTCTTCCACAAAGTTGTTTAAAGTGAAGGTCTTGATCCTGCTTAGCAAATCTGCATGGTATAAAACTGAGCTAAACCAGAGCCTTGTTAAACAAAATAAGGCTCGGTGCTGGCTTGGAAGTTTGCTCACGCTGTACAAAACTGAGACTCAAAATAAAAGTAGGTTAAAAATAAGTTGTGGAAGAACAAAACTTTCCTCTACTTCCACCACTCGGGCTCTTAGACATGTTAAAAAATAAACAGCCACCAACTTTACAGCAGCGGGCCTTGGAGCAGACGATTGGGAAACCCACTAAACCTTTAAAGGAGGAACCTTTGGAAATATTTTATAGACACTCATCTCCCCAGCGGGAAAGTTAGTGCTGGAAAGAGTCATCTTTAACAAATAAATAATAGTTTATTAAGTCACTTGTCTCCACAGCAGGAAATAAATAGGGGCTGGGGAAGGAGGGTGGTGGGGTGAACAAAGGAAGGGAAACACAAACGTTACCCTTGCAACTCCTCTGCTCCAACAGAGCTGTATTTATTTAAAACACTCTTCTCCGAAGACAGATGGAAAAAATAATTAAACCAGCCACCCACCCCTTTTATTAAACTCCTTTGTGACCACCAGGGATATGATTAACATGGCCACCATAAAAACCCAGTCCCCTACCCTCAAAATAAAGCAAGCAAGAGTGCAACACCGTGCAGGGCAGGAAGCAAATTAAGAACCTGCCTCTGGGGTGGTGGGAATATTTTTTTAGAGTGCCTGCTGGAAAATTTGACAAGAGAATCATAGTAAAGGTGTAGGCATTCAGTTTATCTCAACTAGGCCTTGAGGGCTGAGAAAAGAATCTTCCTCCTCGGCAATGAACTTTGTGTGGAGACGGTGTGTGGAACCGCCATAGCCCAACAGCAGAGTTAGCATGGAGGACACACAGCCACTTGTGAGGGCAGAATGGCAGGATACGGGTTGTCCCAATTTTTCCAAGTTTAGAAGCTTACCTGAATCCTCTCATGTCCCTTATGCAATCACAGAGACAATTCTTATGGTGCTAGGCATCTCATTCATTCTTTTTATTTAATTCCCTGGAGTTCTCTATTGCTCTCCTACTGCTGCTTCAAGGCACTGCAGAAGATCAGGGCAGATCTTCCCCAGAAAAATCAATCTGCATTTGTACAAAAGAAGTCTGGATTTTCCAGTTGATTACATAGCCCCGTGGCAAGTCCAGGTATGTGGATCCCATACAGCAGACCTTTTTTCTTTTTTTTTTCTCCTCCTGATGCCCTTTTATAGTCAACAGCACCTTAGTTTCCAGTCCAAACCAGCCCCCCTCCACAAGGTTAAAGATGCTCAGGACAAAGAACCTTCATCCCTTTGTGATGATCCTTCAGTGATCTTTTAAACTCCACTATCCTGCCTATCATCAGAATCATAGTAAAACCAAGAAATTTTAAACATCTCTGTGGCTACTCACATGCATTCTCATTGGCACAGTGGATACACCACCAGACAGGAACAAAATAATTACTGAATTGAGCAGGCTGCTTCGTGTACGTGACTTTGCAGTTATAGAAGGAGTCTCTACTGGAAGCATCGCTGTACTTAGGTACTGACTTCACTGTGTTATTTCCATGTTATCTTCAGCAATAAACTTACCCTTTATGAATGCATGTACACCAACATTTCCTCCCGACTGCAGCACTTCATTTGGTAGGATTACCCCTGGGCAAAGGGAGATCAGCCAGAATGAGTATGTAGAAGGCTTTTCATCACAGCAGCCTGACTAAAAACTGTTATGCATAGTGTCTATCAGTGCATAATGGTGATCAGAAGCCACGCCAAATGTGGCAGCCTAGAACAAGAAGCTGCCAGGATAAAATGATAGTCATCGCTATGGTGTAAGATCTGTCAGCTTCCCAAACCCAAGACTTCCTTTCCACGACTGCCAAGGAAGCTCCTTGCACAGTCATTGTTATACAGTATATAAGGAAGCATTGAAAACCTTTTTAGTATCTTGTGAGAACGCATTCATTGAAAGTATTCCTCAATTATGTTTTATTTCAAGCTGACCATTTTTGCTTGCCACCTATTGACCACAGGCCTGAACAGCCTTTTTCCTTCCCTTTAGGAAAAATAGGAGGCCTATCAGCTTAGTTCTAAGTTGTTAATATAGAGCAAGCTTTAGTACCCTCTGTGGTACGGTAGACCTTGCCCACAGGAGGGTAAGTGATACCAGCTCAAGTACAGAATGAACACAATTACTTGTTGTATGGATAAAAGGTGTCCATTGAATTGTCAGTGACAACTCCTTAGGGTGTTACCTAAACAGAGAAAACAGAGGTGCCTGGAGTTCATGTAAGAGGAGCATATAGCCCACAATAACAACTTGCTATAGAGAAAAGGGTTGAAATTAGAAGATATTCCCACTTTAATAAGGGAACTTTCTGAAGAAAAAAAAAGAATAATATTAGCACTGCATAGGTCAAAATCTCCCCTGCCCCCTTAGTAAAATCAAGTTTTTCTTCAGTAACATGGTTTTATGATGTGTGATTAGTATGAACAGAGGAATGAGGATACGGTAACTGCAATGGTATGAACAGAAGGATGAGGATATAGCAACTGCAATACTATCTAGTTAAAAAGCAAAACCAGAAAAGTGGGTATTAATTATATTGGATATTTGTTGGTGTCTCTTTTCTTAGAAGAACTGAACACACTTAATAAGAACTACATTACTGGTCTGCATAATAATAGATAATTAGGGTTTTAAAAACTAGACTATTGCATGTGACCGTGGATGAGAGGGCAAATCAGATGAGGAGAATGTGGTTCAGCAAAGGTGCACTGAGCCAGGAAACTGTGACTGCCTTTATTGCTGGCTCTGCCACTGAAGTGTTTTTGGACAGTGAGTAAATCACTTTGTCTCTGTCTATGAAATGGAAAGGACAAAAGGGCTCCCTTTCTAAGACACATATTGACATAAACAAATAAAAAGCGTTAAAATGAAAGATGAATGTTACCAGATAGCTGAGGTTGGACCTAACAAAGCACTACTGGAATGTACAGTCTAGATGGAGGTGGGAATATCTGCTAACTGGGCTGGCTGTGGAAATCTCATAAAAGCATCTTTCATGGCTATATGGAGATGACAGCATCCTAATTTCAACGTCCTGTCTGGAGGACTTTTTTACAGCAACAGGCATACTGTGCAGTACAGTTTAGGATACCTTTACATTGCTATTTTAATGTCTAGCTACTAACCTAACTACTTTAAAAACTGATTTAATTTATATGTGTTGTATCACATCCTCAGTGCAGATCACAAGTCAACATCCAAGCCTTAGGATCTGAGGGAGGAACCGACCTTGCCAGCATTTCAACTTATGGTTATTGGCAATCAAAGTATTTCTATCCTGCTGCTCTGACAACCAATCTATTCATCTGGCACACAGTTATTAAACAGTTGATGTGGGCTGGCCCTACTCACTGGTGTTTTATCACTTGTAGCATTTATCCACTGCTTGTGGGGATGGATCTCAAAAGAAAGATTTTGAAGGTTTTAATCAATTTCCTGAGTTCTGCCCATCAACAGTGTCTTCATTTCCTGCCACTTTATAAAACAGGGTTAAGTTACAGTCTTGTACTGACTTGTTTTGGTTATTCTAAATAATCTCACTGAGCTGCTTCAAGTTTACACTCATCTGGGATCTTGCTGAAAAGATTATGGGGATTGATGGGAACCTTCAGCAGACTTTATATAAGGTCCTCCAGCCTCGATCCTATATTGCTCAAATCTATCCAAATTTTACCATTGACTTGCATAGAAGGAATAAAAGCTGAACGAAGTGGCAGTTCAGCCCTCCCCAGGTAAATTGACCATGGATTGGAAAAAAGACATCAGAGCAGTTGGAAAACTGCAGTCTTCATTTCTTGTACTGAATGAACATGATAAATTTTGCATTTAAGTAATTTCATATATACTTAACTAAGAACTAGTGAGTGCTTCTTGCTTGTTTTGTTTTGAAGGAGAGAAGTCCGAGTCCTTTATGAACCCATTAATCTTTTTCCATACAATAGGTTTTCAATATTTGCCTCTTACCTAGACATTTCAGATAACTTAAAGAGTTTAGCTTCTGGGGGGAAAAAATAATTGCCAAAATAAATTTAAGTCTCAGGACTGTGATGGAAACTTAAGCTTGGAGAGTGATCAGGGGCCTGACTAGGGATGTTATAATAAAGTCCAAGTGCAGATTGATTACTTTTTTTTATGATTTAAAAAGGCTTTCTCAAACAAGTTGCCATGTTTGTTTGTTGACAAGATTTCCCTTGACAGCTTTGTCTCACTGCCACCTAGCTCTGTGATCCAATCATGCATAGGACATTGTGTTTAAAGGCATCACTTGATATGACAATTATTGACATTTTTTTATATTTTTGGTGTTACTTTGCAGGTGAATAATGAATTAAGGAAAGCAGATAATCTAAACCAACACACACTACAGCTAATGACAGAATCATAGGTGGCACTTGGGGATCAGTGGGGGAAAAGCTGATCAGCACTATTACTAAAATGACCATCTTCAGTAAGAGAAGGCAGAGTAGCTGTGCTACCACAGTCTGGTGCTTGAACTGGTCTCTAGATACTGCAAGGTAACAGTGTGGGTAAGAGAAAATCACTGAATAAGATTTTCCTGACATGGAATTTCAGCTAGAGTTCTCAAAGGCAAGTGATCACAACATTGTGAATGTATCTAATTTATTCCCAATTTCATTTTAAATAAAAAATGACTCTTCCGAGTGCTTTATTTATGCACAGCTGTAGAGTGAGCTTGCTCTTACTCAGGCAAGCTTAATACTTTCTGATGTTTCTCTCTCAACTAATATATATAATTTTGTTCCAAAGTTTAGCTCACTTTTGAGAATTCAAGGAAATGGCACAATTGTGTCAAGAAAGAATCTTTCTAGGAACTGATATTTAACCAAAATTTTTTGTTCACATTAACCAACCATTTGTCCATGAATTATTGATAGCTTTTCACAACATAGTGAATTTAACACTCATGCCTCTTCCTATTTTTGTATCACCTCTTGGAATTACATCAAAACTGAGGAGGCTGGGAACCTGGTTTGCTTGAGGGAGAATGTGACAAGCACAAATGTCTGCTTTGGCACAAAAATTCCTGCTCTTAAAGAAAGTGTTAGAAAGCAGGAAATCTTGATCCTGGAAAAAAATGACTTTATGTACTTCTGAAAACTTGGGGGAAATTGACTTAACTGTCAGGCATGAAGGCATTAAAAAACAGTTTATGCTTTCAAAATACAGTGTATTATCAGGAGTTCTAAAAAACACTGCAAAGCATTGCTGTGATTGATCAACACTGTTGTGCCGTCTGAGTGAAAAATACACAATCTGGCAAATTAATAAGGACCAGCCTAATTAGAATATCTATTTATTAATCCATCCACTTTATTCCATAATAATAAATTGTAATAATATGTGAAAATTTATTCTAGGAACATGATCAAATATGCATTTAGTTCAACATACTCTTTCTATTGGCTTCACTATTCACCATTGCGATGCAAAAGAGTATTGAAATGAAGAGATTTTGTAAAAAAAGATAGAGAAATTTGTCACTGGAGTGGATATTGATATTTTTTCAGCATACAGAAATCCAAAAACTTTGCAAGGTGCTAAGTACAACTAACACATTCCTTCTTTCATTCTGAGTATAGCTTAAACTGCTGCGGCTCTGACTCACTGAAGGACTTAAGCCTGTATTTGACTCCATGTAAGATCCTAAAGCACACTGCACTCAAATTAGATGTATGCTTAAATGCTTTGCTGTATAGGGGCAGATTAAAACTAATAAGCACCAAAATTTGTAAACAGATGTCTAAATGCAAACTCATACCATAAAAGTAGCTATTTTTCTATATTTTTTTCCTAACTAATATAATGGACAAAGAACAACAAAACTGAAAAGTCAAGTCCTCAGTCTTTGGGAAATAAACCAAGGTTGCTCACGTACAACTGCACCTATAGCTGTGCACTCAGCCACAGATGGATTTATGTATGTATGTATTTATGACAAAGGAGATGCCAGACACGGTGTTTGTGCCATTTTTTTTTTCTCTACTATTTCTGCCATTTCTTGTTCAAGCAAATCTCTTTAAAAAGGAATAAAAATATTAAGGAAAGTTTGGTCTGCATTAGGAACTCAGAAATAAACAGACATGGAAATGGGACTTTGAAGAAAATTAAGTTCATAGCCCAAGTGAAAATAGTTTATGTAAAATTGTAAGTGAAGAATTGTGATAACGCAGCGGTCTGATTCTCTGTAGTAGTATCATCATGACTCTCTCCTCATTTACTGTTTATAAAATAATAGCTACTACTGTCTTCTGGTTTAGCTGGGTAGGTGTTGGTATACTGGTATATTGGCAGAAAAAAGCTTCAGATAAAATCAGTCTAGCAACAATTCAGGAGCACACTATGTAGTCAGATCTGTTTTGATTTTTGAAACAGTATGGAAAAGGAAAGGTTGATGATTTTGATTTGATTTCCCATAAAGATATCCTCGTCTTCATAGAACTTTTATTTAGGCTTATTTTGAGAGAAAACTTGAGATTCATACAATGGCAGTGCTAGTAACTCCTGCTTCTCAAGTGTCTGAAACTGCAGCTCCTACTGTTGAAAGCTACTTAATCACTGTGTGAGATAAACATAAAAATCATTAGAATATGAGACCTATTTCTCCGCAAAATTCCTGAAAGGGAATTGCAATTTAGTGGCACTGAAAACCTGTGGGTGGGCAAGACTAACAGAGAGAAGAAACAGGAAACATCTATAAGGAAAAAAGTGAAGAAAAATCTGTAGCTAAAACATTTTGTTCAAAGATCTCGGTTTGGTTAAGAAGCATGATGTGATAGCGGGTTTATTCATTTCTAATTATGGACATGGCTTTATCTGCAAGTCTTCCTCTCCCTGCTCAGCTAACTGCCCCCCTCCTTTTTCCTCCTGTCCCCTGGGGCAGCACTGTGGTGGGGCTCAATCACTCTTTTATTAGTTGTGATATACTGTGGCTAATTCCCTTAATCTGGACCTTGCTTTCCTATAAAGCCCAGACCTCAGGTATTGAATTTCCCTGATCAAAGTGCAACCAGTGTGGGACACAGCAATCTCCACTAAACAGGGGAGCTTGGGAAAGCTCGTAAACGGACTAAAAGAAACACACATACACACACACACTCACAAGATGGTGCAATCAATTGGTAGAACAATCACGTGTGAAATATTACTGGCTTCTTAAAGTGCTGGTTCTGGGATTTACTGCAGTGTATTAATCGGCTATGCTTAATGCATTGACCTTTCACCTCTAGCAATTCAGTAGACGGTGCTTGAATTGCCAGAAGCTAATACAATGGATTAGGAGCAGAAAGAGCCCGCCATGTTGAAGTGCCATGGCAGCCCTAAACCATATGACCAGCAATTTCTCCATCTTTCTTAATAGTGCCAGACAATGTGGCTACCAGAGAAAGACCCGCATTGACAGCAGAATTTCTGGAAAGGGAGATAGTGGAATAAAGGCCTGTTATAAAACAACAATGAAAGTAAGTGCTACACAGACTTGCAGAAATGTGTAGAAATAAATGACATGGAGAGCAATGAGTATCTACAGTGGCGAGATAATCAAATGTGCTTTTTCTGCTTCCTTGGTCATACCAAATCTCTGTATTTCAGGTACAGAAAACCTTTTGGAATTCAATTTCCAATATTAACTCTTCAATGCCATCTTTAACTATTCCATATAATCTCACAAACAGTTATACAGTACTACTGAATTCAAGAGGAGTGTCCAAAAACCTCCTAAAGGAGATTATTCTAACTAATTGCCAGCAAATACTATTAAATTCTGAATAGCATTAAGCCCCCTCCACCAGCCTCCATGGGCACTCTCATTTAGGATTAAAGGGACCTTTATCTGATTTGTTTTATTTCAATACAAAATAAATTAAGTTGACCTGAATTAAGACCTCTTTGATACTCAGGAAGAGTGTCTGCACAGGGATTGACTATGCTTGAATCAGTCCACTTCAAAATTTGGATATTATTTTCTTGACAAGTGAAGAAACTAACACTGAATACCATTGTCATATTTATAAAATGGCACAGAATTTAGAGCACACATTTAGGGCTCTGTGAATATGCATTCCGAATTTAGCACTTCAGTGAGCTTACTGGTACTGCTGCATACTCCTCAGAATTGGAATATACTTATAATGGTGAATAATGGTGATATTTGCTTCATCAGACTTTGGTTATCTGTAAGTTAGGTCTGTGGTCTAAGTTTGTTGCATATACTAATTGAAGAGAAAGATATGCAACTCTAGAAGATGACAAAGCCATTCTGGTACAGCTCTGAGGTTGCTGTTTATGATTGCTTTACGAGAGAAGGCTGCCCCCAGAAAAGTTCACCTCATGTTCCCTTGTCCCTAGCTGCGTGTTGCGCCATCTCTCCTGTGCCAGCAAGCATTCGTACAGCCGCGTAACAAATTGAGTCGGGAAACTGATCCAACTAAAACTCTGAACAATAACAACAAGAGAGAAAAAGATTAGTTACAGAAGAGTCACTGCCCGATGACTTAGGAAGGCTTCATTTTGACTGTGCAACCGTATCCAAAAAAATAAGTAGGATTAATTGTTTTCCAGAGATATTTCTTTCACTCTACCAATTATATGAGCTTTTCAAGTTAAATTATAGCAAATACCTAACTTAAGACAATTGAAGAGAAAGAAACTGAGTCCCAAGAAATCACACTTGTGCAAGCTCCTCTGAATGGACGTAGGTCTAAGATTCTGAGCAGTATTTATACCTCATTCCTTGTGGTTAAGTGCCTTTATTCAATTTTTCATAGCTAGCATTTGCAAAGACAGTTGGAAACTGTATTTTAGTGCTCGATTTATAGTACCTTAAAGGGTTTTCAGAAAGTGCTGGGAGCCTATTCTGTGAAAACCATCACTCCAGTAGGGCACTCAACACTGCTAATCAGTTTTGAAACTCTTGGCCCTATCTAAAAGGAGGTACATTCATGTAAATTTTTATTTATTTTTTTTTAACAAGAAGCCTAAATATATATATATATACACACACATATGTATAAAGCCAGCCACTGAAATTTAAGAAACAATCTTTATCTGTGTGGCACAGACAACACACTGTACATTTCAAGAACATCTTGACTCAAAACATTGTGGCCAAAAGGCCTGAGAATTCAACTTGAAGAGCTTTGAACCCAGAGCCCTTCAAATCATAATTCAAGGGTCTGGGAGAAGCAAAGGGCAGAAGAGATGAATGGCATAACAGCCACTTTGATGGATTTGAGCAGAAGAGATGTCACAGGGCCGCAAGGAACAGTTGGGAAATTTCTTTGCCCTGGTGGGTTGTGGGCCCTACTGCTTGCTGCCTGACATCAGCCACTTGGAATGCCAGTAATATAACACCCCTGCGACACTCGCTGCTCCTGCCGTACACTTTTATTGCCCTGCTTCCACTCTCTCTGGTTTATATCGGATTGTGTTTTCCAAAGACAGGCAATAAAGAGGGGAGGAGGAGAAGGGGGATTTATAGCCTGCTAAACTAAACTTCCCTGGGCTTGCTGTCCTCTGTCCCAGCCCTCCTCTTGCTGCCCTGACTGGTCTGGAGGAACAGTGCTTATAGCAAGGTCTCAAGGTGTGAAGGACGAGGCTTGTCAGAGACTACTGGGGTTCTCTTCTTGGGAGGCCAGAGAGCACACACCGGTCATCCACCAACTCGGTCGCTTCAATGGACCAGGCACACTGCCGTGCTGTTATGGAAAAGCGTGTACTTTTTGATGCATGTGTGATTTCAAGCATGGCATGACAGTACAATGTGGCTTGGGATCTTTATAATAAAGATTAACTAAGCTGAGAGCTTTTAGAATGTGAAGACAAACATCTGGCTAGTCCTGCTGAGGACCTCCAACCTCCTCAATGCCATTAGTTGTCCCATTCCGTAGTCCTCAAGTTACCTGAGGTGAATATATGTAGCTAGAAACAACAGCAGATGAAGTTTTCTCAGGCAATGCTGTTTCTGCAAAAGGTAGCTAGAATCCTGAAAGGCTGCTATTTAGCCATATCTGCATTGTGACAGGCATAATAACAACACAATGTGATTTTGACAAGCTCTGTGAACATGGGGAGTAGGGCAGGGCATAGGAGAGCGACAGGGGAGGATTTGAGACAGGGAGAACCATTTCCACACAGCAAACGTGGTGAAATGCTTACCCAAGGTGTCTCTGGAAGACAGATCTTTATCTGAGATGACTACTCAATCGACCATCCCTCAAAGTCTCATGCTTCTCACAGTTTTCAAAACATCTAGTCTCTGTCAGTATTTTCTGGAAGATGCAATAAATAGAAAGAATTTTTCTTTACTGGGTTCCAGTGTAATGTCTTACAGGGCTGAGAGAGAATGAATGCAAAGCAACTTTGTGAATCAAGTCATGCTGTTCAGATAAGTGTGGAGATGGACAAACAGCAGTAAAATTCAAGTATATGCCACCACATAAGCAGTGAAATTGCAGTGTGCTCCACTATCCTGTGATAAAACTGTCAAGAGTCTCTCAACTGCCTCTCATTGACCGAAATTTTAAACCAGCTCTTACTAGCATGATCTCACGATGCCAGGTGCTCCCCGCCGGTCTCCGATCACCTCCACCTCTGACAGCTGCCCTGGCTGTGGCGGGTGAGGTGAGCACACCAGCACACGGACACCACGCAGTGGAAGGTATTGCCTCGGCTTCTCCGAGCGGGTATAGAGGGTAGCAACGGGATGAAACATGAGAGGACGAAGAGACTCTGCAAGGAATTCGTGAAACTGTCATGTTTGAGTCATTTAAGACAGCACTGCACAAAGGACAAGAGAAGATACTGTACAATGGCAGAGATAATGGGACTTTCAAATCTTCCCTTTCTGTTATTGAGAGCCTGTACATCACATGTTCAGCTGCACACTGCTTGACACGCCAAATGATACCCAACAAAGACCTACATTTAGCTTAGCAAGTGTGATTTTTCCTTTGTAATTTTCTATCAGGAATCACAGTGGCATTGTGCTCTTCAGTGTATTATTAGGAGGCAGACAAAGGACTCAGAACACGACTCTCCTGGGGATTTCGGGTTTTGCAGTATATTTTAGGGAAAACTTGGTTTCAGCTCAGTATGAGGGACTGCTGTGTGCAACATTTAAAAAATGAAGGGGGAAATCTGTGTCTGTACTGGTCACTTCTCCCATTGCATTTACAAGCTCAGCCTGTTTTTTCTTATGAAAAACAGACAGATTGCTCCAACTTCAGCTTTTCTATTTGTTTTGTATAGAGGCAGCAATTCCTTGTAAATGGTCTCCCTGCAGGTCTTAAAAGGGAAACAGTACTTAGCCCAGGTTCTTGTGTTTTTATACTTTGTTATTATCCGTTATAGGGGGTTGGTGGGGAGAGAAGAAAAACCTGATATTTGGAAAGCATCATCACTTTTTCCCAGCTCTAATTCCCAGCCCATTCCCACCACATGCAAAGAGGTAGCCTTCATCTCTTCCTTGTCCTTTGGGACAAGATCTTTGTGTGTTGTGTATGTATAATTTCTCTACACTTGTGTACTTACGCTAGCCTTTTTATTTCTGGCTTATTGGCCAAGCGGTTTGTGAATCTTTGCTTCTGTCAAGTTATCACCGGCCTGGCAGGCCCAAGTCATTATGACTTCCACTATATGGATGCAGAGATAGTGAGGAAAAGGCAAGATTGTCTTTATGCAAAGCTACTTCATTTGCAGATGACGAGGCGGCATTCAGGAAGTTTATGATACTGAATCAAGTGGTATTTCTGTCTGAGGGCAACTCAGAGAGGGAAATCATTACCTATTAGAAAGACAGGAGAAAGATACACAAAATGCGTGATTGTTTTGCAGAACCTCCAGCTCTTTTGCAGAGTCCTGCCTGATTTCAAACCCCATGGGGTTACAGTAGTATGTGATCACCCTTAAAATACAGCAAGGATATGTATTTCTGGGTATTAAAAAAAATGCTGCTTTTCCATCCTTCCTTGTCTAGCAATAATTTTTTAACCTCTTTTAGGAAAACTGCAATTCAACTCTGCAACCCAAACCCCTTAAGTGCACACAAAACTGTGAGCAATAAGCTGTTAGAGGTTCTGGAGAGCAACAGCTTCTGGAGACTCTACCAAAGAGTTTTCCACTAAGAAAACTGTCTAAAGATTCTGGCTTTATGGGGGCGGGGATCTCTTTTGTGCTGCTATGAAGAGTAGTAAGAGACTTCAGATGTCTGATGGAAACCAATCTATATCCGTATTAAAATTCAAGTTTCACAAAATTTTGGGGAATGCAACCTTGGAATTCACTCTGGTACACCACATAGATGTGCAAGGCTAGAAGCTGCATCCAAGGCTCTCAAAAACTCAGTGAAACACAGCTGAGTATCTAGGACAGGCCACATAAATGCAAATGTGCTGCTTACCAGTTAGCCTCTAGAGGCAGCTTCCTCTGAATTAAAGACTGGTGAGCAACAACAACACTGGAAGAATTCATTCCAACTTCTTCTAGAACTGATCCAGCATAAACTGGCTAAGAACTCATTCCACTTGCTAGTTCCTGGAAGAACAAGTAACTAATCTTGACACTCCTAATTAAACTAGCTTTGCTCTATTATTCAGCCATAGCACGTCTATTCGTGTCATTTTACATTTTCCCCGTTCAGAGGGTCAGCAACAGATAAAGGCACCATTTCTACTCCACAATTACAGAGTAGGTCTAAACAGGAGTTATATTTGCATGTCCTGCACTGATCATCTACATGACAATTAATGTTACTGCTTGTGAGTGAGAATGCAAGTGCTTGTCATGTTTTTCAAGCATTACTATGGCTTTTCTTTTTCCCAGGGAAGTTTCATACCCACATTCCTCTCTATTCTGAAAAATTTCTTTTAACACAGACCTCCACAAAAACGCTTGACAAATACATCATCTTTAAACAGTTATGAACTGTCAACCTATCTTGAATGCTGCCATTATTCCAACCATAAGCTGGCAATACACAACTTCTAGAACTATGTCCTGCCAGGTTTTCAGTATGTAAATCCAATATAAACATCTCTCCTGCCTTCATGTTTTTATTTCCCAATTGCCTTGCATTGTATCTAATGCATTTAACAATTACTTCATTTGAAATATTTCTGGTGGAATAATGAAAAGAAATTCTGGATCCCCCCTTCTCCTCTATTTCTGCTGCTTATTAACCCAAGGTGATTTAGGACGTCCTTGAGCCTTACAGCAATTGAAATTTATTTTGGGCGCTGTGTGCTTAGGGACATGTGGAAGAGGTTATTTATTCCAAAGAGCCATCCAGCAATGATGATGTCATAAGAGCTAGCAAAATACCGTATCAGCTCAGTTAGTTTGCTACCAAATCACTGCCTGCAGTTTCCTATATGTGGTGGCACCTGCTGATATACAGGGTGCCTGGATATAATTGGCATATATATTGCTCAGTTTTTATAAATACTTAAAATCAGCTTTCGTCCTCTTATTTTTGGCCTTCTTTAAACCACTGTGAACTTTTGCAGTTTGATTTGCAATAGGCAAAGATATTTCTAAATAAGTTCCTCCTCAATCTCAGGTGAAACGCAGCTGTCATGGCAAGCTGAACTCCCAGAGGCAGCTCTCCAACTGCTTCCTTTGCATATACAACACCAAATAACAGATTTGTGAATAAAGAAAGTGATCTATAATGAGGATATTTTTCTATAGACTTCTATTCAGATGTAGTTGAGTTAGAAGAAATTCTGCTTCCACTAGCTAGCGCTATTGAGGAGTTTTTCAGAGCTGTTTGTAAAATTCATGGCTTCCTCCTGAGCCTAGTACTACTCAAACTGCTGTGGGTTCTGAGGGAAGATATACTGGTAAAAACTATCTAAGGTAAGAAATAGAGACAGTGACTTTGCCAGGGTTTGTCTAGTTACAGCTTGCTGCTGGGAAGGCTAAATATCCAACAGTACAGAGTCTCAGACTTTGTGGACTACAGCATAGAGTCACAGAAAACAGGTCAGAAAGGAAGCTTAACCAGTCATCTAAGCCATCTCCTTCCCCAGGATAGCTGTAGTTACAGTGTTCCTTCATGGGGAGTCAAGGATTGGAGCTGGGTGGTTTTTTACAGGCTAAGCTACAGGTTCCCTAAACAACCCTCAGGAAATTGTTCAGCACAGCAGAAACAAAGCACTGTAATTTCTCTGTCTCTCATGCAGGTATTGAGTAGCTTAAATACTGCTGGTAAAATGCTGTAGGACCTTTGCACTGCTGGATTAAAATGCATAAGGTCACTGAAGGTGCATGAAGTATTTCTTTTTCTCATGGTTTGACTCTTTTGGCATCTGATTCAGTGGGACTTAAAAGTCTATGGGAAGACTGTCTGAGTACTGAATCAGGTCCTTTATAGTACTGAGCTATTAGTGAGTGGATTCTGACATTTCTAAATATCAAATTATGCATTATTACTTGGAAATGTTCATGTGCAATATTCCTCATTGTAAATAGCTCGTAACTAGCCTGCTGTGAATACCCCATCTGCAAATTCACCCAAAGTGGCTTAGTTACAGGACCTGGCTGATGTGAATACCGTACCCTCACTGGTTACCAAACAGCACATTCCAAGTATGTTAGGAACAACTGTACCATTCAGTGTGTGCTTTCTGCAAATATTCAGATATTAAATTCTCCCTCTTGTAGGTACAGTGCTATATAACTTGAACATTCACTGGCCTACAGAGTATCCTGCTATGATTAAGTCCATAATTCTTTCAAAATTCCAGGATACATTCATAGAAATATTACTCAACACTTACAGTAAGTATAGGAATAGGGTTCTCTGCTAGAGCAGTGGATAGAATATTATTGGCACATGATGGGAGCAATGGGTGTGAAACACTTATTTGCTACCTGGGAGCTTGGGTAGAAAAGGAAATAACAAGTGGAAAGAGGAAGCCAACTTTCAGTGTAGGTGTGAGTAGGTCACTTTGTGGTGGTGGTGTTTCAACAAGCACAGTCTGCACCAGGTGAGGACCCACACAGTTGACACCTTTCTTGACAGAAGTGGTCCCAGTGGTTAAAAAAACTTAAAAATTTAAAATTCTATTTTAATTTACACCAAGCTTTCTTTTTTATCTCTTCCACTAGGATGTTACAGGCAGTCACTGGTATCAGTCATTTGTTCTACTCAAGTACATTCTTTTAACACGGTCTTTCCCACACTTTTCTTTGGAAGTTCTTCTCTTTTTTATTTCCCCCCTCAAAATGCACCGTTTCCTACCAATTGGTCTTCTCTATTTCTTTAACTTAATCCTTAATTTCAAGCAAACAAAGCAGATTATGTCCCACGTAATAGGATAATATCTCTAGGGAGGAATTTGACTCTTATGTGTTCCTCTCCTACCACTTGAATTCTTCTTTTTATAGATTTCCCCTATGCCAGTTCTTCATTTCTTACTCCTCCTCTCTGTCACTTCTTATTCCTTTCATGGATCAGAACCTTCCCTATATCTGCTACAGACTTCTTGAAGTGTCTGTGTACGGTTAAAGGTTCACGTTAACAACCAGGATTGTTTGTATGACCTAATTAGATTTCCACAGAGACGGCCTTAATAGGTCCTTTTGGTTTTTTGGATTGTCCACAAAGTAATAGTGCAATGGCAGTGTTCATTTTGCTTGGCTGTATCAGGCCATATATCACATCCTTTTCCTTCCAGTCCTTCAAATAAGCTTGTCTCATTCTTATTTTGGTTTCAAATTATAGATTATAAATTTTACTTCTCTCCACTTTCCTCTATAATTTGACCCCCAGCTGTTGAAACTCCTTCAAGTGATTCCCCTGCCCACCGTATACCACCGTCGCTTACGGTTTCGTAAGAAAGACAGCCCTTGCTTTAGGAACAAATGACGTCCCTTGGACCAGCTGTGTCTAATAAAAACCCAACCTCCGACTCCCACTTCCCTTCCTCAAAAGGACAAAATTGATTTGAAAGTGCTGACGATAAGATACATGGGAATAGAAAATCTCCTTCAGTCAACAGACCAGAGCTGCTCTGTGACATCACTGTCAGTTCCTCCACTGCCCTTTAACTAGGAGTTATTACACTTGTCCTGTAGAAGGGATATCTGTTCAATTTAATTTAGCCTTTTTTAGTCTGGTTAGAGCTATTTTCATTCCTGAAGTCTCATAACAAACACTAGGAAACACAGGTTCACCTTTAGGCTCCATTAGATGTTGTGCAAAACACTTATTAGTATAGGAGGATCACTTGAAATAATTTCACAGTAACCCTGCAGAGCACCTACACTGGGGAACACAAGATGGCATTCTGCTAGAAATACCCCTACAGTGCCTGCTGTGCACACAGAGGGGGCTGGTAGGAGGCACGAGCCTGTATCACTCTTACACACTGCATGTCCTGGCAGGGAAACTAAAGGTTGCTTATACATGGCTGTATGACTGAATGCAGCCGTATCGCAGGGCAGAGGAAGTTTCAAATCACTCCATTGCCCAAGTAACCCAAAAAGAGAGCAGTGACGATCCTTATGGCTTATCTTCTGTTTCCCTGTCTTCTCCCATCATCAACCCAATCAGGGTATTTCTGTATACTTAGTGCTGCAGGCAAAACCAGTAATTTGGACTATTTTTCTTCTGTTGCCTACTGGAGATTGAATTCTGTTCAGCATTAAAAACTCCATCCCTCCCTCCCTTCACCCTTTTCTCTATTCTATTTGGATCTTTCTCTAGACCTGTTTGATTGAGGAGATCTTCTAGAACTCTCATACGTAAGACATTATTTTAATGAGCTTTCTAGTATACCTGGGTCCTGTTCAATTTAGAGATGCCACTCTTTGGGTTTTTTCTTCCATTTCATCCTTCAGTTCCCAAATGAAACCAGCAGATAAGTGACAGCCACAAATTATTTGAGAAAAACAGTCTGGAATCTTTTTTTAACGTTCAGAAGAAATTTCTTGGTTTAGCTATGGAATGAGAAGATTTAACTGCAAATTTATTGCCTTTGTTACTGCTATAAAGTATGAAAAATTTGATGACCAAAAGGAATAAATATATCAATGCTCTATTAAAATTTTGAGCGGAGGCTGCTCTCGCCCATTCCCACATTTCATTAGGTGTCTGATTCTGCAGATATAACCCTTCTCTGCCACTGAAAACTGTTTCATTTCAATGAACTCAGTGGGACTGAAGGTAACTTATCACCTTCCAGAAAGTTCTTAAGATCTTATATAAGTGAAGTCTTAACTGTGCACAGGGTGAACAGTCTGGGCAAGATGGCTGGAAAATCAGAGCCACACATTTTGCCACAGCTGCCCAGACCCATGGTTGATGTAGTGAGTCAAAGAAATCCTGGTTTGGTCCTGAAACTGCTGCCTGCAGAATTTTTTGTACAATATAATTCTAAATAACTGCAAAAATGGAGTCTCTGAGTTCCACTGTAAGATGGTTTCACTATCTAAAAGATCTCATCATTCAGAAATGTTTCTGGTGCTCACCTGAAATGTAGTAAAATCCTGTTGTTAAATGGAACTGCAGTCTTGCTTTAGTGTGTTGTGACATTCTATGACTGACTCTTCCTCTGAGGATACAAATCTGCAGTGACATAGAATAACATACCTGGTGTTGAGGAAAGCAGTACTGTGCACACTACAAGAGGTAAGGTACAGGGACTGGGAAGCATGCTATGTAAGATAAGTACTATTATTTGTAGTCAGCATTGAAAACCTGCAAAAATACTAACTTCTGTAGATAATTGCATGATAGCAAAAACAGATACATGAACAAAGCAGCTCACTGTGTTCTCTTCTAGTGCCTAATACATCTCCTTCCCCCTGATTGCCTCAGAACACCCTCTCCTTTCTATCGCACAAAGGTTGAAAATGAACTTCCTGGATCCATCAGGGAATTTCTTCCAACCTGAAAAGAACCACGCACAACTGAAGAGGTTTCTGAAATTACTCTCTGCTTTGTGCTAGCACACTACAAACTTGATGCAGTAAAACACAATAATTTGATATTATGATACAGAAACTGGATGTGGGAAGGTGTTCTCTGCAACGTGGCCTTCCACAGGTGAAGTCCTAGAGTTAATCCCATATAGCTAAAATAGCAAAACAATCACATTTACACTGAGAGGTACACATAAGGATTGTTGTTTGATACAATTAGGAACAGTTTATAGTGTAATTGGCTTATTTCTGAAATATTTGCAAGTCCTGATACCTCCAACAGGACAGTAGTCTGCAATGCCTATGTAATCTTCTGGGCCTCAAAACTAAGGTATGTCACCTGTTTCCAGAGGCAGCTACTTTGCATTTCTGTCTCCCTTGAAAACTTCACACAGAAATTTCCCATTATCATTCTCTCCGTTCTGCACCAACCCATCCAGACCTGTGGCTGGAACACTGAACTTCATTCCAACTTGCTTTCAAACAGTCCGTAAGTACCACACAGGAATTTAATGTTTCAAAAAAACTTCCTGCCTCACAATATCCTAGCTAAATCCCTCGGTTTCGGCACTGCACAGCACCTTTATCTCTTCCTAGGAGTTTCATTGTGACTGCTCACGGACCAGTGATGCCATTAGCACATTCTAGCATAATATTAAACAGTGAAGATTTTTGGAACTTCTCAAGAACATGAGAATACCATGAAGCTGGAATTTGCTTTCTGGGAATTAATGTTCCCTATTCATCCCTAGTAGACAGCACATGCACTGTCTGTAAAGTTAATGCACTGTTACTTCAGTATCTGTCTTTGCAGCCTATGGCAGTGGTCTAAACTCAATGTTAGGGCATGATATCAAGAGCCATCCTCATCTCCTAGCAGAGGATGATCCAATATTCTCCTTTTACAGGGTTCCAATGCCATCAATTAGCAGACACCCCCAGATCGCCCAGGGGTTTTCCCTGTGCCACACAACTGGATCTACATAACCCCCCGTCCTGCCAGATTGGCGCTTTTTCCCCTTCCAGCACAGTGGCCTGCATGGGGCCAGGCACAATGTTACACTGGAGCATTTTCTTCTCATTCTGACATAACAACCCTCCCTAGGTCCCACCTGCTTGGCACTGAAACGGGCACTGAGGAGTTTCTTGCAGTACAGGGATGACAAGTACCTGCTGAAGTAGCGGGGAACGGACAAAACGTCTTCTTCCAGGCCGCGGTGGAGCCCCTCTGCCTCGACAGGGCCGCTGGGGAGTCATCCCCGCGGCGGGACATTAAAGAACACCAGCCACCCTAAGGCTCGCAGCGCCACGCGCAAGCCGTGAGGTGCGGAGGAATACGGAGTAGCGGTGAAGCGACACTGAGGCATGGGGCGGAGCCGTACAGCACGCGCGAGCCGCCGTAGTTCACGAAGCCTTGAGGGGCGGAGGGGTACAGAGGCGCCCAGTAGCAGTGAGGCGGCCTTGAGGCGGCCTTAAGGCGGCCTTAAGGCGGCGCGGGGCTGTGGTGCGGACATTGAGGTGCAAGAAGAGGGTGTTGGCGGAGCGGAAGTCTTCGAGGGCTGAGGGTCCTGGTGAGGAGTGGCTTCCGGTGGGTAAAGGCTGGAGGGTGGATTAATAAATTAGAAGCAAATGTGGTTTTTGGGTCTTTGTTGTTTATGAAATGTGTTGTACGTGGCTTGAAGCTTTTGATTGTGCCCATTCAGAATCAAAAAGCCAATTTAATGCTAATTTCAGTGAAAGGCCTGAAGATTTTTTTTTTTTTCTGAACTTTGTATTTCTTATGTTTATTTTTGCTTATAAAGATGGACATCTTTCATCATTATGCTGTTTTTCTTTGAAATGTATACAGCAGGTCATGTGTTTTTGTTCCCCAGCTCCCTTTTGTGCTTTCTGCAGCCTAGAACAAAACTACTTCAGGGCTGTGGCCTTTGTGGCAGAGCTCCGCTTCCCTCGGTGGAGCAGTACTGGCTTGTCTGGGAAACCTGTGACTGTGTACAATCATAAATATAATCTTGGTGCAGTTGTTTAGTAATAGCTCTGGTTATTTGTAGTGTTGTACAGTGATAGAGCAAGGCTCCAAGGGCCTCCATGTCTGTGAAACCTGGACTAAAAGTGAGTATCTTATGTGATGAAACATTAAACAGTGGGAGCCAGAGAAGCGAAGCAGAGCTCTGTTGAGAAGATGGAGGGGTTGGACAAGCCACTTGTAGAGGAACAGATGTATTTGTAGGAAAAGCCCAACACTTGTATCTCATAACCTTTTTGAATCCTAGTTGGAGTAACATCATCCCTTATATCTAAATTACCTACCACTTCAACTCCGTGTGAATTTTTGGTGGATATTTATGTATTAACTACAAAGGATTTGGTGCTATAATAATGTGATAAAGCTGTAACCCTGAATCTTCTGACTGGAACCACAGCTTCTGTTTTAAAAGAGCTGTCAACATAGTTGACAAAAACTTTCTCCTTACCAAGATAGACTACGTAAGGAAACTCTTGGTTGGGGCTTTTTTTTTTTTTTTTTTGGCTTATTTCAAATCCATCCATATTAGGGTTACTGGCATAACCACATCTACACCTAGCCAATGCCCATGTTCTTGTGGAATTTTTAAGTGTAGGCAAGGTCTTAGTTTTCCATCCTAAACTATAGTTGTGTTCCCGTGTAAGCTGTGCAATTAGTCAAAACGCATTGTTTTAGAAAGCTAAATGAACCCCCTTTTGATGGAAATAGAATTTTTTTTTTTACCAAATTATATGACAGTCCAATTTCTATTTGCAAACTATAGTAAGAAAATATTTAGAAGAAAAAAAAGGAGGGAAAATATTTGAAAGCTGAAATTCTAGTGCTTTTTGTGGTTTCCTAAATGAATATGCATTTTTCATTTGGTGTTTTTTAGTTAAAAGTGCTGTTAAAGAAGAAACAAGTGGGAATGTTATGGTTCTCTCTTTTGTTTTAACATTTGGGAAATATTTCTTCAAGTTGTTTGAATTTAAACTATCCAGATATGTCAACTGAATTTCATTTAAATTCAGATTCAGATGTGCTTGCAAGTTGTATGAGCTGCTTTCAAGAAAGCCTTAAAAAGATAGTGTATGTGGGCTCAAACATTAGCTGTTCTACACCCAATATTCCTACGTTATTTCAATTCTTAAGGTGAGAAGTGTCAGGAAAACACTTCAGTAATGCCCATGCTGTACGCAGCGCTAAGAACAGCCCTTGGTGACATCGTGGTTGCCCCCACAGGGAATGGTCCAAACCAAATGGTATTGAGGCTTGAGTGGCCCCTACAAATGAAGGGCATCTCATCTCTCAGTAGGGAAGTGCCTGGCGGTTTTAGCTTAGTTTCCGAGCTTAGTCTTTGTCTCAGTCTGTAGCTGAGCATGATGATTGCATCCTGGTGATCTTTGTTGGAAGAGCTTGATGTTGACATAGGCTGGTGCCACATGGTTCTTGCTGTGAACCATGTGGCTGTCAACTCGTTCAGAGTCAGAGCTTTAGCTCTGCCTTACACCCTATCTCCAGCCACGAGTGCCTCCGAGTAGAATAGGTTCTGTGTGCAACCTAGCAGGCACTGCTGCTCTGCTGAGGCAATCACAGTGCCCTACACGGTCTCACATGTTCTACTGATTATCCAGCACACTTAAACTTTTGAGTTATAAGGCGGACCCCAGCCAGTTGGCTGAAAAAACAGATTTGACATCATTGAAAATGTATGCTGCTGCTGAAGCATGGATTTTAATTTGAGGAAAATGTCGGCCATAATCTAGCATACATTAAAAAATATATCTTTTTATTTCCATATGGGTCATGTTAAGGAAAATATTAAAAAAAAAAAAAGCCAACCCTATTATATGAAGTCTCATTAAAACAGCCTGGAAAAGTTTAGCCAATTTACAGGCTATACATCTTAATCTCCCCAAATTACAGGAATGATAGAAAAACGGGTGGTTGAGAGGGAAAGCGGGACTAGCAGAACCTGGCTGGGGGCCAAACAATGGATCAAGTAGCCCTTGCTTTCACTTGACTGCTACCTCTTGTTTTTTTAAAGAAAATAAAGGATTTTCAAAGAAAGGCCTGGAAATGCAAAGCATGGAAGGTACTTCCTTCTCCAGATGAAAACTGAGGCCAAAGCTTGGTTATTTTAACATGGTGCCTTTCCCCAGCTCTCTAGAAAGATTCCCAAGAATCCCTGAGAGCAAGTAAAGTATCTGCAACTCTGTTCTTTCTGGTCTAGGGTAAAATGGGAGAGGAGAAGGCAGCGTGGCATATGATGGGAATGGGACCCATGCATTAGTAATAAACCAGAGAATATCTTTCTTACAGCTCAAGGAGAGAAGATAACAACTGCATACCTTTTTTGTGTGACTGTTTGGCTACATATTCATGAAGTTGTTTGTTGGTTTTTTTTATTATTATTCTGTGGTTGTTACCAGGCAGGTGTTTAAGTACTGACTCTGCTGTCTTGGACAGTGTTTGCAGCAGAGCCAAGGGTGGAATGGCATAGAAATGCTAAAGAATGCAGAGACAAAGTAGCCAGAGGCGAAAGGAAGGAAGCAGTCAGATATGAAATAGCGGAGAGGTAATTCTAATGACTGCAGAGGTGATTGTCAACTGTCTCAATTGTCATACAATTGAGGTAAGAGTCAGGTAGTAGTGCTCTATGTGTAGAAAAACTACCTCGTTACCTTGTGAACTGCTTTTGCTGCTCTTGTGCTACCTTGCAGGGCTCTACTCCAAGGGCAGAAGAGGCTGTGTGATAGAGAGGTTGGGGAAAATTATTATATATTGGTCTAATGGACTAGATGCTGCAGAAGGCATTGAAAGGAGGTGAAGCCTCCTGATGTGAACTAGTGTATATGGTAAAAGCCAGCAAGGGGAACAAACAAGATCTTCAGTGTTTGCAAATGGGCCCGCTCTTACCTAAGCAAGGCTGACTTACTGCATGCAGGGCAGGGTATACTGCTAGAAAGGTATTAAGTTGGCCTAAAAGAAACATTTTGTTTCTGTAGTATTTTCAGTGAATAAGAACTTGCAACTGCAGCTTGGTCCAGAAACATATGGCAGAAATCAGTGGTGTTCTCCCCTTATAGGTCTGATTGACCTTCATCTCCTCTGTGGTACCTAGAAAACACACTGGTGGCTTGCTGCTTAGGTAGATAGAGGTGCTCGCTGTTTACCTCCCTGCTCATTCAAGATCACAGAATCATGGAAACACAAGGTTGGAAAGGACCTACAAGATCATCTTGTCCAACTGCCCTCCTGTCACCAATAGTACCCACTAAGCTACTAAATCATGTCTTGAAGCACCTTGTCCAGACGCTTCTTGAACACCACCAGGGATGGTGACTCCAGCTCCTCCCTGGGCAGCCCATCCCAGTGCCTGAGCACCCTTTGGGGAGAAAAAGCGTTTTCTGACATCCTATCCAAATCTCCCCTGGTGCAACTTGTGGCCATTCCCTCCAGTCCTAAGTAAATGTGTCTATGCAGATATTAACCTGCAGTGCATCTATGTATTTATTAAGCAAATTACAGATGAATGACAAAGCAATTCTATACTTTTTTGGGAATGCTTTGTCTCACTGAATCGTCTGTTTTATGCTTTTAACTCAGGGTGTCTACTGCAGGGGAAGTTGCTGGGGAATAAGTGTTTTTCTGTGCTCTGGTAGTCAATCTTTTACTATGATGTTCCATGAGTTGGATCTTGAGATCTTCTGTTACTGCCTTCCTATTCCTTGAGCCCTCTGGCCAGGGATTGCCCCATGATCAATGTAACAACCTAAGGGAGGGGTTACACTTTTGTATGGCCAGCTCTGGCTTGTCTGAGGAGTTTCCTTGCTGGATTATTTGCTTGAGGAAATTTAGAGCTTGGCAAATGGGTTGCACAGACTGCTTTCTTGTGTATTTGAGCGTGGTTTTTGCATGTGTGTATGTCTGTTTGCCATGCCCTACCTATTTCTTCTTTTGCATAGTACTTTGAAACAGTGCCTGTGGGGGCTGAGGCATTTTGTGTGCCTTCGGTGTGAACGGGGTCTGATAGTATGTGCATGTGGTAATGTTAATATGGGCGTGTTTTGAAGGCAAGTTTATTAATACGACTAGAGATAATGGTCTTGGCAATATCTTGAAGCATCCTGCTCTGCTAAATTATAGACTCTGTGGCAACAAAGAGATTAGGGAGAGCAAGGAAGATTATATCACAAACCAAAATATCATTGTAATTTGCTAGTCTTAGAAACATTGCAGAATTTGGTGGGAAAAACTGGAGGCTTTAAGTACGCTGAAGTTCCTGTAGACTTGAAGAACGAGTGGCCCCTTCTTACCAGTGTCTGAGAATACACAAAGCAGTGTATATCAGTACTGTCATATTGTTAAAAATATTTATAAATGATCAGTGGGACATCTGGAAAAAAACACAGTTCTTCTCTTTGTAGAGAACTGCTGGCATTAGGATTAGTGCATATTTTCTCCTGATTAAATTAATTTTTTCCATCCCTGTTTTTGTTCATGGCTTGTCTGCAAACAGACCATGGAACATCCTAAGGATTCAACACTTGTTAATTACTTTTATCATCTTAAATTTAAATACTTCAAGACAGAGGCCATGACTCCTTACATGTTCTTACCATGCTTAATACAGTGATATCTCAGTCTGGTCTGAATTTGGTTCTCAAGGTAGTGCTTTCTCTGGGTATAATAATTAATTTTCAGTAGAGGTTTTTTGGCCACTTTACCTGTTCATTGTGTAATCTGTCTTTTGATACTTTCTTGTTGGTGTTGTAAGTATCTTAAGATTTATCCGGTCTTTCCACTGAATTTTCGTGGCTTCTCTCCAGCACCTCCAGCTGTTCATATTCCCATGATACAACTCTGCTAGGGGCTTAGTGACTTTCATTTGAACCTATCTCCTAACACCACCTCTCAAGTAAGCTTGCAGACATAGATTCCTACTGATTGACTTTGCTTTTAATAGTTAATTTTACTCCCCGTCACCGTTTTTCCAATGTGTCTGAGCGTCTGGCATAGGCGTGGCTGGTCAGGGCCTTCTGACAGAAGGAAAAAAAGCCTTCGTTTATTAATGTCTGCACTGAAAAGCTAATACTCATGTGGTGTATTTCTCTAAGCCACCAGGAAGAGATGTGACCCTATTTATCTTTCCTGTGGGTTTTTTTTTTTTCTATTTTAACTTTCTTTAGCTTTTTTTTCCTTAAAAGCATTCTTAGCCTGCAGTTGAGTGGGTAGATGGTTGAGAGATATGCTAGGGCATGCAAAGTCACTGAAATTCCTCCTTGAAACACCTTAAGTCCATTCTCAGATACGGAGCTTCTGGGATGCACTCTTCCTTGGGTGGGATTTGACTGAGGTAGTCACCCATCCCGAGTTTCTACTATCCAGATTTGGGATCTCGGTGAATGCAGCTATATGAGCTGGCAGATGTCAGTGTCAGTTTCAGAACAGATCTGCATTTAGGCCTCAGTGTACTATCTCTGGTATTTAATACTGATAGATCTTACACCTTTTGGTAATTATGACTTATAATATTTGTCCTGTCTGATATTTAATTGTGCACTGCAGCTTGCTGGCTCATGCTGTCTGTTTGTGGTTCCAAGTGGGAAGTTCAGGCAGTGCTTCCCCCGTCTGTGCAGTCCCCTGGGTTTCAGGTGAAGTTGCTTTCCCAAGCATGAAAGATTCCCTAGAACATGCATGCCAGGATTTTATGAGTAAGTTGCAAGGAGTGAATTGCTTAGGATCCACTGAAAAATCAGTGTAAGCTGGATAGCTGTCATTTTGGTGTGTGAAAGGTTAGGGTCATGAGTCAGAATAAGGAAAAATGAAGACAATGCTATCTGCACAGCTTCGGGGGTATTTGGAGGAATTGAATGATATTCAATGAGTGGTATTGCTTGTGACTTTTGTTAGACCTTCGAGCCTACTTTACAAACTCCATATACATATTAAAAAAAAAATTAAGGATTCCCTCCTCCCCTGGTCCTTCTATTTTTTTTCTATTTTTTTTTTTTTTAATCCTTTCACTGAAACAAACTCCAAGGAATGTGGAAGAGCAGTATCTCAAGGTTGTAGTTCTTTTATTAAATTCTTTGCTATCTATAGAGTAGCTTTGACTTTAAAATATAGTCACAGGAGGATGAGAGTGATGGAAAAAGAAGGAAACACACACACACACACACACACACACACACACACACACACACACACACACACACACGGTGGTGGTATATTAGATGTTGTATATCAGCAGATTTGATGGAATGGGTTGAAGGTTGGGACTTGAGAAGCACAGTATCTGATCCTGCCTGGCCACCTGCTCCATATGGCATGGGATGAGTTCCTTTACATTGTACTTTCCATTCTTCAAGCATGGGAAAAGACATGCTTTTGAAAGCAATAACTGGTCATTTGAAGAAAACAGTACATAACTCTTACATATTAGTTAAATTCTTGTTACTTTAAACTCGCCATACTCCGTTTTGGAAGACCAGCATTTTGTAGCAGCATGAGATTGTAGGAATACAGAAAAGCATTTTAGTTCTTGGTTTGTACTTCATTACTATAAGTGGAAACGTTTCATTACAGAACATTGGTCCTTACTGATACAACACTCATCTCCTAAAATCTTCTGCCATACTGATTGTACTCTTCTTCTCATATTAAACATCATAGTAAGACATTCTAGACTACACCTATATTTGTGGTTGTGTTGCTTGAGCATCTGGGAAACAAGAACTGTAAAAGCTGGTGTGTATATATTTGGGATGTGTGCATAATATAAAAGGGAAGGTTTTGAAGTCTTAGAATTCTTTCTTGTATGTGTTTTATTAGCTACTAACTAGGGATAAATTTACAGTATTCTGCTTGAAACTCCAAACAGTGTTTAGTGGGAGTCTTGACTGTTCCCTGAAAGTGAAAGTTAAAAGGGAAAGAATGCTTGCCTAACCTTTTCTATGGATCCTGAACTCATTTCTTGGGGCAGCATTTCCCTAAGGAGGAAGGTTGAAAGGTTTTGCTGATTGACCACAGCTAGATCTGCCATGCTCTCCAGAGGCATCTTTCCCTCTTGTGTTAGGTAAGATGGGCCTATGTCTTTTACAGTACAATTCTACCACAACACAGATGTTGTTTTCCTGTACAATGGAGATGAATTTGCGTGCAGCCCAGTAACGCATTCAGGCAGGAACAAAGTAGGTAATCATTTGTCTGTTCTTCTGTCTTTACCTTTACCATAGGGATACCACAAGGAAATGGAGAGTGTAAGGTTGGTATCTCAGTAAAAATCTGATCTGATTTCCACTCTGCTGCTGATCCACATGTCTTTCTATGGTTCACAGTCCTCATGATTCTTATGAGGACTGTGAACCATAGGGGAATCTCAGGAGGGCAGGGAAGTTCTACAGAGGGACTTGGATAGATTGGAGAAATGAGCCAATGTTAATGGCATGGCCTTCAATGAGGCCAAGTGCCAGGTCCTGCACTTGGGTGACACCAACCCCATAGATGGCTACAGGCCTGGAGAAGTGTGGCTGGAGCTGCCTGGCAGAAAAGGACCTGGGGGTGCTGGTTGACAAGCGGCTAAATAGGAGCCAGCAGAGTGCCCAGGTGGCCAAGAAGGCCAAGGGCATCCTGGCTTGTATTAGAAATAGTGTGACCAGCAGCAGTAGGGAGGTGATTGTCTACTACCCCTTGAGTATTGTGTCCAGTTCTGGTCACCCCAACACAAGAGAGATCTGGAGGGGCTGGAGCGAGTGCAGAGGAGGGACACGGAGCTGGGGAAGGGCCTGGGGCATAAATCTGATGAGGAGCCATTGAGGGAGCTGGAACTGTTTTAGTGTGAGGAAGAGGAGGCTGAGGGGAGACCTCATCACTCTATAACTACTTGAAAAGGCATTGTGGAGAGGTTGGTGCTGGCCTTTTCTCAAGGGCAATTAGCAATAGAACAAGAAGGAATGGGTTCAAGCTGCAGCAGGGTAGGGTTAGGCTGGATATGAGGAAAGAATTCTTCCCAGGAAGAGTGGTCAGAGCCTGGAATGGGCTGCCCTGGAAGGTCGTGGAGTCCCCATCCCTGACTGTGTTTCAGTGTGGATGACATGTGGTGTTGGGGGATCTGGTGTAGGGGAGAACTTTGTAGAGTGGGGCTGATGGTTGGACTTGGTGATCCCAAGGGTCTCTTCCAACCAGAATGATGATATGATTCTAGTTTTGCTGCTGTGTGGAGCACTGATTGTTGATCGGACAGCACGTGTGTAGAGTGCTAGAATGCTGTCGGTCATCTATCTTTCTGGCTGACAAGACTGAATCACAGTCCCCGGGCCCTTTCTCCACAAACTCATATACCTGAAAATTCAAATACACAGCTTTAAATGAGCCTGACCTTTGGATGTCTAGAGGTATCCATCTTTGTATTTACATTTGTGATTGTACCTCATGACTTATATATGGCATGACCAGTACCACCCAGAGGCGTGTGTAACGAAGATCTGCGTTTGGCGTTTTGGTTCATTATGCTCTTTACTGGCCTGCTTCTCTGTCAAACTGCTGCCCAGCTATTCTTTCTAGTAAGAGTGGGGTGGAAGAAGGAAAAAAAGCCCAATTCTGAAAAAAGCCGTATATTCTGCTCCTTTGATGCTAAAAACATGATGATGTGGTTTCAAGAACAAAGAATTTCCGTATCACACTTTGTTGTCTGGGTTTTAAGATCTTGTCTTTTACCAATGATAATTATTAAAAATGATGAATAAGGTAAAAAATTAAATTCACATTTCTAAGTATCTTTCCATGGACTTCTATACAACTTAAACTTGTGGACACTTTTGAGAATTTGACCCTGTCAGTTCATCCTATGTCCTGCTCTGACCCCTCTGTCTTGCTTCTCCGGAATGGAAAGCCCTCTAGGGGCAGAAGCTACTAGCACATACAGGCATTGTGTCCAGCAATACCCAACTGTCTTCATCTTCAGAGCTCTTGAATGCTTGAGTTGTGTTGCTATACAGTACTTTTTTGAACTGAACGTTGATTACATCTGAGATACACCACTCAGGCACCGAGTTTGTGCAGAAACGTGTTCTTGGATACTGTTCACCTCTGGAGCAGTTGTACAGGCCTTCCACTGTACCGAAATTGGCAAGGCTTCTGGGAGCAATGTTAAATGGAGACAAAAGCAACTCTATCTGGCATGTGGAACAATGGAATAACCTTAGCTAGTGCTGCAAGAAAGCAGGTAGGGAATGTCTTTGTGCTGTGCTAATGCTGGGAAGTTAGCAGGAGTCAGGCATACAGCTCCTGAGAGCTTCTGGAAAGCAAGAAGAGTGAGTTTGCTTTCTTCCCCCCCTTTTTTTTTTTCTTTTTTGTCAAAGTTTCAGTTGATTCTCTCTTCTGCTCTATTGCCCCCCTTCCCCCTCTGCTCCCTAAGCCTGCTTTTGATTTGGTTTTATTGGCTAGTGAAAGGAATCATTTACTAGTCAAGGGCCAAGCAGTGACAAAGGAATGCAGGTAAATTAGTTTCAGTTCCTATTTCTCCCCGTCTTCCTCCTTTGGAATTTGAGCTTTAGAAAATAAAGTCTTTTTACCCATACCGCCCCACCGCCTCCCCCCAACCTTTTTCTAAAAGGATTTCTCCCCCTCTAAACCTCTCTTTCAAGAACTTCAGGTTTGTAACTAAGAAAACCCCCATTAAAGTACCTAAAATGTCAAGGTGTACAACACATGAAATCCAACCGAAAAAGCTTTCTGCATGCACCTTAAAAATGCAGAAATAAGCTGTGAGTAACATAAAGCTTGTTTTAATGAATAACTGTGTACACGCTGGGAAGTTTTACATGCACATATATCATGCTTCTAATGCTAAAATACAGTTAAAGTTTAAACGTTTTGCTGAAGAAAATATGCAAAAGAACTTGCAGAAAATCAACATCAAGAAACCTGTATGTTCAGTCTTTCATCACTCAGTATTGAAGCACTAAAGCAGTAGTGCTAGCATTCAAACTGTCCATTCCCTTTTCCTTTTTTGTGTTCTTTCCTTTTTAGCTTGCTTTCCTTTCGACAGAATGCTTCAAACTTACCTGGATTTTTCACCAACTGTACTCTTATGCAAAAATCTTTTGGAGAATTGAGCCTTTTTTTGCATTGCATTAATGCCCTTGGTAAATAATGTAATCCAGAATGCTTTGTGATGTTAAACAGTACAGGGCGTTGTGCAGCATTAATGACAGAAAACCGTCTTTTTTTCTTTGGGAGCTATTCCTGTTAGTTATTTCCACATTATCAGCATAGAAATAAAATAATGATTTGTCTTTTTTGTAGTGCACCAAAAAGTTGCTTATTCTTTTTTTTTTTTTTCTTTAAGTTGACTTAATAATTAGACATATTTTATGTTTATGCATGTGCAACAACCATGGAATACAAAAGATCTCAATTACGCCTAAGCAGCAATAAGGTTTTTGACAGCAGCTGGAAGAAGCCAGGAAATGTAAGTTCAGACTGATACTCCCTCCTTGCCTCGCTCTATTGTAAGTACATTTTGTGGGGGAAAAGCACAATGATGAGAGAGGTAAGAGCACGGCATCAGTCCTAACACTGCATTTCCTGGCTCTTGTTGGTTTGTGTCAGAACCTCAAAAAAATGTCTTTAAGTTCCTCAAAAATAGGGCAAATATCTTTTCCAGAATGTTGTTGTATATACGAACGTAGTTTATCTGTGCAGCCACAACATCAGCTATTGGGGAAGCAGAATCCGAATTTTAGAGGAATTTCTTAGAAAACTCTTGTCCTGTATTTTCCAGCCCTGTCTATGTAAAGCTAATTCAGTTTGTAATTTTCAAATGACCGTTGGAGACCAAAGAATTCCTCTTCCCACATGGAGCAGAATCTTTCAATTGAGTGTATTCTAAATGATTTCTAAGGTGCAGCTTTTAGTCTGCTTTAAAGAACCTCGGAGACACTGTGTGATTTAGAGCCACTGAGTCAGTTTCTTGTCTCATGGCAGATCTAGTAAGTACAGAACTCGCTTGAAAGTTGTTCAGTCAGATGATATAAGCGAGTGAATCTGATCAGAAAAAGATCTGTTGTCGCCTTAGAGGACCAATGATTAGGTTAGATCCAGCTGCTGTTGTCATCAGCTGGAAGATGTGTGTAAGAAATGGATGTCTTAGTTGTGTAAGAAGTGAAGGATGGGGCGCTGGTTCCTTGCTTGGTGTGAAACATAAAACCAGCTCGTACTCTGAAGCTGACTAACACTCGTGTGTGTGTGCACACCCACCTGGTTGACAAATTGGCGTTGCTTTAATCTGATGTAGTTTTTTCTACTTCATAATTGTGTCAACAGAATTTGAAATACTTTCACGTGTGCGTGTCTGCCTTGTAAGCCATCTGAAAAGTTAAAAATGTAGGAAGACTTCTCCAATGATTATATCTAAAGCCTGGTTTAAAGTTCTACTGGTTCTTCAACAAGCATTACTGGTAAGTGCAAATTGATGCAGGGAGCAGTCCTGTCCAGCGAGGCAGTATCAGGGATGTATGGTTTTTATACAGCTCCGCCTTCTGAGACATTATTATGCAGATGAGTTTGATACACAAGCATTTTGAAATACCAAACTTAAAATCAGTAGATTTATTGGATGCATTCTGAATTTTTCTTTACGTATATATGGTAGAGGGGAAAAATGAGCAGAAATAGCAAAATCGTACAAAATAGCCAAGTGACTTAATGCTGGAGTCTGGTATTGTCTTTATCATTGAAAATAAGTATATGTATGGTAGTAATCTAAAACTTGAACAGTCATATTTCCCGTTGCAGTGAACTTCTGTCTAGTTTCACCCAAAAACTGGTTTGGGAAGGAAGAATTTATGCATTATCAGGAAAAACAGTGAAGACAATAACAGTGTAATCATCTAACAAACACACTGGGATGGAGTGACCCAAATTTGTGTTTAATTATACATCTTAAAATATTAGAACCTCATAAGTAGCAATTTTTATCAGATAACATCTGTTGATCCTGACTCTTGTTTCATGTCTCAAAATACCATTATTAGTTTTCTGGTTTGCACCCTCGAAAACACTGTGTGTAGTGAATTATGTCTTAATGAAGCAATAAACTGGATCCTTACAGTCTACCACAATTTAGATATATTTTGCATAGTTAATTATGTCTTAATGAAGCAATAAACTGGATCCTTATAGTCTACCACACTTCAGATATGTTTATTATACAAAAAAGTAGCTGAGTTTCCTGACTTTGAAACCACGCTGAAATTTGCAATCTTGTAAGAAGGGAGTTAGATCAGTACAGGACTACCAGGTTTTCACTCAGAATTTCTAAAACAATTAGATACAAATATGACAGACTTTTCTTTGTGGTGAACCCTTTCCCTGCTGGAGTACAATACTGTTAAATAGAAGAGTTTTTTAAAAATTACGGGAAGTCTGTAATAACGCCGGTTAAACTATCAGAGGAAAAACCAGTTCCTTCGGAAACTGCCGAGTCCCGACCCCAGCTCAAGCGGGTTTAAGGGGGGAAAAGTGGAAGAGGGGTTTATTTAACTGTCTGAAACAACAGGGAGTTATTCTTGCGCTTGGCTCTTCCCAGCCGAGGTGCTGGGAGCGCTGGGCAGTCCCTGCTCCCGCTGACCGGGCGCCGGCAGCGAAGCCGAGGGAGGGAGCGGCGGGGCGGCGAGCTGGGCCGCCTCCAGGGGGCACTGTGACACCACGAACTCCCACCAACCTGCCGCGGCTTTAACTGCTCGTTTAAACAACAACAACAACCAAAGAAAAACCAACCAACCCCAAACCCCTCGAACTTTGAAATCCTTTTTGTCTTCAGATGTTCCAAACCAGTATTCCAGCAAAGGAAATGAAAAAGNTGGTTTCTATTTGTAATATTTTATTTCTACAACAAGCACAAACCACTAGAAAGACAGAAAACAAAATATGAATTTTTCCTTCTTCTTTTCACTGTAAACCTCTGTAAAAACAACAAAAAAATAAATTCTGGACTATATTAGATGGCCTGTTTCTTGTTTCTTCATATTTCTCTGGGTTTTTTTCCTCTCTCTTTCTTTCTGTTATGTTCACTGGGCTGTCTGCAGTCTAATTTTTGAGGAGGAGGAAAAGAAGAAATAATATTTTGTAGAAATACACAGTAATTATCAATTGGATTAAACTAGGGACAGCAATTGATGGCGTAAAATGGTTATGTTTTATGTCAAAATACTTCCAAACAGGGCAGAAAGTTGTAGTGGGTTTAGTAGTAAGAAGCAGCGTGTATGAGACCTGATAGATTTCTAAAGAAGAAAAGAATGTAACATTGTAAAGAAAAATGAAATTCAATATGTGATAAAGATTAAATTTTAAGTCTCCATCAAACATTATCTTAGATTCTGAAAACAAATAATAAATGAAATAAAAGAAGTATAGTTGATGGATACATTTAATTAGGGTTTATTTACCATGGGCTATATAAACACTTTTGTTTCTATAAGGGGAAGGATTTGTATCTGCAAGTTCTGCCTTGAACATTTCAAGTTAAAAACAAATGTTTTAAGAAAAGAAACTAACATAAAACAGCCCAGTGTTGGCTTTTGTGTCTTTGTAAATGTCTGTGGCGGTTTCTTCTTGTCTGAGGGAAAGAGCCATTCATTAAATTAAAAGTGAACCAGTTAAACTGGACCTTTCATTGAAGAAAGTCTCCCAGTGATCCGTGCTTTATTTGGTGGATTGTCTTACAACACAAATAAACTGAGGGTTTTTTTATCTTGGGATCTAAAAATACTAGAAAGAAAGGAAATCCAAGCAAGGCAGAAAATACTAGGAAATAATTTCCTATTAAACAGACCCTCTGCCTCCATATATCTCAAATCATGAAAGTGCACAAGAGACAAGGGCTCATATTCCTTTCTCTCTCAGGTTAAAAGCCAGTGACAGAGGAAATCGAATTCAAAGGTATCGTCGATGTTTGCAGTGTTCAAAAATAGAAAGAAATATACACTAAAAATCCATCACGACTATTTGCTGGCAGCTAACTCCTAAATGCAGATGATTTTGCTGTTTCTAAAAACAGTTGAAGCTAGATGGGATCCTATGGGCATAAACATACTTTAAAAATGTGTAGATATTTAGGGCAAGTTCAAAAGACTTGTTTTTTTCTGAACTTAAGCATTTATTTAGATATTTGGTGTTGCTGACTTAAAATCACACTTTGCTTTTTCTTTTCAAATATTATGCATAGCTTTACAAATCCTGCTTAGGAGCATTGTGTGATAATGGCCAACAAGGCAAACAGAACAGTTTGAAAGAACAGTTACTGTAAAAGAAGCTAAACAGTTTGAGAAATATTTTTTTTCTTAGTTTTTTTTCTGCTACAATTGGAATCTTGGTGGATTTATTTATATTTTTGTGAGACATAGACACAGAGTTTTTCCAAGATTAAACTGTTTTTTATCATAGTATATTTAATGAGAAATGAGGAATGTCCTCTGAGATGCAGGGACTGAAATTCAGACTAAAATGGAGTCTTATACACTGCAGTTACATGAATGTGTAGCTGATTAAATTTTGGAAGGCTACTAATGGTTTGCCGTAATTTGTATTTTTGGACAGTGCAACTCAGCTGCTGTAAAGGACTCCAAAGGCGTCCTGAAACCTTTCCTGATGGTCATGCTGATCAGCACTCAAAAGGCCACTAGTTCCTTCTCCACGTTGTATACAGGCAAGTATATTCATGTACGTGTACGTTCACAATTTTTGTCTTCTGTGAGCACTAAAAATAACATTGCCTTTTATCTTTGCTTGTCAGCAGGGTCCATACATAAATAGAGCTCACCTCATAAAGTCTCTTTTGCGCCCGCAATGAGCCTGTAATTAATACTGCATATAATTCCATAACATTTATTATTAATAACTATTAATACAAGTTTAAAAAAAAAAAATAGAACCATTCTCAGGATTGTGACTGGTATGTCTGGGATGAAAAAATATACAGAGCCAATAACTGCATTTCTTGTTTTCTTGGCATAAAAATCAAGCCAAACTGAATGAAATGAAACAAAACAAATGAACACCATTTTACTAACAGTATCACTTTCCTGTGTATGAGATCCTCTGTAAGTCACATAGGCATGACTATACTGATGGTGCAAAACCTGTTTTGCCAATAGACCCTAATGTTGTGAGTAGTGCATCTAAGGTTAAAAAAAAAACCCTGAAAGATCTGCGTCTATTAGCATGTGCTTGTAATGTAAAGTTGAACCCCTGTGATTTCATGGACCTTCCTCATAGGCAATGCAAAGGGGAGCCAGCCGGGACACATGGGGCCATCAGACCAGGGAGTGAGAGGGAGCACTGTGGGCCTAGGAACAGTGGAAGTTTCTTTGTGTGAGAAGTTAATGATAAAAGCTAATGGGCATGGATGGGGAAGAGGGAAGATACCTGTTCTCTTTTTCTCATTTTCCCAGAAATAAGCTGGTAGTCTCTCATGCTTAATGCTGGAGCACTAGGGGGAATTTTCTTATATCTGTGGGACTTCTTAGAACGGAAGGGGCATGGAGCTCTGCAGCTTTCTGCTTGCAGCTCTTCACCCATTGTGGGAGCTGTTGCTTTCTGAGAGTTCCTCCCTGAGAAGGTGCTGTAGCCACTCCGTACAGGGTTGCATTATATAAGATGCCCTCTATCATTGTCTATGATAAAACACAGGAGCTACCGCTGAGCTGGAAGAATACACAGTAGTTCAAAGGCTTATATCTCAATCCTTCACCTTTTATGGGACTTGCAATGCAATTCAATGCTAAAAGTTACAACAAAGTGGGAGAGGATAATCTCTGCTAATAATCAGTTTACAAAATGAGTTCGTACTCGTGACTTACCTTGAAAATTCTGATCCAGAAGTTGAAAACTAAACTAATACTAATCAGACCTAATTTAGAAGGATTTGTTTTTTCTTACACCAAAACAAAGTACATTTCTGACTGCCATCTAACATTATGAGAGCAGATTTTTTTGAAAGCTTCAGTTCTCACCTGGCCAATAAATAAGGATTCAAAATATTTTCTCCATCCAAGATGTATTGCATAGATTTGGCTTATTCCAAAAATCTCTCTAGTCACTCTGGAGCCTAGATGACAGCTTAGCCATTCTGAAAATCTGGCCATTTGTGCAAATTGGAGCAGAATGCAAGTAGGTTTACTTTTGACAAAACACTGCTGTAGACAAAGCCTATTTAGTCCTGGGTTGCCAAGTGCTCCTTTTTTCAAAGTGGTGATCGTTTATAACCTATGGCTTGTAACTGTGTGGGCTACCATATATCTGATTTTTTCCAGAAAATCTGTCTATAAATAGCACGGAACTTTGTGCTTTGCCTGTTTGCCCAGGATTTCCTGACATTCACCAGCCTGGTTGGAATTCTAGTTTTGCTGTGGTTGCTGAATGTTTGCAGGTACCAGAGAGGCAGCTGCTCTGTTGTGCTCACGTGGAGTGTGTACTCTATCGTAGCAGAGACAGCAAGCCCAAAATTCTCAGCACGTTAGACGGACTGTGCATGCTTGCAATTGATTGCGGAGCACGTTCAGATTTGCTGCAGAGTCACTCTGCACAGAAGTGCATATTGCTGCCTTTCTGTCCAACAGACTTTACTGTGAGTAGTTTACAGCGTTAAAGCTTCCACATGCTTTTTTGCACACTTGAACTTCAGACAGTTTCCGTATCCTAATTAAAGCTGGTGTGTGGGAGCGTGCTGATCCCCTCCTGGAGTCTGAGTGCTATTTTTCGGACCGACACAAATGAGAAGAGTTTGGTGTAGCTTAATAATAGTTGTGCTTGGAAGAAATGTTTGGTTTATACAGTTAAAATGAAAAAAATTTTTGGTGTTGTAAAGACCTAAAGGGCATAATCTGTACTGTCTGATCCATTTGTGTTAGGAGTTACTACACTGAAGCACAAAACAGCCACTTGATTTCTTAAGCACCTGAAGAGGAAGAGAGGCAGGAGGCTTGAGGGTGGAAGAGAGGGGAGCAAACAAACCTTGGCCAAAGCTTTCACAGCAGAAGTTTCATTGTTTTAATTAAAATTAATGAAAAGTTGCCATTTTTCCCAGCATTTCCATTAGCACATTTGTATTGCAGGTTTTGGAAATCTGCTTACAGGTGAAAGTGTACTTTTTAGAAGCTCTCGGAGAAGAGCAAGGGAAGCGAAATAAGAAACAAAAACCTGTTTCCTGGTTTCCCCCCCCTCCTGCAAAGTCACCTAAAAATGAGGGGATTAACTATTATGAATCAATAGGAGGCACTTTTGAAAGAGGAAGCATTGCCATCCAGATTTGAAGGAAATGAAGCGTTTATTGGAACAAAAATACGCTCTTTGTTCAAATGTTACTTCATTGCATTGTGTATTCCCGTCTGAAGAACATGAAAAGCAATTGAAGAGAATGTTTTATGCCACTCCTCCTTTCTTATACCACTCATGTCTTTTTCTTTCTGTCTTCCTGTTCCACCTCCTTTTCTATGTGTCTATCTTTCTCATTAAATTACTAACCAGCGCTTTTCTAATTAATGCCAGTTTAATTTAATGTTTAATGAAGCTGGGTCTGTGTGGGGCGTTTGCTTTCTTTTTGCGATTCTGGTCTGACCACTGAGATTAGCAGGATCTGTACAAAGCTTCAGCGTCCCTTGGGGCACCGAGCAGTAGTTCAGACTCCCTTTCTTACAAAATGAAAGTGAGTGGCATGTAGGATTAGGAGAAAGTACTCTCCTCATAGCTGCTGGTAACTCTTCACCTTGCAGCTTTCTGAATTTGTTGATATTTGTTCACTTTCTTCCAAATTAATGAAGCTGATGGAGTTATGTACGAGATTACTGTAATGTAGCTGCAAATTGGGCTGGAAAAAAATATTTTTAATGAAAATGATGAGATAATGCTGGCAAATTTCATCTGGAAATATTCCATAAGAGTTTGTGTAATTATACCTGTCATTGGAAAATGCTTAAAAATTGTTTCATATGGATATATTTCAGCTTGTATGTTGTTTACAGTTATCAGAGGATTTCCTTGAGTACTCACAGTTTTTATGCAGTTGGTCATCTAGGTCACATGATGGTATTTCTGTTCCATTTTAGTTCTGTATCTCACAGTGTAGAAAAGCCTTATCAGTAAAGACACATGTATGCTGACAGGACAAACAGTTGTACAGAGGTAAAGAAGCACAACTTCAAACATTTTCCTTACCCACAAACACAGTTTTTGTAGTGGAAAATGTGTTTGTGGAGAATGGGCCAATATAGTAGTAATTACTGTTGCAATGACTTTGTGGTTGGTTCTTTTCTGGGGATCAGCATATACTAGAAGCACTAAGCAGCAGTGCTGGACAGAGTGGTCTTATGAACTGTTCATCTTGCTTTTCAGGAGCACTAGGAAGCATAATCCTCATTTTAAGGTGTCGGTGAGAGACACATTCCTTGAAAACTTGTGTGAATTAGCCTCAGAATAGCAATGTTCTGCAAAATCTCCTTGAAATGCATTAGGAGCGGACTACAGTGGTACTGGTACTTGCAGAAAGGAGTGGTGATTGGCAAGACAGTTTAGAAATGTCAGAGCTGAAGCAGTTGGTATTGCCAGCTGTGTTCAGAGAAGCTGGGCTGTGGTGAATCAGTACCTGAAACAACTAGGTGTCTTCATCAGCAAAGCAAATCCAAGTACTCTTAAGACAGCAAGACACAGGACTTGGTGATGTCTCCTAAATGTGCACTTACTGGTGTGAGTTAGACATGGGTGTTTGTTGTTTCCAGTAGTATAATTCCTTTATTTTTTTCCAGTGGGATTGAAAAACAGTGTCACTTTCAGATGGTGTGATGATCTCTGTCTGTCATAATCTAACCCTTAATGACTTCATGGCTCCTCCTGTTGTGGTAATTAAGTTTATCCTCTGCTGGCACCATCCTGCATCATTTGGATGAAGACAGACCGTTATTAAGGACCGTCATCATAATTTTCCTGAGAGACTAGGCATTGAAGCAGAAAGTATTTAGGACACGTTTTAATTTAATCTGGGGCCTTGTATTTTTTTCAGGAGAAAGATTTGCAATGTGATTTATGTACAGAAAATGTACATACTTTGAGGCACGTATCAGCCTCTTACATGACTCTCACCCGTTGCTTCATACAACCGCTATTTACATATGGAACTAGTGGTTTCTTAAATGCTCAGAGCCCACAATTGAGCCCAGATTTCCAAAAGTGCTTGGCACCCAGCAGTTCTCACTGAGACATTTTTATGGCCAGATAATCAAAATTGCTCAGCATGGTGGAAGCTAGGGAGTTTTGAAAACTAGCCACTTATTTTAATGCCCAATGGCAGCTGGGCTCTTCAGCAAAGCTGGTTCATATTTTACAGTTCCAATGACTGGGTATCAATCCTGGACCTACCTTTTTTCTTTTATGGACATACAGTTTGTCGTATATGTGCCCTTCACAAACTTCCCCGCTCATTCTTCCAAATAAATTGTAATTACATTAGCTTCATTGAATTTGGAAAGTTGTCGGTGCTATATGAAAGTTCAAATGAAAATCGGGTCCAGTAATTATAGGATTTTCTAGAGGCACTTTTCTGTTCAGGCTTGACTTGGAAATGAAATAAAGACAAGAGATGCCCATTTCCAGGTTGTGAAGCAAACAAAACCAAATTGTAAAGCGTGAGGGTTGCTTAGAGGAACTGCTTCTTATACAGCAGTTTGACAGCTGAAAAGAAAAACATTGTGGTAACTTCTAAAGTGAATGAGCTTTTAGCTGTTCCATTTGCAATTTTCCGCTTAACGTTGCCTACCCTACTGAGCAGAGAGACTTGGTAGTACGTAACATGCCAATAACAATAGTCACCTTTTACTTTGTACTCTGAAGACATTAACTAACTAGCCTAACACCCCTACGAGGTAAGGAAGTAACAGTATGATTGCCACCTTGCCTGTGGCAGAGCAAACACGCTAGCAGAGGTTAAAGTCAAGGTTTGTCAAGAGAGGTGCTGTTTATTTTTGTTCCTCTCATTTTTTCTAACAGTTGGAGAACTACCTCGTAGTGTTCAAAGAGACAAGATTCCTCTGCACTCGATCCTTATCAATAAACGAGCTGTACCGTTTGTGGTAACGAAGGATTATTATGAGTATTTTAGGATGGTCAGAGTATTTCACATCTAACCCTCAAAAGGTTTCTTTTACTCAGGTAATTGTTAGACATGAGTGGCAGTTCCTGTGCTCCCTAGAATTTCAGGTAAGTGCCATTAATAGCAGACTCTCTGCCTCATGAAGTCATTTGGAAGTAGGCACAGGGAAGGTCAGAACATCTTATATGCTGGAGTATGTGGATGCAGAGCCAACAGAAGCCATGACTGAGACAAAGGTGGGGGGTCTTGGTTTTGTGGGCCCTGTATTACATGATCCTCCTTGTTCCTCATGCTGGCAGTAGCTCTCCCTGTAGGAGTTGAACTGGCACCAAGGTAGCATGCAGCTTCTGTTTCTGAGGGATCTAACATCAGATATCTGTGGGTAAAGGAAAGCATTGCAAGGCTCAATGTTCCAGCTAAAGGAACTGGTCTCTCTTGGCTTGCTGCCCAGTGAGCAGGCCATCTGAGCGGAGTAGGTCATGCTACAGAATGCCTTAAACTGAACCCTTTAGGTAAGAATGAGCTTCCAGTGCATTCACTGAAGGACATAACTCCTATTGGAACAACATGGTTCCTTGCTGACTGCCATCTAGAAACTGACCCTTTTTTGCTAGAGGTTGGGTAGGGATGCATTTTCAAAAGCACCCAAGTCATTTTTCCTGGTCTCTGTTCTGTTACCAGAAGTAACGCAGGTACTTAGGAGTGTGAGTCTCATTAACAGTCAGCAGATGGAAGCCCAGTTCTTTTGTGTATAATCAGGTACCTACCTCTTACTGATTTCAGTAGATAAAGTTTTAGAAGTATTTTTAATATATTGGACTATAGCATGTCTGAATTAATAGAGAGATTTAAAGTTCCCCTCAAGCCCTGTTTTCCTCACTGCGTGTACTCTATACCTCTTAGCTTGACCACTAGCTTCTCTCTTCCAAAGCCCTAAAAGCGCTGTACAGCTCCTCTTTACATGATTTGGTATATGTCTTCCTGGGAAAAGAATGTCCTCAGGATCATCCTGCTCCTCTTTGTTCCTACACCGTAAAACATATTTATCCACTATCCACTATCCTGTCTCTACTGCCTGTAAGCAGTAAACTCAAGAGACAAGCCTGGGAGAGGTGGTTTGTTTGCAAACCTGTGTCTAAAGGACTTTGTTTAGCTAATTGTAAGCCATAATGTGAGTAGCTTTAGGGAAGAGATTGGTAAGAAGTGGCTTGTGCGGTGTAGGTTGATGAATCCAGAAGTGATTTGTCTTTTAATTACTTTGCTACTTTTGAAAATGTATTCATAAATCTTTCCTTCAAACAAAAGGAACTTAAGCTTTTTAGACAAAGATGTCTCTGACTGACTTGAGGCGTTATGACACTAACTGGTTGCAAGTTCATTCTTTGCTGGATCAGCTTCCTTAGCCAGTCTTGTTAAGAAGCCCTTGCCAAAAATCGTATTTGAGGCTGGCTTAGCATGGTGGTAAATGAACTCTTTTATCTGCTTTCTTCCAGCAACAAGTGCTAGCTTAAAAGTAAGGTGCTGAAAAGAACAAAATAAGTGCTATGTCAGTAGGCTTTTTTTTTTCTCTAATAGCATTATTAGTAGTGGCTGGCACTCCAGTATGTTAAAACATTTTGTGCTGGATGCTACAAAATACATAAATCATTGGAGAAATTTTTCTGATATGTCTCCCTGCTTCATGTGGCATGTTTATGAGTTCTCTTTTCCAGGGTAGACTCTTTTAAATCTAGTCCTTCTCTACTTGCCCTCTGTCCCTCTTGGTTTGAGTATCCTGTTTTTTCTTGGGGTCTCTCTCACAAAATCTGGAATTAGATACACAGAAACTTTGATTCTGTTGTTCTTCCTCCTTATACAGTTTAATTTCTAGGATTGGGGGATATTTGCTAGTTAGTATTGCAGGCAAGCTCTTACCAATGTTGATGGAACCAATGGTTTACAGAGTAGCTCTGCTTCTCTAAATTCTCATACCAGGTGCTCAGGAAAAAGACTACAGTTAGTTACTGGGAGAGAGTGAGGGCAGAAAATCTGGGTTTAGGAAGGACGGGTTCCTTTGAGGTCAGAGATTTCCATTGACTGTGAAAAGCAAACTTCTTTTTTTAATGACTGTATTTTAGTTTCTCTCCCCTGTTAGGAATGTTTTCCAAAGATTTTATAGATTATATTGCCCTCCCTTCTTGTTTATTTTCCCCCATTGAATTATTCTGCCTGATTACACGGAGTTTTTGTTGTTACTTTTTAGTTAAAGATGAGGCTTGAAATTTGACCAGTTGATAGTAAGTGAGTATTTGGAGGCCCCAAATATGATTAGCACAGGCTAAGGAGGTCCAGAAAACCAATATTAATGCCTGCATACTTTGTGACAGCATCTCATGTTCTAGCTAGCAGGCATGTCAGTAGTCTTGGGGTCTCCATCCCCTACTTCTGTGCAACCAAAAAAAATAAACAAGTGTTGTTTATTTGACAGGTAAACAAACTTGTGACCAAATACACTGATGACTAGCAATTACTGTCATTAAAAGAAGACCTCAAACAGTGGCCTCTTCCTTAGGGGTCATTAAAAATCCATTGGCAGCTGCATGAAGCTTAAAATTGCAGCTGGAGCTCTTGCTCTTGCATTCTGCCTCATTTTGCCTTTGTAATTTCCACTGGAGAATTCTTCACTTCCTTATGCGAGCTGTTTAATTCCCCTGGTGGGGTAGAGTACAGATAACAGTTCTCTCGATGGACCCAGTTGTATGGTATGGCTGTACATCTTTGTGCACCTATTTCCAGCTCCCCTCGCGTTGTTATCCTGTTTCCTTTCTTCTTTACCTACCAGTAGTTTAAGTGAGAAGGAGCAGAGGAGTAAGGTAACAGGATTGCTGCTGAGGCCTCAAGGTCACATCTTTCAGTATATAACTTTCACGTACTTTGGGTTGTGAGCCTATCTTGTCTATAGGCTTTATGCAGCATTCAGTCTGCAAAACGAATGATTTAGTTGCCCTGCAGGGTATGCAGACCAAATAAAATTAAGTCCACACAAGATACTGTCATCTCTTCTGGCTTGACGAGGAAAGGTGATGTTAGATTTGCATCTGCCTTAGTGTTATTAAATCTTTCAGTATTTGGGGTGTGTCAAGTTCTGGAATTCCATTAGAACCTTATCATTAACTGAAGGGTCAGATTTCCAGTCTTCATCACTTTGTAGTCTGAAAACATGTTCCCTCAGTATAATAGTGGCTGAGGAAAGAGAAGGCAAATAAAAATAGTCCCAGCTTTGTTCTTTTTGGAATGCAAAGTTACTGGTTGCTGCTTTTTGTTTATTTGTCTTTTTGGTTTGAAGATCCTGTGACTGACTCTCAAATTCCTGGAATTGTGAATTTGCACACCAGTTTTGCAAATACAGGAGGGGCAGTTGTTGTGTGAAGAGTCGTGCTGGGAGGCTGCTGGAAGTTAGTGATGGAAAGCGCGGTGCTAGCGCTTAAGGGTTCAGTCTGGGCCAGCGTTTGCACTGTGGAGAATGTAGGCATTGCATGGCATTTGTAGCAGTGTATGTAAGCGAGGGTGTCGAAGAGGGATAGCCACGTCTGTATGCCTGCATCAGTGCAGGTTTTCCCCTTCTGTCAGACATAGCTGCGAATGCCCCAGATTCAGTAATTCATGGAAGCAGTGTGTGTCTTTGCTTTATAACCCTTCTCGCTGAGCTCTGAGTCAGGCTGTTTGCGAGCCCAGAATCAACTATTGTGAAGTAAGTCCTCTCTACTGTTGAGCAAGCATAGCAGGGCCTTCTGATATTTCGCTTTCCATGTAACACCGCAGACCATGCTGCTCCAGGAGAGCCTGCTTAAGCCTTTTGTTTCAGCAAAGTGTACACCTGCCAAAAATAACATGAAGGTTTACCAGGCAGTATCTCTTCAAACAGTGCTCCAACCCTCCCACATCCCAAGCAAAGAATGTTTGTATGTTGCTGCCAATTTCTGCCAACGGATACAAGGAGAGGGGAATGCAGGAGCTGCCATGAAGTATCCAAATGAGCAAGGCTTGATGTATTTTGGCTAAAGGGAAATCCATAATCCTTAAGGAAGAAAGACTCCACTTTCATGGAAATCAGCCTAATGGGAAGGGAATGGCAGGGAGATGTAATTCAGATTCCATGGGAAGTACATAAAGTCAAAACAGTTTCTTAGCTGAAGGCAGGTCTGTGATGTTAGTGATGAAAACATCTGTGATTAGGATACATCTGGAATGTTGCCAGTTTATTCAGTGGAGTTGCTGTGGATTGATGTGAGACTGCCATCAGAATCCAACTCGTGTGACATTATCCACTGGAAGCTGAGGTTTCAATGTACCTTACTGAGGGCAAATGAAGGTTTTGAGATGAGGGTATTTTCAACCTCTTTTTTTTTTAGGGCAAGTAGCATCTGCTTCAAGGGTATTTAGTGACTTCTTAAAGGGGAACAGTCCACCAGCAAGGCAACAAGATGTTACAGTGCAAGCCATCAACCTACTGGTGGTGATACGTCTTGTGATGAGTGTAAAAGACATTCTATGACTTGGAAATTTCTTCACTGCTCCAATAAGACCCTCTGGGTAGAAATGCCATGCAATATAATTGCTGCTTTCTCATTGATCCTACGAAGTACAGGTTGTGGAGTGTATCTTGAGCTAGAGGCTTTTTTTCTATTGAAGAACATTCTGGCTGTTACATCTTCTATACTCATAAATGAATATAAGGAGAAGGACGTCCAGGATTTAAAACAGTTTGTGTGAGAATGTCAACTGTGTGGTTGCTTTATTATGTCCTCCTAATTTTTCAAACTACTACGTAATCTTTAGTGGAAACCCCAGCTGAATTTATTTGATTAATTAATGGGTTGGTTCCTTAGCGGGTATGATTTGTTGTTAATGGAGCTGTAATAAGGCTGTGCTGATTTGTGCCATGGGTCCAACTCTTTGAAGTAACAAACTACAAAGTTTTAAGTATTCTCTGTGGGTGTGCAGAATTAAGTACTGTGATGGGATGTGAGTTACACATAAGTTAGAATTTATTTTTTGGCCCCCTGATCATCTTTGTGGTCTGTTGTAAAGGGAAGGTCTGGGAACTTCCCTTCTTACGCTACCTCTAAATGTTGGGTAGCTCTTCCTGTGCTTTGTAGTATATGACTAGTACTGGGCTGGGAAAAAATCATCTAGGTTTATGATTTTGGGGGTTGTTGCTTGGGAATGTTTTGGTTTTTTTTTTTTTAATAATGGTTTCAAAATGTCACTTTATGTTTCTAATTGTCAAGATTTTCTTTGAACCAGCAGAGAGAACCAGCAAATTCAGTATCAAAGCAGTTCAGACCCCTTGCTCGTTGTGTTCCTGGGCTTCAGAGTCATTTCAAGTGAACTTTAAGTTCTGAAGTTCTGGCCTGGCTCAATCCCTGCTTGAAACTAATCCTGAAGTGTCTGTAGGCTTGCGGTGAGCCAGTAGCTGGTACCTGTACTGGTTGTCTGAACTTGACCCTTGAATTTAAAGCTCAAGGAAGAACCAGGAGTGTGAAATAGTAATACAAGATGAATCGCTGGAAACGGGACCCCCACTCCTTCCCAAATAGGTCTTAGGTTTCTGTCATTTCTCTTTATTTCTCTGCATTGAGTAGACTATTTCATTTGAAATCACCAAACTTCTCTCTATTTTACATGTTATGCACAGTAGGGTGGAATTTATTCACTTATTGCCCGTTCTCTTTTTGGCATTTTTTTTTGCCCGAAGCTCACTTTTATCAGGCTAGCTGTCAAATGCTGCTAAATCTCTGTCTTAAAGTAAGAGATTGTAACTTGGAAAAAGAAGTCAGAACATCATTGAAGTATACCAAGAACTCTAGTAGACTTTTGGACCTTCTCTATTTCAAATAAAAAGTCTTTGAACGTCACAAGCTTCTCATTTCCAATCACATACAATGTATAGGTTCACTTTTGGAAATGCAACTTGCTTATTGTGTCAAGTCCTAGTGAGNTAAGTCCTTATTTCTTGTCACTATCCTTACTAGTTGTGAAATTGAGCCCTGAAACAGTATGGAAATGTATGATTTTTCAAATGTGTAATATCAGTTCTACTTATTTCAGTTAATACTCTGGTCTATAAACAAACTAAGTCTTCTCAACAGAACCAAACACAAGTCCTTCATTAAAACACCTTCTACAAAATTTCTTTGGACTTGGAACTCAAGTGCTCTAATCTGGATTGCAGTTTTACAGGGAGGATGAAACCCTTAGGTCAAGGGGGTTTATAATCTAATTCTGGAGTTCAGAGTGCACTAATCTAAGTAGCATCAGTTCTAATTAAGAGATTCAGTAGGCTTGAATTGTTCGGTAACTTTAATCTCTGGTAGATATTATAAACACACAATGATGCAATAAAATATTAACTGATCCTGGAAGTGAATGTAATGGAGCCTCTCAGCATTTAGAAGGGATCCACTGACAATGCGTTTGAAAACTTGAATCCAGGGATCTGATATGAAACAAGCAATAAGCAGAGGGTGCAGGACTATGCTGCTTTATCCTCCACAGCACAATGACCTCGACTGAACTTTGCATCCTTACTATTGCCTGCTCTAGGATTTGGTAAACCTAATGGTGAGACAGTGGTTGTGTTGTAGAAGTTCCTGTTATTAGATGGGAAGATTTGTAGTAGTTATCATCTACAGAGGTTGTCTTGCTTTAGCAAGAGTCCGCAGTGTGCCAAGCCTGGAGCACTCCTATAAGGGTGCATTCTTAAAATGGTTTTTGTAACTATTTTTATAAAACTATAACTATTGAAAGTAGCTTGGCTGGCTTTTGATAATTATTGGCTCTGCAGTCTACCAGAAGGGGATGGGAAATGAAGTAGACACTCAGCTGCTTGCTCTTAGAGAAGGCTCTGGTGTTGGTATAAGCAGTAGAACACTTGGCCTTCCCTTCCCCCTGCATCATGACCACTTTTCCTTTGCAAAGCTTTTATATAGAGTGCACAGACCTATAAATAACAAGGGAGCCTATAAATAAATACAGCTGTGAGCCGACAAAGGCTTCTGACAAATTATGTTTATTGAATTTCTCACGTGTGGTCCAGTTTGAATCCAACTGTGGGGCTTGCTGAGTTCTCAGAAGTGTATTTTGTGCCCAAGCCTGGGATTCCCCTCTGTTAGGCAGAACAGGGAGCTCTCTGGCTGGCTGAGTGAAAGAGAGCAATGGGTAAAAAGAAGAGGGATTTTTTTTTTCAGTGAGCTAAGCTTATGGTATTAACTTTAGACAAATCAGTCCAAGATCTAGTGCCTATTGTTTACATGAGAGGGTTTATGAGAGAAAACAGTCATATCACTGCAAAGAGCTGGCTGAAACACGACACCACCCCCCGAGTCATTAATCCTGTGTCGATGTCCTATAAATGCAGTAATTCATATCTACATTTAAGCCCATTTCACTCTAGCATTCAAAAACTGTAGTCAGTGATGTGGGTAGGTATGGCCTGTTATGTGGGTGTTGTATGGACAAGAAAATAGAGCCCCTCAGTCCCAAAGAGCTTGAAGTCCTCCACTTGAGCAGAAGTTCCAGGTCTGCTGGGTGCATGGAGTTGGTTGGATCTGACCCATAGCCACCATGGGAGCTCTACACAGGTAAATTGACAAAGCATTAATTACTTCAAAGGAGAGCTAATGAGGCAATAAACCACAAGGGTGAAACTCAAATGGTTTATGGTACCATTAGTAGTCTAAAATGGAATTATAATTAGAGCAGGGCAAAGGATTCATAGTCCACAATTTATCCAATGGATTTAGTGCTTGTTTCTGTTCATGAATTATACACAAGTAGACATATTTTAAGAATGCATTCACTGTTTGAAATGGCTCAGCAGCCACTTTATATGGAGACGTTTCTGCCCATAGGAGTAGCCTTGTACAATTCACTTCTGGTTTCTCTTTGCTTGGAGACTTTGTGCATGTATTTGGGTTCTGCAACGGGTCACTGAAATACTAACGTGTTTCTATTTCCTGGAGTTTTATTGGGAAAAAAATATTAATTCTTCTGGGAAATGTAGCTGTTACCTAAATTTGCTTTAGAAACCTTTCTTGATCTTCAGGGATGGTTTTGGATTTGTTTTTTTTTTCTTGAGGAACAGTCCTTTTGCAAATAGCTCAGCCATAGAGAAGGAACCTCAGCACTACTTGCTCAAACATTCATTCAAAAAAAAAGAATTTAAGCTTGTGTGTCTGAATAAAACTGTGCTTCAGAAATGATGGAACAGGCTCAGGAGAGCTTTGTTCCACTGCACAGATCTTGACTTGAGATAGCTGCAGAATGATTCAAACATGCCTTTGAGTGACCATCTTATCTCAAGCTTTGAGATGGTGTGGGGTTGGCTCATAAAATTCCTCTTGGAGCTCTTCCAGTTTGCATAAAATACTTGTAGGATTTAAGGGGCGATCCTCTGTCATGGATAACTTTCCTGTCTCTGCTGTGACTAACTTGGAATTATGTAAACAGGGGAACAAAGTTGTCCAGAGGGATCTAATGTTTGGACATGACTGTATACGCTGCTCCCTGTCCCTGGATGCTGTGTTTGTGTCTTTATCTTCCTTCTCACATCCTAGTGTGTAGCAGGCTTGTTTGATGGCATCCAGCTCCTTTTCAGACCAAAAAAATACAGGTAGCACTTCTGAGTACAGTCCCCCTACGCTGTCCATTGAGACAGTCCCTCAGTCAAAACATCTCGGGGCTGCTCTTTTGCCATTACAGTCCTGTTCTCTTCTCTGCAGACCTACTCAGAAGAGACAGGATTAAGCCACAAACCTTTATCTTCATCTAAAGCTGCTGTACACACTAGCCTGTTAATCAGGCATTTACTTCTGTATACCTAGGGTGATTGACAAGCTTAGTTTCATGGAGCGGAGGTGCTTTGTGCTGACCACTGGTCGCTTGGCTCCGTGTTTGCCTTCCTGAATAAATCATGCATTCTCCTTTTTGTATGATGTGTTTAGTTCCATGATTTAAGAGCTCTAACATATAGCTCTTGTTTGTTCTTGCTTTTGTTAATAACCAATCATGAATTATCCATGAACGGGCTAATTAGGTATTAACCCTATATTATATACCAACCAAAGAATCAGATTTTTCACAGAAAATCTATGTAGGTAGTAACTTCTTGGTGTGCCCCTGGGCTAGGGAAGATCTTACAAATTCTGGCCTGTGGGGTAGTTGCAGCATAGCTCAAAAATCAAAACAAGTCATACATGGAACAAATGCCTTGTAGGGGGAAAAAGTCAAGATCCCAAATGATGTAAATGGTGAAATACAGATCAAGAATTTGGTAACAGGTTAAGAAAGCAGAAGATTATTAGAACTAGTCTTTGTTTTTATTGTATAACTTTGAAAGAAGCTCAGGTAGAATGACATGTGAAATAGACTGCCTATGTGCAGTGAGATTGTTTTGTGGATTCTAATACTATGACTTTATTTAAAAAGAGGCAGAGAGAGAGAGATGATAAGAGTTTGGTGGTTCTCTATTCTGGGTACCTGCTAACACTCTTCTGCCATGGTAGCTTAAGATTTCTGGATGCAGCGCAGCAGTGATGAAAATCATTAGTGTACAGTAGGAATAAAAAGGACAGAAACTCAAGGAAAGAGTCCTAGAGGTGGCCGATACGGAGAATGAGGCAAATACCCATATTGCCAGTATCATAGAACCAGGAGTAAGCAATGCTGGTGAGAGAAGTGCTGTCAGCAACGTTAGCAGTAATTTGTCACTGTTCCTCAATGGACTGTGTGCCAAACGAATTCTGATTCTGCTGCCTGGCCACGGTGAGCCCCACCTGGTTCTGTCTGCCTTCTGTTGTCTCTCTCAGGCAGCACCTCTTCAACCTGCCCTCATTTTGGAACACTTTCTCAGACAGCTGAGACCTGCTGGGCCTCAGAATGACATTACAAAATGCAGTCTCCTGGTCCTGTAGGGCTTCTGACTCTCAAAGCTGTCTGGCTGCCAGACTGCAGACACCATTGCATGGTCTATCCCCACTTTAGGCTTTCGGTATCTTTATTTTGTACCTGACCCAGCAAAACCCAGGTCCAGCTCTGAGTCAGTGTACAATAAAATAACAAAGTTGTCATTTAGATGGCTGAATTAAAAAGATTGTGGAGTCTCTTTCTACCAAATGACTTTTCCATCAAATATTTATGACGGCTGTTGGGTTGTTTTCAGAAGAAAAATACCAAGAGGCATAAATCTATATTAAAGACTAAGTGCCTGCAAAATGGAACTTTATACACATTTGCTGTGGTTTCTCACTTTCCTTTTACTCAAGTGTTACAGAGGAAAGCCAGCAAAACCCACAAAATTGTTATTTTCTCTCTTCCATGTTTTAGCCTCTACATTTTAGTTTGAATGCCGCTGTTTTCTCTAGCGTGCATTTCTGGATGCCTGGCAGATTACATGATAAATGATGAAAGCCAAAGGGTTAATCTTCCTGGGACTCCTGACTACTGGCCCCCAGTAGTGCTCACCCAAAGAGGGACTTGTGGCTGTTTCAGATCTCAGTCCTAGTCTCTTTATAATAATTTGGAGACTTCTACTAGAAATTTGGTAGCAGCAGGTATAGCCTTTAATAAGGGACAGCAGTGCCTGATGTTGATGTACCGTATCTTGGATTAAAACCTTGCTCCTGCCTTTCCTTTTTCTGCTACTGCAATACTCGGCTCTAGATTGGTTTATATAGAGCTACTGTGATCAGGTTTTCAGCACAGTCCTGCATGTGTGTGTCTTGCAATTCCTTTTCATCTCTGAAACCAGGGTAGGAGATTTCAGTGCACTGACATTCAACAGGAACACTTCTGGCTTGCATGCTGCTCTGTTCCTGCTGCAGTCATACAGTCCCTGGCACCAGGGCCCACTCTCTTTTACTTACTTGTCTTTCACCATTAATGTGGGAAGTGACTTAATTTCTCGGTATCATGAACAAAGGCCTCCCCCGTCTGAGGGCCTGTGTTCCCAGGTGCAGCCATTGCTGAATACACTTCAGTGAAGAACCCGTAGCTACTTTAGTTCTTCGCAGAGACGGTCGGGACACTAATCTGCTTTCCAAAATGAAATCGTTACAGTGTTAGCTCCTGAAACCTCCTGTTGCAGGTCTGTGTGTGGCAGAAAGTCAGAGAAGACTTGTATCTCTTTCAGTGTACCCTTAAGTTTTTACTAAAGCTGTTCTTTGCAGCTCCTCCTTCTCTTGTCCTGCTTGTTCTATCTGTGTGAGACTGCCTATTACTTTTGTTGAGTGTATATGCACGTGGTACCTGAGTGTTTCTGTATATGTGTATATTCACATAGATGTATTCAGATATAGATGCAAATATGACTATATGTGCATTCAGAGAAGACATGGAAGTAAAAATGTATGCTTTGACCATGATTTGTGAGTGCCACACAGGTGTGTGCACGGGAGAGTCTGCAGGTTTGCACATCTCATGTAGGTTAACATGTGCAGGTAGTGGGTTCATTGCTCTGATTTTTGTTGTTCTGAGAATTCTGACCTGCATGCAAGTTCACTTGTGCAACTGGTTTGGATTTTGAGACTTCTCCCCTTGCTAATGTGCTCTACCAATCCCTCTCTTATTGAAGGAAAGAAGAAGAAAGATGGAAGGCAGGAGAGAGAGCAGTGTAAAGGTCAGCTAGCATTGCAGCCTGACGCAGAGATTTATAACCCTCCAAATTCTCCCTCTCTCTGGCAACATGTCTTTACAGACTCACATTATCTCTATTAATACCAGCCACAAGGTCATTACTCAGGCACTGAGCCTTCCTCCAGCATAAATATTTATACAAGGCTGACCTGCGGCTGCTGCGTTTGCCTTTTATTTGATTTCTGCCGCCTTTTGTGTCTGTCAGCTAATGTCTTTAGCTGCTCTGTCTGGGACAGTGGGAGCTGAGAGGAGCCAGGGAGGGGTTAAGAAGGGAGAGAGAAAGAGGAGGGAGGCAGGGAGGTTGAGAGAAGAGGAGAGGGATAGACAGGAGGCTGATGTTTCATATGATATCCCCATTGATGGAGACATAATAAACCCTTTATTTCACACCAGGTTAAAATTTTTAAGAAGTCTGTATTTTGCAATGAGATTGCAAAATTTGTGAAAATTTCTTTTTATCTACTCAAGAAGGCAGGACTACAAGAATCCTTTATGTATAGAGTGTTGCTTTTGCTAGAGATTAATGGGAGTTTAGAAGCCCATTTCAGACAATAAGCTAAGGATAGCTTGGATGTAGACAAAATGAGTGAGCACATAAATTTGGTATCTCACAAATGTTCATCAGGCATGACTTCATGGACACACATCTGTACTCACCTTAACACAGTAATGCTACTCTGAAACCTTGTTTCCTGGCTGCTGACAGTTGGGTGGAGGCACTGCTGGTGGCTGAAAGGGAGCTGAGGTTGCTGTGTCTCATTGGGAGGCATGTTCCATACTCTAAGGGGCAGGCACAGGAGGTATTTGTGCGTGTCCTTTAGCAGAGCTTTACTGGACAGTGGTCAGGTCTGTATTGGGAGTCTGGGGACAGGAATGGGGAATGAGTGTGGTGCGTGCCAGTGACTGGTTAGAAGTAAGACTTGTGGTTGAGATAAAAACACAGAAGGTGAAGGGAAGAATGATGAGTTTAACCATGCACTAAAAGGTGTAATGACACAACCTGCCTTCATTCTATAACAACCTGACTTTTAAAGTCACTTCTAGCTGCTGATGTCCCAGTCCCTCATGAGCTGAGGCGGTCACTGCAGTCCTAGAGGTGATAACCAAACCAAACCCAAGCAGCTTTATTGTAGCAGTGGATTACCACTGCCTTAGCATTTGCTCTTTTGAATCACTTTAAGACAGGTAATTTTACTTAATTTTGCTTTTCTCTGTTTCCCTTAGCTATTGGATACTGCTAAAGGTTACTGACTCCATCAGGTAGACTGTAGTTGGACCTAGTTTAGCAAATGGTACGGTAAACTGCGATGGGGTTTTTTGTTGTTGTTGAAATACTGTTCAGTGTTTGCACGGGAAGTCTCCCCTTAACACCCTTCAAAATTTCAGTCAAAAAAAAGAGTAAAATTAAGTTAACTTAAATATGGCCTTCAGATAAGTTTTTTGCTGCTTTCTGAAAGATTCCTGAATTTTCTTCTTTTCCCCTTTTGAGGGTTTGAGAAGCGTTACTTGCCTGCCATCAGGATGCAAATCCTACTCAGTGCTCTCGTGTCAGTGATGATTGGAGAGGCTCACTGCAGAGGGAGAGCAAGGGCACTTTCTTAAACTAACATGTTGTCTTTTGTCATTCCTGTAAGCAAGGATTTTTGAGCTTGAATCCCAGACAAACATCCCTTTGTGTGGTCTTGGTCTTTCAGACTGAGTTGACTGAACTAATCACCTAGCTATATTTCTGAGAAACTTTTTGGTTTTATTGTGTGCAGCTGCCTATAACCCCTTCCTAAATACAAAGGTCTTCAAGTCTTTGAACTGTTTTGTCAATGATGTGGGAATGGCTTATTTCAAGAATCTCTTCCTGAGGATATTTCTCCTTCATACCATTGATTCTGCAATGCTGTGTTTGCTCAGGACCAAAGCTGCCTCTTTTGTCTCTGAGTTGGTCACAATTTTAAAACTAAAAAACTCCCCCAAGCCCCCCAAAATCTGGTCTTTTTTTTTTTTTTTTTTTATAGATTGTTTTCTCTGTAGAAGAATGGGAGGTTCAGGAATGTATCTGGTGACCAACCACACCATATTCGAGTGATTCTCCCCAAACCTGTGGGCATAACTTGTTGGAAGCAATCTGTATCCCATCGGATGCTCGCACGTAACCGTTCGTCAGATCAAGCTGAAGGTCACGGAGTGCTTGCATCCTAAACCAGGGAAGATAGGGCCAACAAGAATGATCAGCAAGAATTAGTACTTCTGCTTTTTCAATACAGCTCCTTGAATCTCATGGCGTAGGTGAGTCCCTGAGCGTATAACCTGTCCTTCAGAGGTGCTCTCGGAGGCAGGCACATTATGGTAGAACGGCAGAAATTGTTTGCCTTTCAAACAGCAGTCTTTGTTATTAGTATAGATATTTACATAGATAGGTGCATAGCCAGGATACACAATAGAAAGAGTCTAACTTGCACAGTGTTACCTTGACACTTTTCAGCAGCTTCTGCAAATTAAATATGCTACTTTGCTGCCCCACGGAGTAAGAGGAAGAGAAAATAATTGGCTTTATTCTCACTCTTGACTGTTACAAGCTGCGTTGAGTGGCAAAGTGACTGGCTAGGCTAGGTGTGGGATTGGTTGTGAGGGGGAAAGGCAGTTGAGCTGTAGCTGAGCTGATATTGGTGAGGAAGAAGTGTGGGGGATTGTGACTGGCATCTTCATCCCCAGGGTCTGGCCTACGCTAGCACAAGTTGCAGACAGGCATGTTCTCACAGATGAGCGAGAGCGACACCTCATGTTCACCTCTCTCCTTCCTGAGCCGGCAGGTGAAGCTAGGACTTCCTGAGTCAGGTTTCTTCCTTCCAGTGGGAAGGGAATTCTGGAGTGGAATGGAAGGGGGAGGAGTTCTGTAGCAGTTCCACTGGAATTGAGAAAAAGAATTTAGCACAGAGGTAGTTGTATAATGTACACAGTGCAGTCTGTCCCTTCTTACTGATTGTGGTGTTGAATACTATTTCTTTTAAGCTGTCTTCACACTTTCCTTTTTTGGCTACTCCTGTCAAAACAGAAATCTTCATGCTGAGTATGAAAACAGAAGTTCTTGTTGAGGAGCTTCAGCTGGAGCTATGGAAGCTGTGAAGCTGAGACAAAGTGCATGCATGTGTTGTGTGTGTATGTGCAAGCATTGGCACAACATGCACACACAGTGGTTCTTTGAGCCTTTTGAGCCAGCGTGCCATGGAAAGATCCATCCCTTGTCATTTGTCCTGGCTTTCCTGTTCCTGAGGGTCTGTATGATTTAGATTGAGGAACTGATACAAGCTGAGGCTAAGCACTGCTTTTTTTTCCTTTCTTCTTTCCCTTAACACCCATACCAGGTTAGAAGGTGGCACTGTTAACTGAAACAAGTCAAGAGGATGGGAAAGAACTGAAAGGGTGAGGCCATTTCTTTTGGGAATTCGCATAGAATTCAGCTGTGGGACACAAATTTCACAAAAAATATTTGAGTAATAATCAGCGGTGAAACAGTCAAAATAACTGACACTCATGTACATCCACACCTTTAGCTTTAAGTTGAGGAACACTGTCTGTTCTCACTTGTGTGTAGCCAGTATATCTGTGCTTTGAATTTGCCATAGTGACTCTTTAATTCCCTCTTTTCTTCTCTTTATTACTATTTTTGCTCCCATTTTATTTTGTACTTGACTGCCTTATCTCTAAAACCTGAATCTGCTTTCACTAGGCCTGCCTGAGGTTCTTTGTGAGAAATGCTAGTAATTCATTCAGGAACTCTTTGCTCTGGTTTTCTTGTCTGCTTTTATTCCAGTGATTTAAGCAAGTTATGGAAATCCTTCTCTGTCTGTCTGATAGCATGTTAACAAACACTTGCTGGAATCAGAAATCCCTTGTCCTATATAACAGCTTAAAATGTGGAAAGCAGGTTTGTATTTCTTTTCCATATGATGTTTTAAATTGCAGTGTAGATTCTGAGCTCTGGGGTCAGTGAGATTAGCGGAGGACTTAGAAAACCTTGAAGAGTGCCTGCATCCTGCAAGATCAGTTCTTGCCAATAATTGGGCCCAGCTTTTTATTGACTGAGGAGCTGGGGCTACAGACCATCAGTTACAACATTTTCCTTTGGCTTTGCAGTAGCACAGTGGGTGTATGTGATTTGGGACAGTGGTGTCTGAGGATCTGTGTTCCAGAGCAACACGAGTTCTCATTTCAGAGGCAGTGAAGAAAATAGTTGTGCTGTGCTGTTAGGTGTAATTTCCAAGAGGTTAGCAGGAACCAACTGTGGAAGAGTTTTTAGATAACTTCAGTCCTTTTTCACTCACAGTTCTCAGCCAGTGATTCAGGGCTGCTAAATGACTCCCACCATCCCTATCCCCTAGGAGGTTTGGGCCTTAACTCTCCATAGGAGTCACACTGAATGTGCTACCAAGGCACTGTACTTGACGTGGACAGCCTGGTGCAGCTCTGCAGCCCACCGAGAGCAAAGGGCTTGCTTCAACTGCTTCTCTAGAAGCTATTGAGTTGCTGGAACTCCAGCCATTTTTCTTCCCGCTTTCCTGAGATGCCTGGGTTTCAGGTAGTAGGTTTCATTGTTGTTTCTTTTTTCTTTTTTTTTTTTTTAATATCAATAATATACAGGGTCTAAGCCTGTTAGTAACACAGTACTGCATAAATCTGCTGCTGATTTTTATTATGAATAGTAAAGTCCATCTGCAACTGATCAGAAGAGAGTGAAGGTGGAGGAGAATAGCTATTGAATAGCTAGTTAGTAGCTAGTGAGGGTAGATAAACTTCAAGTGTTTTGCAAATATTTTAACTATATATGGGTCATTTTTATTATAAAGCTGTGCTTGTGAATTGCAGTGATGGGCAGATGCTAAAAACCTACACAACTCAAACCACTCGCTTCATTCCCAAGTCTCTGTGCACCGAAGCAATTTTCAGTGCCTGTATGATGAGAACTGATAGTGACTTGTGAGCCAGGAAACATGAGTTCTTCACTTGCCTGTAGTCATGCAGCACATTGATTTCCCTTCTCAGTGTCTCAGTGCTTTCATATGGAATACGGTGCTAAGGATACTTACCTTGCTTTGTGAACCCTCTCTGATCTATGTGTGTTCAGCAATGTTATGCCTGCACAGCATGGTCTGCATCAGAACTGTACTGCCTCTGGTTAATAACACAGAGAACACTGAAAAGTAAAACGATGGAAAATCATGAAAGAAACTCTTGCTGACTTGTGATTAACTGAAACACGGACATTTTGACACTCAATGACTTTGAGAATGAAATTATCCATTTTTTAAATTATTTTGGATATTTTAAAATGTGACAGTTGCAGTCCATTTCAGGTAAAATCTTAAATCACTCAGAGGCACCAAATAAAGCAAATTTCTTGCTCTAAGCCCCACTCTAGACTCTCATATAATGTGAACCACATGCAGTTGCTGATGCATACTGGAGTGCAGGTTGTGTGTTCCTGTATGTGTTTGGAGGTGGTGCATTTTAAAAAATACCTGTGAAGCGTGCTGAGCTTTTGTGGACAGGACAGGCCTTTGTATCTTTGAACCTGAGTTCTGAAATGAATCATGCCAATAAGACTGAAGGTTTGAACAACAGTTTTCTATTCAGCTCACCCGTTTGGTGGACATTATACAGTGGTCTCTTAGAAGAAGCAATCAAGTCAAAAAGTTTTGAGCTAAGACAAAGCCATGAAACAATATAGAATCTGCAGTTGCTGCAGATTGTTTGCTCATTTGGTGAGAAATGCTGTTCTCAGCAAGCACTAAAGTCACTGCTTCAGCACACCAGAATGCCAGCAGCTATTGGTGTGCCTGATTATGTGTGTGAACAAAGGATGATGTAAAAGAAATCCTCCTGCTCAGGACTTGGACATCAGGATATCCTTACTGTTTATACTCCCTTATACAGTTTCGAGTGCTAGGCCTAATATTTCTGAAGATCAAAGATCAAGCACTGTTTTGCATGAGCTACAGTGGGAAAACTTCCAGTTACTGCTGGAAGTTCTCTCTAGAATGTCATGTGAACCAAATCAACATCCTGGCATTTATGTGGTTCATGGATCTGGATGGCAGATCTGGGGGAAAGTGTGTTTGCAGGATTAAAGTGAGATTAAGGAGTTGAATAGCAATTGCTGAGAGACTAGAGGAGAAACAGCTGATGGGGAAGATGCTGATACTGCAGTAGCTCTTTTAGTGAAGTGACTGGGAGAAGGCCACATGGGAGTGAGGGCTGAAGTGCAAATAGTTTACATTTTCTGGGGAAGGCGTGCGTGGAAGCTTCTGTGTCAGGTCTTGAAATTGTGTGCTGCCTACACTGGTCCCTTCCTGCTGTTGTGAGCATGTGAGCATCTCGTTTGCACAGTCAAAGATTAGGCCTAAACTGCCGTAAGTACTCGGTACGCTATTCTATGAAACAACACCATCTTTGCTCAATTACTGGAAAGTCACCCTCCCACAGGGAGCCACAAAGCCATAATGGAGTTGAACACAAACATTTGTTTTGTTTAAAAACCCTGGTGTAACATTGCTGTGCAACTTTGGAAATGTCAGTTCCTGTAAACGCTGTGAGTCTGAGACCAACAGTGCAGAAAGCGCTGGAAGAACCCGTTGTGGAAGCGAGGTTTACCAACCTCTTCAATGTTTCATGCTAGCTTCACAGTGATCTCTGTGGCTCCCTGCTTCTGCGATGGCTTCTAGCTTTCTGGTTGTGACATCTCTCCTGATGCGCTCAGACAGAGGGAATATGCAAAAGGATGGCTGCAGCTCTGTGTTCAGGAGATGTCATCTCCGATTGATGTCAGGCTGGGGAGCAGCAATTAAGGCTCCAGCCGACTTTCTGCTCAAGCTTCAGGCACACTGGGGGAGGCAAAGAGAGAGTGGAAGAAGGTTTAAAGGAAAAGTAAGGTAATGGGAAGGGAGGAGAGAAGGAGAGAGAGCAAATGGTAGAGGGGGAAGGAAGGGAAACCTCAGTGTGAAAGAATGGGAAATAAGAACAGCATGGGACAAGTCAGGAGGAAAATGGAGAAAAAATTATGAGAATGTCTTAGAAGGGGGAGTGATGAAGAGAGGGGAAGCATGAAGCAAATAAAGAAATGAGCATGTGCCTCTGCATGAGAAGTGGGAGAGAGAGAAAGGGATAGAATGTCTGCCTTGCCATCTGTTTCAATGAAAGCAGGAAGGTAAGGACAACTTGCGTGCTTTTAGCTATTTGTTGCTGGCTGATGGGAAGAGAAGCATATTGTCCCAATCCACCAACTGTGGTGCTGGAGAATCTGATTATTTCTGGCTTCTGATGAGCTACCAGTGTAGATCAGACGCTCTTTTGCAATTGTGTGTCAGTGAGAAAGACCAGCTTTACAGAACTGAGAGGTTCATGGACAGGAGAGGAAAAGAATGGTCTGGCGGTGCTATCCTTGTGTGCATGGAGAAGGCATCTCTGCAAGGGCTAACTGCCTTCAGTGCCTTAAACCAGCCCATATCCCAGTTAGGCCCACCGGTGTGCATTAAAGCACATTGTGTGTAAGAGGTGGACCAGGTAAAAGATGTGTGTATTGTTATTAGGTGAAGAGATTGCATAAGGCAATGACACATAATATCTGTCATTCTCCCCTAGGATCAAGGTGCAGCACAGTCACATGATGCAGCAAATTTATGATATTAATTTCTTTCTGCTGAGATGCAACGTTGTCTGTGCATGACAAAACGTTCCCAGTACACGCTGTTACGGGTCTGTGTAGAGCAGTGGCACTCAAGTATTTTGGGTTGTAAGCCTTAGTTCAGAAGTGCTCATGGCATCAAATGGATGTCTATAATGTCCTGGGTTTCTTTTAAATGCTTGACTCCAGTTCTGCCACATCTTATAATACTTAGTTTGGTAACTTCTGGTCTGGAGGTTACGATCGAGGCCCGTGAACCCATTGATGACCACAGTGCAAGCATACAGAAAGAAATAGGCCGCAGGGTTTTGTTCTGCCCTGTGTATCTCACTTCTGGTCTGTCTCAAACAGTTACCATAGGTTCCCTTATAATTATCAGAGAGAACCATTGAATTACTTTCAAGAGTAATTAGTCACATGCATCCAAAACCTGTGTGCCACCATGACTAGCTCTGAATTAATGCTTTAAATTAAGATTTGGAAAGCCAGGTGACATGTCTTACCTGCTGTACCTTGAAAAAAAACCTTGTTAAATTAGTAGAACAGTTGCAGCTCCTTGGGAAACTAAAGTACCAAGAGATTTTGAGATCACAGCTGAATTAGGGGTTAAATCTGCTTTATAAATCCCAAATGTTTTCCTACATAATGGTATTGCTAGATCTCTTCTGTCTTTCCAGTTTTGTTGCTTGAATGCTAAGGTGTTCCTGTCTCTTACAGCTGTTCCATATCTCTGTAGCTTTGTTAGAGGTTCTCCTGTCTTTTCCCTCCTGCTTGGCATCATCATGGCTTTCTCTGTTACAATAACGCTGGTGAACTGTGATCTTCTGTTCTGTAGCTGGTTTGAATTTCCCCAGTGCTGGAGCCGAGGGTCAGATCCTGCATTTTTGTCGTCACCTTTTTTTATACATTATTGCACTCTCGAGGAACCCAGTGACTTTGTCCTGTAATTTTGCTTTGGTAGCTGATCTAGGCACAGGTCAAAGGTGATGACCACCATGAGCCAGCAGTGGCTCACTCTTCCTTTGTCCATTTTGGATTCCTGACCAGTTCAAAAACCCAACGTCTCAAAGACTTTCCAGAGTATTCTCAGTGCACCAGCTATTAAACCTCGAAATGCAATTTGGAACATAAACTTTGATGGGATTATTAAATCTACAAGTTTTAGCTGCAAAGAGCTAGGCTGTTGCCAAAGCTCCATGCTTTAGCTTATTAATAGTTACTAAATTGGGGTGAGAGCTGGCAGAGGGCAAGCAGAGCGCGAGATGGAGAGAAGCACAACCCTTATGTGTTCACTATCCTTTTTAGCCTTTTATTTCCCCCATCTGGATTTCCCCCTGCCGAGCGGCAAAATGGACGTGTAGGCCTGCGAGCAGTGCCAGACAGCTAACTAGGCGCTACAAGTCGGCCCCTGATGATGTTTGGCATCGGTGGGCCTCTTTGTGCCAGTGGTTTAGTGCCAAGAGTAATTGTGATTTACACCCATTGCCCCTTTGGTGGCAAAATGGTTTTGATTAAGTGCATACCACGTTTATTAAGTCTTGCACAACCGAGCGCAGGGTCTTGGCTGGGACGCCGTAAAAGGCAGTGAGATTTACACATCTCGCTGCAGGATTCATTTAATCTCTTGGGGATTTACTGACCTTCAATTAGAACTGTTAAGTACTGTTTACTTGGTACCTAAATCACGCAAGACCCAGCTAGAGTTTCTTTTTTGTTTTCATTAGTAATGTTTTGATTAAATGCCGTAGGAGAAGGGAAAAGACCCAAACACAGTGAGACTCAGTGAATGCACGCCCTAAGGAGAAGGACTTTGAAGGTTTTAAATCAAAATACTGTGCAGACCAAACTAACTCATTTTTCCTTAATGATCTCTGATACAGAAGGTCATTGGTTCAACTGAAAGACAAAAAGTTACTTTATGGGAGTCCTGTATGTACTGTAGGAGCCTTCTTCCCTTTCTTTCCGTTCACCTAATCCTACGTCTGTGGGTTTAACAGGATAGTTTCGACTTCAGTGAGCTTTCGAGTAGGTGCTGAAAAAACTTGTCAGGTTGGACATGGAAATTTCATCTGCTTTATTGCCAAAGGACACTGAAGCTGTCTACATTTAAGGTACTTGCAACAGTACGTGGTACTTGCAACAAGTTGGCCACGTAAGAGCATATTGTAAAGTTGGATTCTTCTTATTCTGTCGGTGTTCTTAGAATATAGTCCCAACTGCTTCAGAAAGTCTCCTGTGGTTCAGAGGAAGAGATCTTCTGTCCTTCATTGCCAAATATGCAGAATTTTGAGATGGCATAGAGAGTTAAACAAATCAAGTCTGCCTGAGCCCATGTTACAGAGCAAAACCGCCAGTATTTCAGGTCTACATTCTCGCTCAGTGATGTGCCACTCCAGATAGTTGACACTGAGGTCACAGAAGGGAAGTTGTGTTTGTGAACTGATGTGAATCAGCGGTGAGTTTATTCTTAAAAACGTCTCTTCTGTGTAAATAGCTTCTGGTCTTCCAGAACACCACATTTTTAACAAATGGCTGAAAAATGTTGGTGAATTGTGAGCAACTGGGTGTGAATACTCGAAGTTCAGAAGTGAACTACTATTGCTTCATTTGTTGGGTGGGTTGGTCATGTGGCATCTTCCTGTGTCCTGGTTAGATGAACCCACACAGCAGACTGAGGACCTGTTTGCTGGGATGAAACTCGAGGCTGACAATTTAAAAATTCCTTTTCCACAAGTATTCTCTGAATGTTTCTTTAGAACTTGGCTGCTGCTGAGACTTTTCCTGCCAAGAAATCGGTCGGCTGAACTGTTCATGGAAAGTGAACCCCAAAGGAAGGTGAACACAGGCAAAGAGAATTCCTGGGTTGGAGAGCCGTAGAAATCGTCAGGCATTCAATCAGCTCTCATTAGTAGCCAGCAGCTCGGGCTTCTTGCTTCCCCCTGACTACTCACATTAACAACCCAGATCTCCATCCTTCTGCTTTTTCTGGCTTTATGTCAAGAGCAAGGGAAGGAGGTGTGGAGGGGTTCAATGAAACACTGAAATGGTACATACCCTTTTGATTCAAGTTGTAGAAAGTTTACTACAGACCTAAATCAGGAGCTGAACTAATGTCTCCCGTCACAACCGCAGCTATAGAGCATCTGAGCTGGAGCACACAAAGGGAACGTGTCGGTTTTCGTCATAGAGCAGGGCTAAATGAAAGTCCACTTATTCTAAGGTGCATCAACTAACCTCTGTATGGATTTTGGATTCTGATTTTTACACAGCCTCATCTGCGTAGTGGCTGGTCACATACATGTGTGTGTGCTCAGCAGTAACTAATTCAGTGAAAGGAGAAGGGCATTTAAAATGTTTTCCAAACTGGTAGCATTAGACAGTCCAAGACCAATGTGAGACTAGAGGAGGAGTAGGAAGGAGAGAGAGGAGTACGAAGTCTCAATATGACCATGTTTGTAAAGCTGGGTTGTAAGCACCTTATTCTCTACTTTAAAAAACCAAAGCAACACAAGGTATGTATTTTCTGTTCCCATAACTGCATTGGCTCCTCATGTTCTGGCAAAGTAAGGTAAGGTAAACACACAGTCATTCATCCTAGAGCTCAGGTTTTACTGAGCTTCATCACACTTGTAGCCAGGTTGGCAAGTGCCATTATACAAAAAAGTGGAAAGTGGCAGTTTATAAAAGACCTCAGTGGTGAACAACAGGGTGCCATCAGGTGTATAATACTGGGAGTTGTATTCTTGGAAGAAAAGTGTAATTGGAAGTGAAGCGTGTCCAAGAAGTTCACCAGTACCTAGTTCTTTGGGTGCCTCGTTTACAGTGTGCTACCTGAGAAATTTTACATGGTTTGGTTTGCTTGTTTTCATTGTGTAGGATTACTACACCCCACTGCTATAACTACTATGATTTTGTTTTTAAACTGGGACCTGTAAAAGCCCAACTCCAAAACATCCACAGGGTCTTTCTACAGTTCTAGATCCAGCACAGCCTTAATGCATGCATCATGGCCATTTTGACCAGGCTGCAAATTGTCCCTAGATCCACAACGGGCAAGAATGAATGCCCAGGTCCAGTTTAATTCAAATAACTTGACGGGCCTGTGGCTGTCTCTGTTGTTGTTCAGTTGATGCCAAGCTCGAAGAAAGGACAAGGAGCAGCTGGGTGGAGTCGGTGAAGCCAACAGGCATAATTAATGCAAGCTTGGTGGTAAAACAGGGAATTACTTGACAAAGCAGGAACAACAGTGTGGTAGCAGTTTCAACAACTATCCCTTCTCGCCTGTCTTTCTTTACACATGCTAAAGCTGCAAAAAGGCAAACTGTAGCACGTTTCAGTGCCAGCTGCTGTTCTGCTGGGGGGTGGTGAGTACAGTCAGCCAGGGCTGCCAGCAGGGCAGACATTCCTTTGGCTACTTGAGATACATTAGCCAGTCCCACAGCCCCTGGAAAGCTGCTACTGCCTCCCTGCCTTGCAGTGGGCCCAGGCTGGCTGCTGCGTGTTGATGAATAGGAGGTGCTAATCTCCTTCTTCCTAAGAGACCTCTTTGTCCAGAAGTGTTGGAATTTAATTGGCTTGTTCACACTTTCTCCAGCAGACTCTGGCATGAACAGTTCCTCCACACTCCGCCCCCACTCTTTGGTTCCTGGTGTCAACAGGGCTGGAAGTGTTCTCTGTCCTTTACAGACAGTCCTCCCTCCTCCACACTAGGAGCACAACTGGGTGGACTGTTGGGGGTTAGTGTGCTGGAAGCTGTTAATCCTAAAAAGTGATTAGTTATTTATTTTTGTCTGAAAGGATTTAGTCCATTGCACTTGAATGCTTGCAGGGAGGGAAGCATTGTCTGTGACCAGAGCATTAATTCTTGACTGGCAATGGAACTAAAAAGTTAAATTCTTGTCAATCTTACATTTGCTTCAGTGCATTATATCCTGACTCCTCTTTGCATCTAACAGTTACAGTAGCATCTCCTGGTCCCATTGAAAGGTTCAGATTCCACGGTGCGAGGTGTTGGGCACAAACACGATGAAAACAGGCTTATTTTCTAGAATGATTTTGTTCTCTAAATAAAGGTGAATCAGACTATAATGAATGAAAAAAAAAAGCCATTTGTTCTCTTTCTCACTTGTTAGAGAAACTGCATTACACAGAGACTTAAATTTTTTTGCTCTCATTCTTGTATGTTTGGAAACAGAGTCTGGCAGACAAATAGTGTTAACAGATGCTGTTAGCTCAGTATCCCGAGTGCTGCAGACTCTGTGCTAGTTTGAGTTGCAATGTGTTTGAAGAAGCCCTTTCTGTTGTCCTTGACCCTCCGTGCAAGGTTTAATTCTAAGGAGGCCTTAGCTTTCCTGGTTGCATCCCTACATCCTCTGACAGTCTTATATTCCTCCCAAGTGGCCAGCCCCTCCTTCCATGAGGTGGAAACTCTCCTCTTCTGCTTGATTTTGCCCAACAGTTCCCTGTTTAACCATGCAGGTCTCCTGGCTCCCTTTCTTGACTTCCTACCTGTTGGGATGCTCTGATTTTCAACTTGAAAGAAGCAGACCTTAAATGCTACCCAATTATCTTGGGCCCCTTTGCCTTCCAGTGCCCTATCCCACGGAATTCCCCCTAGCAATTGCTAGTAGTAGTGTTGCTCAAAGCTACTGAAAAGATTTACCTCTATAACACATTGTGGAACTATTGCTACTTGGACCCGAGGTCTTGATGCCTGGGGAGAGTGTTTATGATGAGCTCCAGGCCCGGCAGTGTGTCAGTGCAGGTAGTCCTCACACCCGTGGTTGGGGGCACCGCAGTACCTTGATGGTTTTGGAGCTGAGAACTGAGACTGTTGAACAGCCTCTGCAGGGTCTGTGTCACTGTTAAATAATTGTTCCAAAGAAAGTAGGGGGTTGTTTTTTCTTTTTGTTTTAGCGGGTTGAGTCATAGCCAACAAACAGAAAAATCATTCCATGGTTATCTGAAAGACGATGTCATATACAATGGCAATTAGAAAGATTTCCAAAATTAAACCTCCAAAGGAGGAAGCGAATTACAATGCAAGCAACCTCTGACCCTAGAGAATCATAATGGCTTCCTGGATTTGGAGATATTATGAGCTAAAGCCAGAAAGGTACTGCTGCTGGGTCATAATAAGTGTTAAAATTAGAACACAATGTGGTAACCTTGGGTGTGTCTTTCTGATCTGAATTCTCCTCCCACCCACACCTCTGTTTAATAATGATGTGTTTTGAAAGGCCTGTGACTGGCTGCCTTAAGGTCTAGGCGTTTGCACCAAGTGCATCAGCTTTGGTAGTTATCGCTCTGCCAGACAGCGTGGGCCACAGTCCAAAAAAGCACAAGAGTACTTGTTTACACTTCAGTATGGCAACAACTCTGCCAAAGTAAAGATGGCGGCTGTGCTGGGGTCAGGGAAGTTAGATATGGGTGCACATGAACTCCCCATGTCTGAGAAAGCTTCATCTCAGTATAATTTTTATATTTATTTTGACATTTTGGCACACTTTCTGGGCATGGACCTGCATGCTCATCCCTTTGGGAAATGGAGATCTTGTTGCCATATACACCCCCAGCACAGACCTATTATTCCTCCAAGAGGAACACAGAGGGGGCTGGTCCCATTGTACCAGGCTTTGTACAAACACATAGTAAAAAACCAGCTCTGGCCCAAAAAGATAATAAATAAATAAAATTACAGTCTAAACAGACAAGGCAGACAGTGGGTCTCTCTTGGGGAGAGTGACAGAGAGATAAGATGGTCTAGGAAATGTTAGGACATTTAAAATCTTTTCCTGTTCTCTCTCACAGAAGAAAGAACATTATATTTGGCTACTTACATGAATCCAGATTTAAAAATAGCTGGGTTCCTTCCTGACTGAGGGAGAAGGACAGAAATGAGCCAAATTTATTAGCTGCCTAGCAAGCTTGCATTGAATTTTTGCTTGTCAGGACTCCCCCAAGTAATTGCATTTTTATATACAAGTTGGTTGGGGGAGTATTTCATGAGCAGATACCTTGATTTATGCATGGATATCTGTATTTGCAGGAGAACAACCAGTCAAACGTTTGTGTGAGCAAATTCCAGCCCCGTGAATATTTAGGAAGAGAAATGAAGCCAGGGGGGCAGAATTGTCATTAGGCTGATTCGGGAGCTGGATTTAGTTGAAGGGCAAGGTTTTAAAAGCACCTAAGTGACACGGGAGCCTCAGGGCAAATCTTCACCAGGTGGGGCTTATTAGTGGGAGTGTGGTATCCTGCTAATGTAGCTGGGCTGCTGCTGGATCTGCAGGGCACCCAGGCAGTGCAGGGCTGTGCTGTGTGGTGGATTTAGCAGCTTAGGGACCTCTGCCCTGTGTGCTGTTGTGCGGTATTGACTTTTGCTGTGTACTGTTTTCAGAGGTGATTTAGGCAAGAGCACTGGATTTACACGGGTATTAAGGTGCCTGTCTTCCACTGAAGGCAGCGGAGGCTGGAAGCTTTACATACCTTTTTGGAGGGCCTGAGCCTCGGGGGCAGATTTACAAAGCTGTATAGGTATCTGAAATGCCTGGTGATCTTTACAAAAGCACCAAATGAGTTAGACCTATCTCCTCTTGACTTCAAAGTGACTTGTAGCGATAAGAGAGTTGGTCCAAGATCTGTGTCCCAGCTGCCTGTATGGCTCTGTGGAGCTGGTCTTCAGGAAAAGCACATCTTACCTTGGAGCCCAGCTTGGTCTCACTGAAGGTGAGAGTGCTGTGGGTATTTCTGAAGATGCTGCCTGTCAAAATGATGAGTAAACCTCAAGACAGACAGAAGGGGGTTGCAGCAGGGAAACCACTGACTTGCTTGAAATCAAGTGTGCTCTGCACATGCTTTACTTTGGTTATGTGATAACGAAGCTAAATGTGAAAGGAGAATGGGATTCCTGGGTCTCCCCTTGGAGTATGGGGGATTTAGCAGTGAGGACAAGACATTTAATATAGAAAAATGGAGAAAAGAAAACTGAACATGTGTTTAGGGACAGAGAAATAGTGAAGGGAGAATCAGCTAATGGAGAGAGGGGAAGGGAAAAGAACGGGGAAAAATCTGGCCCAAATGCACTCTGTGCTAGAGTAACCAAAGCTGTTTCTGCAAGATGTTCCTTGTCTTTGTCTGTAACTGAAGGCTTTGAGGACAAGGGAGATGTTCCTTTTGCTTTTAGAGCTGTGTAAGAAGCCCTAGGTCTGTGCTACTCTGTGAGGATGTTTTTTACCAGCAGACTGGATGGCTCAATTTACCATGCAGCAAAGGAAGCTCCAGCATCACCACTGCAAGTCATGTAAGCAGCCAAACCACTAAAGTCCTTTTTCTCCATTACTGTTGCCATCACAGTCATAGCTGGCTCTGAAGGCTTTCTCACAAGGTAATGCTCTGCTAGTCTGAAAGGATGTTAACAGAAGAATGAATTTGTTCTTCTGCCTGACAAAAGGGGGAAAGAAAGACAGATTTTTAGCAGGCTTTCTTCATGTCCAGTTGTAAAGATTCAGCTCTTTGTCTTACCCCCAGTGGCCTGGCTATCAGAGATCTGATTGCTAGAGAGCTGTTGAAACAGATCCTCATCCAGTATGGAAACCCTTTCTCCCGATAGGACCGCTGAGGGGTTAAAACCAGAAAGGACAATGATCTGTGAAGCATGTTGCACAGAGGTCTCTATCATGCAATGAAGTAATGACAAGGGTTTACTTTAAACTGAAATGGATGCGGGTAAGATTTAGACTGGTCTGCTCCCCTGCGGTGGCTCTGCCACAGGGGAGAGTGTGCGCTGAGTAGTAGCCACAAGGCTCCCTTTATTCACCCTGGGCTATGCCACAGTCAGAAGGGCAGGAAGCATGGCAGGGAGGAGGGGAAGGCACGTCCCTGCTGACCCACTGGAGCCATGGTGATGTGACAGCCCTTTCGGAGCTGTGACTGTCCGACTGACAACAGGCGGGTGACAGCTCTGCATGCTGCACGCTGGCTCTTGCCTGCCTCCAGGCTGAGAGGGGAAGGGCCCAGGCAGCTGCCTCCAGTGGCTTCCTTACACATTGTGCTCTTTTCAATGCCAGCGAGGGCGTCTGAGTGAAAGAGAGCGCAGCAAACAGGGACTGACTGACGGGTGTCAGTCATGTTGGCTGCGGTGTCTTTAGAGGGAAGGAAAACAAGTCTTTTTGCTTCCCCTCCAACATCTCCAGTCAGAGAGCCGCCCCCAAGGCCTGCCTCCTGATGCAAGCAGCCACTTGGTACCTTCTCTTTCTTTCGAGTCCCTTCTCAACACAAACCTGTTTTGGTCCTGTTTCCCACTTTAGCTGCTTGCTACAATGTCCATATTATTATTTCTCAGTTGAGCCTAGAAATATTCCTCCTGCAAGTGCTTGCAGGCTCATTTCCACACAATAAGGGCAGTTAGCAATTTCTTCCTATCCCCATCTGCTACCTGCCTGCTCCAGGGGACCCAGTGAATAGCAAGAGGCAATTTCGCTTGATGCTGCTGACAATTTCTATTAAGGAAAGCTGAGAGCATATCAATTAAATAAATATATTATATAGACACAGGCAGCCTTTAGGATTTGCTTCTGTCTTCTGAAGTACTCCTTCATGTCATGCCTTTAAGACATCTTACCTCCGGTAGCAGCAGCTGCCAGCAGGATAGCTGTTTTGGGTCAAGGGAGCCTCAACTCCTGGGAGAGAATGAGCAAAGCTGAAAGAAGAAGAAAAGTGGCAGAGAAAGATTCCCCTTGGGTACTGGGTAACAGATATCAGCTCAGACTGGCAAAACAGCATATAGAAACCAGGCTAAATTTAAACAGATAAAGAGGCAGATAAAGGGAAACCAAGCAAAGCATTAGGATTTCTGGAGCTAAAAATCAGGCTAGTCTGCAGCAACTGAAAGCATTTCCCCATCATTTCCAAGCAGGCTGGACAAAGCACCAGAGAAAGCACACTCTAGGCTGCCCTCATGGGCTCTTCTGGCCACTGTAAGTGAGCGAGCTATGGGGAAGCTTTAGGCTGCATGAGTTTGGTAGCTTGAAGGACTCATCTCTGAGAGTAGACAGCGGGGTGAATTGGTAAACCTGTCAGTCAGCCTCTTAACTAGAGAAAGCTCTCTGAGCTCCTCCTTTGAGTTGCAAAAGCCAGTTAATGGTGTGACAGCATGCCCGGGAAGGTGCATGAGGAGACAGGGGCGCACAAGCCTGGGAAGGTGCACAAGGAGGCAGGGGTGCATGCTAAGGTCAGAGCTGCCTGTAGCCTTGACTGCTGCCTCAGGAGGGAGGAAAGGGTACAAAATTGAAATACCAAGGGCTGGAATTGCAGAGTTGCTCAGCTGAGATCAGGTGTCTGATACCCTTGAAAATCGTCCCATCAAGGTGGAGCCTCTGTAAATGGCACCACTTGATGTCTTAGGCTAATTCTGCAAATGTTGAGCCTGAAATCATGAGACAAGAACTTCTGATAAGCTTGAGTCCCTGGAGGCTTTGGCAGCTCACTTAGACTTGCAGGATTGGCACATCAGGAGGTTTGTTTCTTCTGCAGCTGCAAACAATGAGTAATCATAATGTGCTTTTTTCCAGCCGTGTTAATTTACCCATGGAGGGCTCCATTGGAAGCTTTTTGCTTGAAGGCTCTGGACAGCACTATTGGAAGGATCAAAATTCTATTTAATGAGTTGATATTTGGGCCCATTTCTCCTTCTCTGAAAAGCTAACTGGTTTGCTAGTTGTTCTAGTTCCTGATAGAAGCAGAGGTATGAGCTGGAACAACCTACTGTATGATGAGCCCAGACCTAGGCATCGTATCTGATCGTTGTTGGGCCAGAAGTGATGAAGATACTGATCTCACATTTGCAACTCAAAAGCGTAGGGTGGTCCCGTAACCATCTTTACTTTTGGACTCGCAGATAATAGCAGAGGCAAGTAATAGCTTTTACCTGAGCAGTTAGCCCAGAGGCTTTGACTGTTGGCTGTGGAGCTGCCCCCTGTGGTATGCAGCCCTGGTGACCCCAAGGCTGGTATGCAGAAATGTACTTCAGCTTTTCCAAAAAGTTCTGATTGCAATTCAAAAAGCTCTCTGCTGGTTTGGATGAAGTGAAATGTAGGGAACTGTTGTTTAAGAACACTAAATACTGGATTTTCTTGATGCTTTATATCAGCTGCCTCGTTCTTTCTCAATACAACGCAAGGGATACAGCCTGCTTCTTAGTCCCACGTGGGATCAGATCAGGTATCTGAGTGGTTTCTCCACATTTATGTTTTACCAAACTATTTACAAATGGAGGTGTTAATTCCCTCGGCTTTTGTGGTTTATCAGTGCAGGAGACAGGCAGATTCACACTTGCTGGGGTCAGCTTCATCTTGTGTGACTGGTAAGAGGTAGGCTTTTTAGATAAAAACTTGTCTAGTTCAAGAAAGTGATCTCCTGTGGTCAGAGTCAGATGAAAACGTCTGAACCGAGGATAGCCAAGCTTCATGAAATTTTTAATGGTTAGAAAGTTCATAATAATGTGTTAATCTAAACATAACTGTACTTCTCTGTGCCCTAGATCTGTGTTTAAATTATCCACATTATTTGTGTGATGTCTGATACCATTATAATATCAGACATCTTTTCTTCGTGCCTGTCTGAGTTGTGTCCTATCGGGTGGATGCATTCAGTAATTTCTTAGCAAGTCCCGCCTTCCTGAAGTTTCTTCAAAGGACTTTTTAAAAAACCCCAACCGACCACACTTGAATGGATGAGGCAAGTAGGAGCCATAAATAGGGACAGAAGGGAAAACTCGTAAATCTAAAGTAGTTCTACAGGTTGAATCTTTGCCTTTTTGTCTTGGTTTTTATTGCCCAAGGTCTTACTGAGGAAGAGCAAAGACATTTTTGTTACATTAAAGGTAACGGAGGGATGTCTGCCTGATTCTTATGTGCCTTTTTTGGTGTTGATATTAAGGCTGGATTTTTCTTGGATGCAGCTTTCTTTAAAGCTGTGGAGAAAAGGAAAGTTTTTCCCCTACTGCCCTGCTGCTCCGTCCCGTTCCCTCCTTCCCCCTCCTTTCCTCTTGGGTTCCTTGCCTTTCATGTCTTTGTTTGACATCTAGGAAAGAATCATGAGGTGCTGAATATTATTAACTTCTAAACACCTAAGAAATCAGTAGGAAATCGCAAACATTTCGCCCCCCTGACAGTCTCTGTAAATGACCTGTCCGAAATCCCTCCCCTTCTGAGATGAAAAGAGGGAGCCAGGCAGAACGGAGGAAAGAATGGGGAGAGCCAGGGAGCGAGAGGGATACGCAAAATAAATGAGAAATATGATTAACTTACTTCCTTGGCTGGGTCTACAGCTGTTTCTGGGTATTTAATAAACAGGTTGACACTCCAGGTTCCCCTCATTAGGTGATCACTAAGGTCTGGGCTGTCATAAATCAAAGAGCCAGGTTATCAAGGCCTGTGATCTTTAACTGTACAGGGGCGCCCAACTGTCTGCCATAACGAGGGCTAAAAAGTGCAAGCTGTAAAGAATTAGCTGGCTGCGGCACCGGGATACACGCGCAGGGGCACAAGCACCGTGCCGGCTCTGGAGTGATCGCCCAGGTGTGTGCGTCCGTGGGCTCCTGGCGGTGGCCTGACAGCAGCTCCTGCCTTCAACGCGAGCGCGTGAGGTGGTGTGAAAAGTGAAAAGCAACGGGGTGGAAATCTGCCAGAGCCAGGCAGTTTCTGTCTCTTCGTGGGGAGAATATGACAGTCATCTCAGTTTTATGTGTTTGTGAAAGGGAGAGGGGTTGTTTTAATTCTTGGGCGACCAGAGGAGCCAGTTCTCTTAATTTACTTCAGGAACGGGGGAGGAGACCCAGCATAGCCCAGCCTGCTTCTGTTTGTGTCGTTCAAGCACTAGATCAGGCACCCCAGATCCTTTATATATGTTAGGCAATTTAAGAGGAATTATTGCTCTGTAAGGCAGCTTGGTCCTGCAGCGTCCTTTGTGAAGGAAGATAGGGCCTGCATAGCACATTTTTACACTGTGGGTAAGGCAGAAACAGGAAAGCAGGACCACCTGAGGCCTGCAGCCTGAGGTCCCATGGCAAACCTGGCACGTGAAGAAGTTCTGTGAACCCTGGATTAAGGCAGAGCATCAAACCACACAAGTTTTGGCAGCAAATGATGCAGACTTTGAGCGAGAGCCAGGTAGACTTCTGGAGGGAAAAGAAAGTGTGGTCAATCTCAGTCCCAGTTTTGTGAGAATATGAGATCATTTTTAGATGGTGGGAATGTTCTCCAGTTCTTGGTTTTCCCCAGTTTTGAATAGTCAGTCACCCACAAAACCAGGAAAGGCTTGGGAGGAGTTTCTAAGCTGATTCTGCAGATCAAGATGCTCGCTGACACAAGCACCAGTGGTCAGAAAGAATGCAACTTTATGCCACTGGCATATGCAGTATGTGCTAGAAACTGAAATGAGAAATTGAGGAAAAAAGGAAATAAGATGACCTCCCAAAGGAGACACGTATTCATGTACCTTAATCAATGCGTGGGAAGCGCTGAGCTCCTCAAGTCCTGTTGTTACTGACTTTTGAAAGAGCAAGAGTGGGGACTATGGCCAGAGCACAAGCTGAGGATTGTCAAGCCCTTTGTCAAGCCGTTAATGGGACAAGTCAAATTTCCACACGTATCTGGAAGTATAAAGCACAGCTCTGTGTGAGAAGGTGGGAAGCCTTACAGCTGCAGGGGGAGACACCGCCTGTGGGGTTCAGCAGTGCCCTGCAGCAGATAGTTGTGGCTCTGGTGGTGGCATCTCCCTAAGCAATCATCCATGGAGCAAGATAGATGCTCCTTAGGCTGTTCATGTGAACTGGGGACACTTGCAATGGGGCACGTATGAGGAACCACATGGGTGGGGCCAGGGAAGAAGCTCTGAGTTATGTTTATGGTCCGAATGATCTCCTAAGCTGGGCCTCAGGTACTGCTTCCCCTCTTGGACTAGAAGGATGCTGCTCTGTAGAAAAAAGGCTATGGGAAATCAGATGGTGCAGAGCTGACTGCTGTTTTCAGGGACTGAAGGCCCCTAAAGCCTCATCCCAGCAAACATGGATTCACCGAAGCAGCCGTACACCTTGTCACATCTTGTGCGAAGGCCCACATCTACCTGTCTACTAGATATTCAGCTGATAGGGTAAGTGATGTCCCTAGAGTTAAGCCACCGCTGAAATTCCTTGAGGGGCTCAGAGAGTGCAGTTCCAGCTCTGCTGCAGTCACTCCAGGGCATTCCATGACTATTTATGATGGTGTATGTAGGTTTACTACTTTACAGATTGTAATGTGACTCACTGCCATAGGGGAGAAAACTGCAGTGCTAAAGCATGACATACTGCCCCTTGGACATCAAACCGTGTGGCTTGTGTCAAGCTGGGAGGTGGAAACATCTAGTTCACAACAGGGTGTTTTCCTGGCTCTTTCTCCTCCTGTTTTCCTCATCCACATATTCTATCTTTAAATGCAGAAGCATCTGTCTTATGAAAAAGCACCTAAAGCTGTGCTCATAAAGAACAACAATCAGGAGAGAATCTCTTAATCCAAAGGCATGTTTTTTTTAACACACCACCCACCACCCCTCAGCCCCCCAATTGCAGCAAGTAATATAAGTAATATACAGATTTTGGAGGAGATCAGAGACAGATCTTCAAATTTCTTTCTGACACATCTTCAGTCTGCCTGAGAAATGTTTTCAGCATGTCAAGATTACATCTTGGCAACAGAATAAAGTGCCTGAATGTTCAGCAGAGCTCAGCACCGAACCTGCGGTCAGTGTAGTCTCTGCTTTTGCAAAGGAGCTGTGTGCTTCCCCATAGCCCCGGAGGACTTACCCACCTAGCTAGAGGCACACATTAGAAGTTTCAGAAGTGCTTAGTTGCTTTAGGATTATGCAGAGAGGTTTTTTACAAATGCAGATAGATAACAGTATCTTCTTGAGAAAGCTGAAAGGAATAGGATGCCTAAAGCCCTCTCTGCCTCCAAAAATCATTCCTTAGGCGCTGTATCCTGTGAGTGATTTTGAAAATCCTGTCCTGAATCCTGAAGTCTTTGTTCAGCTCTTTCTTTGTGCTTGGACATGACTTTCATTGACTATTGTGGTAGCTTTTCTTGAACAGAGTCAACTTTCTAAGCCTCTTCTCCAATAACAAATTTTCCAAAAGTGGCTTGAAATCAAAAGTCTTCCGAAAAGCATTTCTGTTACACCTAATGCAGGTATACTATGAATTTGGTCCGGTATGTTTCACATTCTGGCATATAGGGTCTATATTATTAATCACTGGATTGTGTGTCAAGACTTTAGGTTCTTGAATTTCAACCTAGGGATATGAGTTACCAACCCAAGCAAGCAAGTGAAAATCTTCTAAGTTATTGCAGGAAATTGCCATCACTACCAATTTGTAAGGAGTTTCCCGTGTTCCTGTTAACCAGTTCCTTTCTGTAGCATATATTGAGGCAAAACACAGGATATGTTTGTGCAGTGTTTGCTGTCCCATCAAAGTCATGACTGCCAAAGCGTGGCTGGTGTGCTGCATGTCACTGTTACATACCCTTGGAGAAAAGATTTCCTATCTTTAGATATTAGGAAAGAAATACTTTGTTCTATATGTTTATCTTGTCATATTTTAATCCCTAGGGAAACATGAAAGTTTGGATTTGAGTGTAAGTACATGCTAAAGGAATCAGAAGTTAAATAGTTAGGAATTTATTTGGAATCTTTGTATTTTCTACTCAGTAAACCACTGAAACTTCCTGAGAAGACTACATCTCTAAAAACCCATTTTTTCAGGGCTAGGACTAACTCAGTGAGGTGCTGCTGCTGCAGCTGTTCACGTTCTCTTTGTTTTGATTATTGTATCCTTCTTTTTCTTCTGATACAGGTATTTGATGGGGAGAGAAGTTCTGCACAGAGGAGTTCTCATCCTAATGAAGTAGTAGAAGAAGGAGGGTCTGAGGCAGCAGAGGTCCCTCTCTGAGTAGGTAGGAACATTCATTTTTGGTGTGGCATGACTGCTTTTTTAATGAAAAAAAACCCAAAATGCTCCAACTAACTAACCTACTTGCAGTGCACATTGAGGACAGTAACAGAAAAAAAAATGTCCTTGTGATATCCTGGATGGAATCTCAGACTTGGTCACTCGTATATATGGTAGGTTATTTGTTCATTTACTGTACTTTCCACCTGCAAAATGACAAAGTGCTGTGTTGAGGTGAGTGTGTTGTGGTGTACAGTGCAGTGAGCAGTGAACAGAGAAGAAGAGGTGGGTTTGCCTCAGGACTGGGCTAGCAACAGCTGAGCCATTTCACAGAAAGGACTAGAATATGCGTGTTGGCTGATTGGGAAGATGGGCTGGGCAGCAAGTGAAGGAGATCTGTAAGTCTAAATAGAGGGAAACCAGAAAAAGTAGTGGGAGAAAAGGATTTGTAGGGCTACAGAAGTTGTGGTTTCTGATTTGGAGTACAAAGCAGTACTGGCAGAGCTCTGGTTCCACCACTTCTGCCCTGTGGAGACATGACTGCTTTTCTTTCTCAACTTTTTCCTTCTAACTTTGTCAGTGCCCTGCTCCCTGATGACTCTAAAAAGCACTGGATTTAGTTGAATGGCTTTGTAATGGCATGAGCTGGATGGTTTTGGGCACAATTTAATCCTTTGTTTCTGTAGGGTACTAATGAGCTGTTTCCAAGTCCTCTGGTGCCACTGGAGAGTCATTTCGTGGCAACTTTTCTGCAGAAAGACAGAGCTCGGGGTTTCACATGTGATGTAGTTAACACCAGCTAAGTGCTGTGTGAGCACCTGGTATTGTTTATGTGTTTCTGAGTTAGGCAGACTGTAATGTTAGCTTTTTCATGAGTAAGCAGAAGACATTGTCATATTAGAACATACCTCACTGGGAGAAGACCTCTGCACCCACTTTATGTCTTTATCTGTAGGACTTCATCGTTTGCCTGACTTAGATAAGGTCTGAACTGATAAAGTTTTTATTTAAGCTGTAGATGTTATTGCTATTACTGTTTTTAAATTTATATAGAGGTTGCTAATTCATGAAAATTTGAAGCTAAGTATCAGCACTGAGGAACATGGCAAGTTCTCTGTCAGTTGACGTCTTCTGCAGCAGTGGAGTTCTCCTCTTTGTAAGAGATGTTTATAGATGTGGTGTCAGAAATATATATATATTAATTTCTACAGTCTCTTCTGTGCTTTTATTTTTTAATGAAACTCCCTTGATTTTAAAGGTGTTCTTTGTGGGACTGAATACTTGCTGGAGAATGTGCATGACAGAACATGCCACGGTCCATGATGCGAGTAGATTGTTTTATAACCCAGTAAGGTGTGGGTCCTGCTGTTCTGCATGTGAGGGGTCTGGGAAGGGCTACCTGCCCCAACGATGGCAGGGAGGAACAAAGCAAAATAGGGAAATTGAGGGTTAGGGTATGTGGTTATTTAATACCTTAAAAGTCTTTTGTATGCCTTCTGATGGTTCACCTGGAGGCTTCTCTAAGGTCAGTGTTTGTTCAAGTTCTACTTGTAGAGAAAGTTAGAGAGTGAGCGAGAAAGAAATGAAGAGCAAACCAGAAACCTCTTTCAACATATTTAACTTGTTACTAGTTTCTTGATGTCCCTACTGAAAAGGAAATAGGGGAAACCTTGGAAACCCAAGCATTTTTGGCTGCTGTTAAGTTAGGAGCACCCTGGTGAATTATTTTTCCCTTCTCCAGTCAGAACTGTGGCCTGAGCTGCAGATCAAAGAAGAGCAGCACTTTGGTTAATCTGGCATAAAAATCTAATTTACCCCAAAGAGACAAGAAGAAAAAGAAATTGAGGCCCAGGCTCCATGGCAACTGTGAGCTAGATTGTTTGAATAGTGGGTAACTAACACAGTTTAGAGAAAAAAAAAAAAGGTACTTGGAAAGATATATTGCTACCATATTGGAAAGGACATTGCATCCCAAGCCAGGGATGTTTCCTGCTGTTATGGGGAGTGTTCATACCAGTGCCTAGATAGGCTTCTGTCCTGTTTTCCTCCAACTAGTACAGAGATGAAAGGTGCCCAGCTGATGTAACTTCAGGTCCGCTCCAGAAGATGTGTGCTGAGGACACAAGCAATGCTTTTCTTCTTTGAATCTCTTCTGCAGCACACACTAACTTTATAACCATGGAACCAGGGGAATTTGACATGGCAGGTCACCATTTGTTGTGGGTTTGACCACATACCAGACAGTGCTTACTTATGACATTGAGCTATAATGCTGTGTTTAGGGGACATGCTGCACTGTGACCTCGTACAGAGCTGTTGGGTCCTATGCTGTCAGGTGCAAAACTTGCTGGAGGCTGTGATGGGGGACTTGAAAGCTGATTCAGGATTCCTGTTCCTATTCAGGATTGGCTATTCCTGGTGAATCTCACAAATCTACATCATGCTAATCAAACCAAAATATTGACCACATACCTGCTGCTGGGCGATCTGAGCTTGTCAGTGTTTTCTTGAGGCCAGTCCAAGTATGGAAGTTACGGGCTGTGGCAACCAGGAGTCTGTGTCCATCCAGTTAGAGCACACCTGCAGCAGTCAGGAGCAGCACTCGGGATGCTCTTTATTAGTCCTGCATCTTTCACCACAAAGGCTCCTTCAGACAGGAGTCTGATGGAGTTGGACTAATCACCCAGACCTAGCACAAGCTGCTTATTTAACCGCAAGCCTGAGATACCAAGCTGGGCCTTTTCAGAGCTGGACAGGCATTTTCAGGTGAGTAGGAATCTCCGGAAGGAATTTATGGCCAGTAGTTTGAGTGCTGTCTTGCTCATGTCTGTGAGTGCGTACTCAGGCGAGAGACAAATCTGTCTGAAGTCCTTTGAAGGAAATTCTGGTTCCTGTGTCCATAGCTGGATTGTTCTATTGCTTAATTATCTGTTTTATTAGAAAATTAATGACACTTAGGTTAATGTCAAACCCAGATATTCTTGCTGTCACAGAGCTGGTTACATTTTGTTCTCCCCCCAAGTGGCAAGACAAAAAAAAGTTAATGTCAATCTTTGGCTTTTTCACCCCTTACCTGCTACAAAAGAAGAATAACGTCCTGTTCCCCCGTTTGGATGGACAATAAGTGCAATTTCATCAATCCTTTTCCTCCAATGATGTTTTTGAACCTTCCTATTGTTGGCGGTAGTCTCCTGACTGCCTGTAGCTGTCTTGTAGTGAGGTGGGCAGAAGGCAATGCCAGCTGCATGCCAAGCACCGACAGGGAAAACTGTCTCCCCGGTCAGTATATTCTGGGATGAGATGTCTTCACCTCCTTCTTCCTTCTCCTTTTTTGGTGACATCAACTAGTGGATCAAAGTGTAGTTTGTGTTACATTGTAGGTTGAAGACCTTTCCCTGAATATTGCTGCCACTTGTTCACATCTGTTTGAATTTGTCATAGAACATTTTGTATTTGTCTATTTTGTTCTATCTTGATACAACCAATCTTTATTTTTTCCCCCCCAATCTGTGGAGATTGTTGACTTCTAATGATACCTTCCAAAATGGTTGCTGTGTGTCTCTGAGGGCTGTCTCTGCTACTGACTCCTGAAACAGGAGCTGATATGGTCCCCAGTACAACTGCATGGCAAGTGTCCTGTCACTTTGACAGCAAATTGCTGGTAATTTAAGAGGATTTCTAGATAGCTGTACACCCAAATTGTGGTGATTTTAATCTGCATTTGATTTCCCTTGAATGCTTTGAAAACATTAGGTGGACAAGGATTAAAAGCATTGCTTTTTTTGCTTTACTGTTCAGAGTAAATCACCTCTAATGCTTCCCCTCATAATCACTGGGACTGTTGCCCCATTAGAGGGAAGATAATAAATGGAACATAATTTGTTCCTGACCACTCGGCATTGACAGTTTTTCATCATCCTATTGCCTTCCAGTTACTTCTAAATGGTTTAATTTTTGTTCCCATCTTTCCAGATAGTGCAGATAAGTAATTTGTCATTTACTGAGTTGTTTTTTCATAAAGAAGGGTCTTTTGTTTGCCCTCTGTTTCTCCAGAACCTTCTTTGTCCTCCAGAATTACATCAAGAATGATGCTAGTTATTCACCTGTTTCAGCTACTTCTGAACTGCTGCGGGGCTGGTTTCAGCAGCCCTCCATGCTTGCTTGTATTCAGGTCTGGTAGCTAACGGTGACCCGAACGGGACTTCCATGGGGTCTGGGCCCAGTCTGGGATTCCCCCCATCCCCATTTCCCAGAAGGAAGCGCACTGCTGTTCCTGCCCCTGCACGTGCAGGTGGTGATCCGAGCCCTCTGCAAGCGCAGGATCCGATCCCTGGCTTGGATAATTTATGAAGTTTCCATTCCTCTCTGGGGAAAGAGGATTTAGCATGCAGACCCCAAGTGGGGCTCTACTGACTAAAGTGTTACTGAACCTGCTTTGTCTTTGGGCTGGACTCTGGCTTTTTCTATGATGGGAAAAACTACCTTGAGTCACCGTTAATCTTGTGAATTTGGAAGCAAAGAAGGCATTGATGACTTTCTTGTTTCTTTTTTCATAGTGGTTTTTACATCTGGTGTATGGGATTTGTTTTGCAGTTCTGTCCCTGGTTTTTCTTCCCTCTCTCTCATTTGTTCTTCCATGGTATTAACCCTTACTCGTGCGTTACTATTTCCATATTAGTGTTTAAGTTTTGGAGTTAATTAAGATCAGAGACATTCCATTTCCCTTCTGTGAATTTGCTACTGTACCCTTAGTATAGTCTGTTCCAGTTAAGTTCCAACCTTACGCTGTGTCACTTCCCACTGGAAGTCTTCCAGAGAGATCCAGTGTCTACCAGTTCCCCCAGTTTGTTGACATCTTCGGTTCTGTAGCCCAGTGTCCCGTGTCCTTTTCATGGTCTGATCCTACCTTTTCTTTAATTTTAAGAGGTCATGCCTCTGTGCCTTTTGCCTCCCTCCAGCAAAACATAAAATGTTTCCAATTCCCAGTTAAAGTAAAGCTCAGTCTGATTCGTTGATGGGAACTCCATTTGCACGGAAGAAAGATTTTTGAACTGGAATCTGCTGGTTTGATAAATCCATGTTTGTGATCCCTTGTCATTTGCTGTTAGTGAACAAACCCGATGGTGTGGATTTGCATTCCTGTAAAACCGTGGGCAGCGTGGTGTTTGATCTGAGCATCTGAGTCACAGGAGAGCCAGCAGATTGGGTCTGTGAACAAAACCATTCACTATTCTCTTAGACATCCACTCAGAGAGCAGAAACAACAGCATATGACTTCTGTGCCCAGTTACACACTGTGTGTAACTAAAGAGCTGAACCAAACGCTTCACAAATGCTCTGTAGTCTGAAAACAGCCAGTGAAAGTCTCCAGCAAAGGACAGCACACGTTCAGAGAAATTACCCTTCTTTAATGCTTTCTGAAAACAAAATAGGGCTAAATTTGCAGCAATCCCTAAGGAGCTATCTGTGAGCACTATCTGCAAATAATAATTTAATCAGCTTATTGGGCTGCCCATGGTCACAAAGCTGTAATTGATTAAAAATGATCCTTTTTGTAACAAAATAAGGCTGCAGAATAAAAATGAGATTCTAAGGTGATTCTAATGTGCCCTGCTCTGGCAATATGATAAGGAGCAATTCTGTAGAAACCCAAAGAATCTCACAGCAAAACGTTTGGGGACTGTTAGAGAGAAGTCTTTTTTTCAGACCCTAGTGTGTTTTAGACTGAATTTGTACTTTTTTCTTTCTTTTTTTTTTTTTTTTACAGTGTATTCATGTTTCCTAGGGAGCTGAACTGGGGAGAGGGACTCCTTTCAAAGGCCACATGGCCTGCTTCCAGTTCTGATAGATAAAGTCAACCTGCTTGGCCCCCCGAACAGGAAATAGGATGCTGCCCCTTTAAGCAGACTGTAAGGAGTATGGAATTACGGCTAACTTGGTTTGGAGCCTTTGTGTAAGGCTTTCAGGAAGAGATAAACCATTAATCATGCACAATTACTCTGACCTTGCATGAACTAAAGCCTCTCTGAACACATAAGATTGCCATCTCTGGGGACCTTGAGACACTGACACGATCACTCGGTACGGGGGCATTGGAAACTGCCACACAAAATGGCTGAAAGCTTGGCCTTTATTTCCTTTGCTCAAACCGGAGTCTTTCTTTCCACCCCGGGTTGATATTTATCTTTTGAACATGCTTGTGTTGTAAACGAAGGAGAAGTCGTTTCCCTTGAGCCGAGATGGGAGCTCATAGAAAGGGAGTGGGAAATGATAGCGGAGCTGTAAGAGAGTCGGTTTGGGGCTTGATCAGATCTTTTCTTCCACTGCCCGAGGTGGAGCTCTTCACGCTGATTTCTGCTGACTGCTTGTTGGGGACCCTTTTTTTCTCTGGGGTTACTGCAGAGAAAGCACAGGCATTACTGTCAGTGGCAGAGATTCTTAGGTAGTTTTGCAGTGTAATTTATTTTTGCTGGTTTTATTGCTTTACTGGAACCATCCTAACCTGTTTTAACCTGATTTTAGATGGTAATTTTCAGGGTCGGTTTACATTCCCTCTATTAGTCTTGTTTAGCATTTCTCTCACCTCAAACTCCTCAAATGAGCACTTCTCACACATGTACTAGGATGTATTTTCCTCTGTCTCTTCTTTCCCCAACCTCCTGGCACTGGCAGCAATATGTAAAGTAATAGTAATAAATAAGCAATTAAGTATTTACTCATTAAGTAATTATTGATTCTAACTGGTCATTTTTCAAAATTAGGGTGAACTAAAAATGCAGCTGAGCAGTTGCAGAAGCTCAACTGATGAACTCAGCAGAGTACAGTGCCTTGGCTGTATCTGATCCTTCATCATGCGCTTCATCCCTGCGGCTTCATTCACTTCCAACATCTATCCTGTGGAAATATTTTACTTACATGACCTTTTTACACTGGTATTTGCTGAAGTGCAACCCCTACTTTGAACTTAGTTTTACATTGATAACGTTGTCATTTCTCCCATTTCCCAAAGGACTGATTACGTGTGTGTGTGTTTGGATGTGCAGCGGGAAGCTGATACTGCTGTAGTGTAGAATTAGTAAGTTCCCAGAGTTAGGAAGTAGCACTTGGGTGAGTTGTAGGTTTTTGTGAGGAGAAGCCCTGCAGAGCACTTGTCTTGCTGACCCTAGCTTATGTCTTAAGAGGACTACATACCTTTTAAAAAGAAATGGCCTTTGTCTTTGGAAACACTGCAAGTGTTTTCTTTTAGGGACTGGGCTCTCTAGGGTCCATGACTATTTGGCTTGAGTTGTACAAGATCTGATCAGAAACTACTTGTTAGATGTTTTTATTTGTCTGCATTTTTCAAGTCCCCAGTCAGCTGCCAGCAAGCTGTCTCCAGCGCAAGGAAGGTTGACATGAACATGAATTCTGCTATTTCAGCCTTTATTTTTCTGCAAGAAGATTTGTGTTTGAAACCAAGCCTTTCCCTGTGTAGCTTTTAGGAATACTTCATTGGAATTTACACAGATTGCTGCCCCTTTCTTCATTCTCCAAAGACTTGGAAAAACTAATTGTGCATAGACTTTATCTGTCAGTATTCCAAGGTTCCACTGCTGTCCACTGCAGCAGCAAGTGTCTGGTTTTTCAGAGATGTGATTTTAAGCAAATGGAGGTGACTCATTGTGTGTTAAAGGCCTGGCCGATGGGTTCCAAATTAAGATACGTGTCCATCCTGAGCAGTGCCTTTGGAAGAGGATGGGTAAGTCCAAAAGGAATCAATAGGCTCCACATGTTGTAAAAGATGCAGAGAAAGTATATTATGAACTTCTCCCTAAAATGTCCTTTAGAAAGCAGGCAGAATGAAAAAGCCACAAGTACAGTGGTAAGGAGGGCTCTTACAGGTGAGTTACCTGGCAGGAATGACAAACCTGTTGCTTCAGGACATGAGTAGTTCTCTAACGACTGGAGAAACTGGAAGGAAGATTCCTGGAGGTTCTTTGCTGCCAGCTTTCCACAGTGTTCCTGAGCCACCTTCCCAGGCACTGTTCCCAGCAGAGGGGGGATTGGTCCCAGCTGGTTTGGCGTGCTGGCCGGGGTCTGGTGGGGGATTGGTCCCAGCTGGTTTGGTGTGCTGGCTGGGGTGTGGTGGGGGATTGGTCCCAGCTGGTTTGGTGTGCTGGCCGGGGTGTGGTGGGGGATTGGTCCCAGCTGGTTTAGTGGGAAGGGCTGGCTGTGCTGCTGGGCAGCCGGGGTGCCAGGCGGGTGGGAGGGAGCTGTCCAGTACTGCCCGCACTGCGCCCCCTCCGCTCCACACTCGCAGTCTAAGTTCTTTCCCCACCCCTCCTCTTGCATTTTCCACTGATGCCTTCCAAAGGGACTGCCAGTGGCTAAAGGGCTGTTGATTCTAAGAAATATTCCACAGAAAGTCAACTCATTGATAATAAAACAAAACCAAACCAATCAGAAAAGCCCCGCAGGCTTACTACTAAAACAGGGTGGGTGGAATATTTAGTGGAAATTAGTGAAGACCATAGAAATTTACAGGAGGAGGGGAGCATCTAAAAGGAAAAATATCATTTAGATGCCATCAGTTAAATATAACACTCTGCAAGGGCAAGCTGATTTGGTCAGTCTCGCTAAATCAGGCTGTTTCTGAAGATTGCACTTGCTTGTATTCGGGGCAAAGAGATACTGGAAATACGAAAACAAGCAGTTAGCTGACTGGGTAAGCCATTGTTGGAATAGATTGCCATAGGATGTGGTTGATTCATCATCACATGGAGTGCACAAACTGTCTTAAAACGAGTCTGCTTTTAAGCCAGAAGATAGTGCTCTCGGTGATGTTCAGCTTACATGGTGGGGAAGGATAGGTCCTTTCACTGCAGGAGTTCTGGATACTCTGTGTTTTGTAGGATTTCAGGCCACGAGACAGCATTGGCCCCTTCTGATGTTAAATATGTGATCCAAAGAATTTATCTTGGACTGAAGTGTGGCTCTAAGGCACAGACTGGCTTGGTGGTGCTGTGAGGCCACAACTGGTGGTGGCACTCTGGGGTGGCTTTGCAGCCCCAGTTTTCAGAGGGTGTGGACTATCCACCCTGCTCCCCTTTCAAGGAAAGGGGCTGTGGAAGGGATGAGAATTAATTGAATGGGAAAAGGCAGAAGCTTGCTGGTAAGATGGGATGAGAGGGGTCTGTGCTGAAGTATGTGCTTCACTGCACCTGACAAAATCAAACAAAACCAGATTCTCATCTTATGTAGACCAGTTTTGGTCAGGAGTGAATCGCTTGAAATCAGTGTGACAGTTGCATCCAAACACAGCTTGAAGTGATGGTATCAGGCCCACGTTGTTTTTCTGCTTTGTTTTCAGTCCTCTTGCACCTCCTTGTATCCAAAGATGTGGGAAGATCCATTGTAAGAGGTTTTAACAGGGAACAGTTTACTATTTGAAGGGAAAAGGACAGCCCGCTGCTTCCCGGTTACAGTCCAGCTGTTTATTGTGTATCTACACAGCAGTGCTGTCAGTACAGCTAGTGTAGTTCCTCCTGAGATGTCTGTTCACGAGCCACCTCCAGTGCTGTTGTCCACACTGCCAGAACCACAGTATGCTCCACGTGGGCCTACATGGACCTTCCCAAAAAAACAGCGTGCTTCTCCCTTTTGCTATACTGCTAGGAGTTCTCATGCCTTCTAACTAGCTCAGCCACGTGTATTCCAGCTATTGGAATACATATACTTCCAGCTTTGGACTGAAAGTGTGGATATTTTCTTCAGTTTTAGATTGGATTTTGCAAAATCTAAAACCTGATCAGGCAGACTCTGCGAGTCCTGAACATAACCTGGTTTTGCCATTCTGTGGTTGAAACCTGCAAGCCTTTGTTCCTGCTGGTCAGAGAGAGAAAAGCCAGGAGCGTTTCACTCGGGCAGTACAGATCTGTGTGGATTCTCTGCTGCTGCCAGTCCAGGTAACTCAGTTAAACCAGTGGAATAGTTGGCTGGGGGACTGTTCCTGCTAATAGGAAAGAGAGAACTTGAGGGGTTAAAGGCAGGAGCATCCTTCTTATAATTAGGACGGATCAGAAGTGGAGCAAAATGTTCTTGCAGCTGAATCAGCTGCCCTCTAACCAGCCTGGAGTCTGGAGCTGGGGCCTGATGGACACTTGTACAGAATGCAATTTAATCTGTAATGGCTGAGGAGGACTCCTCAAAGTCTGCAGCAAATGGCAATTATTGTCCCTTTTTGTCACATCCCCCCCAACCAAAACAAAAAAAGAGAAAATTAATGAAAATAACAACAGGGAAGGATCCTAACTACTGTGCCCTGCCTCCCCCCTTCTGTTTAGAAATCCTCTGCAATATAGTGACTGAAATGAGCTGCCCAGTATAATAAAATCTCTCGAGCACCAATGTGAAACAAGAATTCCTTCCCCCCTCATATGCACACGCACCCCTTTTCCCTAATGAGCAGGGAGACGCCAGCTTGGGGGCTGCAGCCAGTGTTAAATTAGCAGAGAAGGCCATCCAAAGTGGGCTGACTCCAGCGTAAAGGGCCTTAAGTGTCTGTTTATTAAATCACACCACCGCTTAGAGTCTGCCCTGCTGCCACATCAGAGCTGTCTGCATACAGACAAATCCTGGGCAGTCCCGGGGGATCTTGGTCCAACTGGATACTGGTGGTAATAAAGGCGGGGGGGGGAAAGAGCAACCCGCCACCAACAGGCCCCTTTGTTGGACTCCATCACGCCACCCGTTATTCTTCCAGAGCAGAAAGGCTTTATCTAAGGTCACTGCTTTGTCACAGCGAGGAACCTGGGTATCTTGAATTTGTAACGTTGTCTTCCTCTCGCCATGTTACAAAATGTAAGCTGTAAGTCACAGCAGGCATTGTCTTGTTAACTGCCTTTTGTATAAGCCTTGGAGCGGCTGCTTTCCTCTACCAGTTCTTACTGGGAAGCATGGCCCTTCAGCTTCAACTCTCCTTGCGTTACAGTGTGAGCAGTTATTAATGCCGAATGATTTTCTACAGTAATTCACTGGTGACGGTCTATCTAAAGCTGTTTCAGCCTTAAACCATCACGCATCTGTGTAATTGTACAGCATGAGGTACTACAAGGGCCTGATTCTTTGTGGGATTTCTACCCAGACCTGCAAAACAGTAATAGTGCATCTTCAGCAGTGAAGGCAGACAGGAGAGATACAGCCAAGCTGTAAATCTTGTCCTGTGGGTCAGGAGACATCGCTACTTTTTTCTGCAGCTTCTGAAAGAAATTGTTTACCAAGGGCTCGACTATATTCCGTTCCTTCCCAAGGACTGTTTTTTAAATACAGTTGGAACCAGAGATGCTGGTTTATGACTCTTTCTGGTTATATTACCAATTGGACTGTCTTGCTCCCTACTCTGCACCTCCAAGATAAGTCATCTTTTCTGCATAAATCCCTGGAGGGGAATCTTAGGGAGACATGGAAAACCCTCTCATCCCATAAGGAAGCCTAGGATAAAGTTTGGAAAAGTCTCTGAAATAGCTGAAGGGTTTGCTGAACAGCTCTTAAATGTGCCATCCTGCCTCTTAGCACAGATCTTTCTCTGTAATATGAGTTTTTTAAGTTTTAAACAAATTTTATCCATGTGTTGTCAGGACAGAGAATTGAATGTACAGCACGTGGCTCCAGTTTTATTTTAATAGATTGGTGGAGACTTCCATACATGTATGCCCTGCTCAGCTTGCTGTTTTCTGTCTTCTCGCTGCACATAGGCTTCTGGAGACTCCATTGGAGTCCAGATGGCTGTCTTCTGTGATGGCAGGTTAGGAGTCATGGTAAAGCTTCCTTTTTTGAGGCCCATTGACATGTTAGAAGAGCAGCAGTTGTTAAGCTAATTTGTATGAGGAAGAAGCTATGCAAAGTTTAATATGAAGTAGTTGGTTTAGCTGGCAGAAAGGGAGAGGTGGGCTGTTTTCCATTTCCCTTTAAAATGTCAAACACTAATAGTCTCTTCTGATCATCCTGAGATTGCCAAATAATTGACTCCCGCCTACAGCAAAAACCTCCCTGATCAGCAAAGCAGGAAGCTGACGCCAGCAATTGCCTGAACGTGTCCAAATTAGTCAACCCCTTGCAACCCCAGCAGGGTCAACGGTGGCAGCCCAGAGGTCGTGGGGCAGCAGGAGATGGAGGTTGAAGATTGCCCTGCTTCCTCTGCCCTCTCATGCCTCCAGGACATAGCAAGGAGGCAAGGGATTCACAGCTGGAGCAGCCAGCACCTGAACCGTGTGTCCCACAGAGATGTGTTTATTCAGAAGCTCTGCTGTATGTTAGCCAAAATGCCGTGCTGGGGAAGGAAAGGAGGAAGTGCCTGTCTTTGTGAGTGGCAGCAGAGCAGTTGTGGGGCTGACCCAGTGTCAGACAGCTCCTAGCATGTTTGCTCTTTGTGTCCTCCAGCCTTTGCTTGCTTTGCTGCACGAAACTGACGTATTTACAACAAGCTGGTGTCTGTCCCGTTGCTGGATTATTTCTTTTGTGCCCTCCTGTGTTCTGCCACAGCTGTGCAAGTGACTGCAGAAATATTTGAGTACGTGAATATTGCTCTAGTATAGCCCAGTAAAACTTGAGGACATAAAGTATTTGGGAATCCACATGCAGAGTAGGAGCTCAGAGAGAAGCTAGGGAAGGATGCCCACTGAGCCGTTCCCTAGTTGGCTGCCTCAACAACTCATCCAGGTACATGTGTGGGATCGTTTGAATTCGTGAAGTGGTGGAAGTAAAGCAGCAAAGAATCTCTGGCCCCATTCCCCTCTCTCTTGTCTTGAAAGGACTGCAAGTGTGCCTGTGACTTCTTGAAGGCAACTCAAGCACCTACGGGTTGTGGCATTTTCCTAAGATTATTTTAGGACTCGGAGAGAAGATGGAGGGAGAAAGAGGGAGGTGTTGTCTCAGAGCCTCTGAGCAGTACTGCTGTTGTTACCGGTACGATGAGAAAGTTTTAAGAGCAGGCTCTTTGTCTGCTCGCCCGCGTTCTTGTCTGCATTTCCTAAAGCAGAGGAGCTGGGGAAGGGCAGCCTGCCCCTGACGGCTCTCGGAGTGTGCTGCTGCGGGTCAGGACCTCTGCCGAAGGAAGCAGCACTGCCTGTAGGCCTCCCACGTCTCCTCACGGAAAGCAGGGCTTGGATGCTCTGTCACACTCTGACAAAGGTCACTTTTACATCCTGTCTTCTAAAAGGTCACAACAAGACCCCAGGTGCAGGGGAAGAGGAGGGAGAAGAAGGCTTTCTCTCTTCTTTTATTTTTTATTAATTCTTCACTACCACTGGGTAAAAAAATATACTTTGCCCTTGTACTGCCCCCTCTCTCCAACCCACGCTGGCACCTTCTATTCCCAAGCACTAGTAGTGTAAGTTTTCCCCTTGTTGGCTTAACTGGCTGGTTACTGGATTTCCTCCTCTTTCTCCAGGTTGTTCTGTCTGTGTAGCTGTAGCTGTTGCTGTTGTATTGATAATTCAAATTAATAAGCAAACATCCCGACCTTACTGTGCCCATCAGCGTAGAACTGTATGAGCAGTTCCTCACTGTAGGTTTTGTAAGTCATGAGCACATACATAAAGGTGTTTTTTTTCTCCTGAGGGCTGGGAGGGGAGAAAGTGCCAATCCTTCTCTGACTCTGGTTATTGTGGTAAGTGGATACGGCTCCTGAAGGGAAAACTACTTTCTCTTCCTCCTCTCTGTCAGCGTTTACACATGTCAGTGAGAGGTAAACGCCAAATCATCGGGTGACACACACTGTGCTGCATAGTTTTTTCCCAAACTGGGATTCACTGAGCCAGCTAGATGACAAAAATAATTTCTTTTTCCCAACTTAAACAAGGCCTGATGATTAACAAGACACTTCTGTTCAAACCCTATATGGCTTCAGTTGGGGGCTGGCGATTTGAAATGCTGCATTGTCCTTTCCGTGGCATTTGAAGTTCTTCCTTGCTGTAGAATTAGCAGCCGCGATAGGATTCTTTGCTGCGTTTCAGATACTGATGGAAGGGAGAACCATAGGTGGTTTCTCCAAATAGGCTCTTTTTAATTTATTTTTTTTCTTAAGGGTTGAACAGTGTTACCAAACACAAAGGTGCTGGACGTTATTCTCTTTGTGGGGTACTGTAGTGACTCCTTACAGATGCTGGTTGTAGTCCTTCAAACAACAGAAGTGGGAGAGTAGGTTTTAGAGACATAGTTGACTTAGTGAGGATAATAACTTGATATAAGCGATTTTATTCGCAATATCCATTCTTCACGAGGAATTTCCTTAGGATGTTTAAGTAGAGATATAAAGAGGTGAAGAGAGAAACACAGAGCAATCACTTTTCAGAGAACTCATAACTTTCTTTGTATAGGAAGCAGCCTGCCCCTGACTGGTCTTTGAAAAACAGATGGTCAAGATTTCACTTCTGTAATAAAATGTAATAATGTGCATCTATCTTAGATATATGTAGGGTCTCTTACTACTCATGGATCTGAGTTATGTCTTACAATATACTTTTTTAAGATTGTGATCCTTTAGTAGAGGTACATGCTGTGAGCTTAAAGTAACTGAAGACTGGCTTATCTTCAGTCATGTGAGTACCTTAAAAATTCCACACCCAGTTCCTGGGATCTCAAAGGAAATTTATGCAGCCCTAGACTGCCTGCTAGACCAGTTTGCCTGTTCCTGACCATTAACTAACCAGACTGATAGAATTCTTGTATATTAACCAGACCAGAGAAAAGGCAAAATCTGTTGAGAAGTACTAACTTGTGTAAGGTCAAAAACTGGGTCATGGTTGAGGTGGGAATGCCAATGAGCTGGGCTCCCCGTTGAGCACAAAACGAAAGAAGTAGCCATGGTGAAGAATAGCCAAAGGTGGATTTCCAGATTCCCGGCCAGAGGGAGACTGTTCCACTAATTGGGTCTTAAAAGGTCTTTTCTATTCTGTTTAAATTCTTATAATATGCCCCTCACCAAGATATGAGGGTGTCTGTCTAAGGATGTCTTTCTTTTCATCCTTTTCAGCTGTGTTTATTTTCCTCTCCCCCGTTACCCATTCTTTGCAAGTTCATGAAGAGCATTCAGACCCCATGAGGGGGTCTCTACAGATCCCCTAAGAAGATTAAGCTCTCTGAATATTTCATGCCCCTGATTGACAGTTCTTGAGCACCTCTTGTAAGCCTGGCGCCCGTATTCTTGTTGGAAAAAAAAAAAAAGAGAGAGAGAGGGAGACAAGAAAGTCACATCCACAGAAAAAAGATTGATCCTGTGGGCCCGACCTCTGCTGACGGAAGGCACTAGACTGAGGCAGTTCCTCCCGGACATCTCCCCCTCCTTCTCCCTCCCCACCAGCTTCTGCTGTGAAATAAAAGGAAGGTAATGGGATTTTAGGAGGCAAGGAGTAGTCGACGTTGCTGCCTCCCCCTCTTCCCCGGAGCTCCAGTGCTTAGGCTCATGGCCCCTCAAGAGCTATTGTGAGCCTCTGTCCCTGACTCTGCCGCGTTCTTCCTCTTCTAACAAGCTGACCGAGCCCCTGGCCCCTCATTAGAGGCTGAACTGAAGAGCGAGCCCTGTGCTCTCCTGCAGCCGCTTCACCCCATTAAGGGTTGCCCCCTGGTTGACAGCAGGGAAAGGGAGCCAACGACCTGTAAATTCTCATCGGGCTCCTTTCGATTCTCCCTTCCCCTTAATCATCCCGTAATAGGCAGCTGAGAAGTTTCTGCTTTATTTAGAAAGGCAGGGTGAAGGGGATCTTCTCACATGCTGGGTTTAGGAGACATTCCTTGATGGAAACAGGAGGATGAGGACAAGGGGGGAGAAAGGCAGAAACACCTCCTAGCCCTTCTTAAACTGGAGCACAGGGAGACTTAGTGCTGCCCTCGCTATGGATACTGGTGTTAACAGAGAACAAGGCCCTGTTTGCTTCTTACCTGATGCTAAAGGAGTAAGTGCATTACACGGAGTCTGCTCTTGGAGGCAGATGGCATCGAACTCAGGAACCTGAGAATTGTAAATCTTACCAGGAACAGCAATTGTAACTACAGAAACACTAACGATGAAGGGGCCCAATCCTTCCATTTGCTCTTTATTGACTTCAGAAGGTGACTTGGATTCACAGTCTATGTAGACAACATCCACAGCCTTTCCATCATCCACCAAGTAGGTTACCCTGTCATAGAAGCAGACCAGGTCTGTCAAGCAGGACCTGCCTTTCATAAACCCATACTGACTGGGCCTGATTGCTTGGTCCTCCTGTATGTGCCGTGTGATGGCACTCAAGATGATCTGCTCCATAACCTTCCCTGGCACCAAGGTCAGGCTGATGGGCCTGTGATTCCCTGGATGCTCCTTTCAGCCCTTCTCATTGATGGCATCACGCTTGCTAACTTCCAGTTAACAGGGGCTTCCCAGGTCTGCCAGGACTGCTGATAAATGATGGAAAATTATCCAATAACATCACCTCTTAAAGTCAATTATTATTTTTAAGAACCGATTGATGTCCCATCTACTTGCAGTAGCAATCTCGGTGGAATGCCAGTGCCATTCCCCAATAGTGCTTATCCTGCCAGTGTTCTCTGCCTGGGATGTGCAGCTTTCATTGCAGCTTGCCAATGGCAGTCTTTAGTTTGATTTGAGAGGAGGAGAAGAGCATCTGGGTGTTTATAACTCAGATCTGGGTATTTATAACCTGTGGAAAAGATCTGAATACAAATAGAATCAAAGGCAGTATGAGCTTCTGATTAGACCTCACTGGTAGTGAACATTATAAAGGCTTAATTGTTACCCTCAGACTAGTCCTTGTCTCATTTGTTACTGCTGGTGGTGCCAGATGGAGTCAAGGGCTCCAGCCTGCACCCTGCCTCTCCGTCCTCTGTGCCCACGAGTGCTATGTAAGCCAGCAAACTGGGCAAGAACAGTGCCAGTGGGTTTGGAGGTATTTAATCCTCTTCTACTGAATTGAAACTGTGGGATATGGACTAGATTTTCATCTTAACTGTAGCCTCTGATACAAAGTGGATAAAGCTCAACAGATTTTCTCATAACCCGACTAAGTTCAGGAAGAATGAATCCTATGTCTCAGAACCTTTTTCAAAGTTTTGTAACAGGAAGAACCATTTCCACAGCTTTCTTGCAGTGGGTACAGGCTCTATAGGCAAAATCCTTGATCTAGGGTTGGTGAAGCCTTTTTTTTAATCCATTTCTGTTCTTTGACTTAAAACATTTGTATAGGAAATTCCTGTCTTTCAGCTTTGTCAGGCTGAGTGGAACAGCTGAGAATGCCGGAGCCTGGAGACAAAGCTACTCTTTAGTCATTCCCAGCTTCTTACATGGTTTGCTCAGTCTCTCTCCTAGACACAGAAAGGGGCTCTTCAAAACTAGCTGATTGCCTACCATCCTCTCACCACTCCTTTTTCAATTTTAGATGAGCAGCAAATAAAGCAGGGAAGACTGAAGGTCATTTTTCTTGATGGCAACTGGAGGTCAGCCTGCTGGCCTATTGCAGATTCTTGCTTCTCGTGAACCACAGCATTTCATCTGTGATTAAATGAGAGAGTTTTGTTGGAATGAATTGGCTGACGTTTGGGACTCCTGAGTATTTTCACTACCCGGGTTTTTAGGTATCTACCTTCATTGATAAGATTAGGAGACTAATCACATGTGCTCTGCTCCTTCTCTGAGTGCTCTCTAGAAGCCTGCCTGCCTCCCTCTTCTGTCTGCACAGAGACTTCAGGGAGAAGTCCTTTCCCTAACCTCGGTAACTGGAGTATAAAAAGGCAGTAGAAACATCCCTCAGTGCTACAAGCCCCTTTCCTTAGGGTGAGCTCTGCCGACCCTCGGGTACTGCTGTGTTGCAATGGTCTAAAGGTAGTTTTTTGTTGTGTTTTTCTTGCAGGAACAATTTCTATCTCTTGTTTTATATTAAGCATGGTGGAGCATATTGCTTATTGATAACACCATATTTTTCTGGTCCAGTCACACACTGGAAAAATGTTTACAGTGACAACCCTCATCTTCTGTTTTTGGACACCTGATTCCCAAGTGGGTGGTTAAGGGAAGAGCAACAGATGTCAATTGCCTGAACTTGTGCAAAGTATTTGACACTGTCCCACATGACATCTTTGTCTCTAAATTGGAGAGACATGGATTTGATAAATGCACAACTTGGTGGAGAAGGAACTATCAGGATGGCCACACTCAAAGAGTCGCGGTCAACAGCTTCATGTCCAAGTGACGAGTGGGGTTCCTCAGGGGTGCAGTACTTGGATTGGTGCTGTTTAACATCTTTGGTGGTGATGTTGACAGTGGGATCAAGGACACCCTCAGCAAGTTCTCCAATGACACCAACTCTGTGGGGCAGCCAACACACTGGAAGAATGGGCTGCCATCCAGAGGGACCTGGACAGGCTGGAGAGGTGGGACCGTACAAACCTCATAAAGTTCAACCAGGCCCAAGTGTAAGGTCCTGCACTTGGATCGAGGCAATCCCAAAATGGATGCAGACTGGGGGATAATTGGATTGAGAGCCACCCTGAGGATAAGGACTTGGGGGTATTGGTTGATAAGAGGCTCAACACAAGCCAACAATGTGCACTGGCAGCCCAGGCAGCCAGCTGCATCCTGGGCTGCATCAAAAGCAGTACGGCCAGCAGGGAGTCGGGGAGGATTCTGCCCCTCTGCTCCACTCTGAGGAGATCACACCTGGAGTACTGCATCCAGCTCTGGAGTCCTCAGCACAGGAAAGACATGGACCTGTTAGATCAAGTCCAGAGGAGGTTGAAGATACCAAGAGAGCTGGAGCAACTTTGCTATAAAGACAGCCTGGCATAGTTGGGATCATTTGACCTGAAGAAGAGAAGGCTCTGGGGAGATCTTACACCCCTTCCAGTACCTAAACGGGGTGCTACAGGAAAGCTGGGGAGGGACTCTTGATCAGGGAGTGGAACCGGAACAACAGGATGAAGGGGAGTGGTTTTAAACTGAAAGAAGGGAGATTGAGCTGAGATGTGGGGAAGAACTTCTTTGGTGTGAGGGTGGTGAGAGCCTGGCCCAGGCTGCCCAGAGAAGCTGTGGTTGCTCATCCCTGGAGGGGTTCAAGGCCAGGTTGAACAGGACTTTGAGCAACCTGGTCTGGAGGAAGGTGTCCCTGCCCAGGGCAGGGGGCGTTGGTACTGGGTGGGCCTTAAGGTCCCTTCCAACCCAGACCATTCTATGATTTCATGATACAGGGCAAACATGCTGCTCTTCAAAGCAATTCTCATCTCTTTACAGAACTGTACAATAATTCAAGTTGGAAGGGACTTTTGGAGGTCATATGATCCAAGCCCCGCTCCAAGCTATGGTGGGAGGATAGGAGTTCAGGATCCTGCTGTATACTCTTAATCCCATACAAAAGAGAATTGGCTCTTCCTGTTGAGGCTTTCAGGAGTGAGAATTGCTGCGGTCCTGCCAGCCCTCCCTGCTGGAGTGGCCTTTCCGTGGTAGATGTGGCAAAAGGAGCCTGTCTGATCTCCGCGTTGAACAGAGGTGAACTGGGTTTGCTGTGGGTGTCTCAAAACAGCAAATTCATTTCACCCACCCAGGTGGCAAACTGTGCATGGCTACAGTGCTGTGTCTGGTAAGGAGGGGTTATCACAGTAATAGCACATTGAGAAAACTAAGGTTTTTTCATTAGGAATAAAAGAATGGTAATGGAAAAAACTAGGTTCCCTGTTGAAATGGTTATCCGTGTTCAAAACCAGAGTGGAATTCAAACTTGTTTTTTAGGATTCTGGAATTTCTGGATAATTTTTTCCATTTTAATTTGTGGTTAGGAATAGAACCAGAAAGACTGAGATACCTCACAATTTCTTCTAGTGTTTGGAGTTGTGAGCAGGAGTAAAAATGGACTAGAAATCACACAGAAGCTAATAATTTCCTCAAAGGTTTGGAGCGCAGTTTTGTGGAGTTAGGAGATTTTCTTCACTTTGTTGTTAGGCAGCAGTTATGAGTCCCTGTGTGGGTCAAGTACGGGCCCTGGGTTTGCAATGGGATCTGTGTGAGTGGGGCCCTGTAAGGGCAGGGTTGGGGTCCTGAAGATTGTCCCTGTTGCTCCATGGTGTCCAAGGCAGGGGGAGAGAATCATTGCCTGTGCCTTCACTCCTAGGAGAAAAGAGATTTTCACTGAGTGTGGTCATATGTCTTGAGAATGTCCCTTCATCTCAGAGGGGGTGAAGATACCACCAAAGAGAAACACTGGCCTTTTCATCCAAAAGTGAAGCCTCCTACAAGAAATGTTTGTTTATGTTTGCAGAGGGTGCATTTTACCTTGGATAAGCTGGCTGAAACTTGGAGTTGAAATCCATGTAATATTTTAATTTGGATAGAGCGAGATTCTTTTTAAACCAATTTGGCCAGTAGTGAGAGCTGCAAATTTAATGTGGCATCATGTGAACTCTAGATACTTGAAAGCCTGTGGGGAGGAAGGAGTTAAGGATTCTGCTCTGTGAGCCATCCACAGCGGGGAATGACCCAGTTTAAAAGGGTTAACAGTATTTGGTTTTTCAGAACTATTTGTTATATCAAGTTAGTGCAGCAGAGGTCACACAGGTCACTGTGCCTCCCCCTTCCCTTTCCATTCCCAGCCCCTGCTCCCTTCCTCCGTTCTTCTCTAATCTGATGACCTCAGACACAGCTCTTTCCTTACGATGTTCTTGACAGCATCTTCAGACAATATGCAGCTCGACGCCAGTTGTCTTTCCCTTTTTCTCCCGTCCCTCAGGAGAAAACCATGGATGCTAAAAGGCACTTTGTGCAGTGGGGAAAAGCCTCAGCAATTTGTTCTGTGGTTTTTGGACAAGAGTAGCTCAGAAAACAGTTTTCCTTGTATGAGCTTTCCTAGCATGACTGCTTTTCCTTCCTGGTCTGCATTTGTTTCTTTCTGGTTTGGAGTTGGTTTTTTGTTTGCTTGGTTGGTTTAGGTGATTATTTTTTTTCTTTATTTCATGTGTGTGTGATTAAAAGCCTTCTGTAAATCCTGATTTGCCCGCTGTGACTTGCGGGCCTTTGGCTGTGGTGTGCCTGAGTGTCTTGCAGAAGTTCTGATCGACTGCTTTTTCGGGAGTTAACATGCTAGTGTTTGCAAGTGGGAATGGGAATGGTTTCCCTGGAATTTGCACGTAGGTTTACAAACCAATTGAAGTCAGGTTTGCTATTGTAACCATGAGAGTTAACTGCAGAAAATGTTACTGAGAAGATTCTCATCCCTCCCCTCTGACTTCTTCCAATCGAAGCCTCATGCAGATTTTTGCCAGTGTATTTTTATCACCTGCTTTCAAAGGTACTGCAGGTCCATAGAAAGTGGACTCTTGAAAGAGAAGGAAAACTTCAGGGCCTCGGTGTCTGTTGCAAATCAGGCAGGTACCAGGTGGTAGCGCTCATGCTCGTATGGTGTGTTAGTCGCTGTGTCACCTTCTGTTGCACCTCAACAAGGACAGAATAGAAACCACCCTGCCTGATAGGAAATCAGGAAAGGTCCCGCTTTCCTGGTTCCTCAGTTGCTTGTGTTTCACCGTTTCTGTTCTTCTGTACCTGTGCCTCCTGACATCCAGTTGGATGATTTATCTTTTTTAAGAAAGTTCCTCCTTGTTCCATTGCTCAGAACAGGCAGAACTCAGCCAGAACTAGGGGAGCCACACGTGTTGTGAGGGGGTAAAATTAGTGAGAGTGTAAGGGACCTTTTTTCTTCCTTTGCTACGGTTTGACCTGGTTTCTGAGGAGTGTGCTTTGCTTTTTTCTGTTTTTGAGAGGGATGGGATATTCTAGTCCTAAATGCCCTTAATCTTCTGAGGGAAATGAATGACCACCAAAAAGCTGCTGCTGGTAATGTTAAAGCTGATTCCTGTAGCCTTCCCAGGGGCTGGGGAGCTGCCAGACCTCAGTGTTTTCTAACTGAGCTGAGGGATCCCTGAGAAAAAAAGCCTGTGCGTGTTTGCTTGAATTCAAAAGCAAATGGCAACTCAAGCGTGCTTGCGTGGCTTGCATTTGCTTCCTGGTCATGTTCAAGTACATAAATGCTACTAGTGTGCATATTAATTAAAAAGCAAAGTTGAGGCTCTGTCTTCTATTTTGCACTATACTTCAAAAAAAATCCCAGATTTTTAGTCCAGTCAACGTGACTGGGTGTATCTGGAGAGCAGACCTTTGTGTTCAGAGTTTCATGTAACTGGCAAAAGCAAAGTTGAAGCGATGCATTTCATTGTCAGGTTTTCTCTATTCACAACTGGCTTCTGTCTTGATAACTTACAAACTCCCATTTCCCAGCAGCCTGAACAGCTGACACTGGGTAGCAATGGAAATGATGGGTTTGAGTTGCCTGCTTTGCTGGATGAATCAGGGGAAAATGGCAATGTTTTGCCTACAGTGTATGTGATAAGCTCTTCATTCCAGTCTAATATTGACCATCCCCCTGTACTTGGAACTGGTGAGGCCCCATCTTGAGTACTGTGACCAGTTTTGGGCCCCTCACCCCAAAAAAGACACTAAGGTGCTGGAGCAGGTCCAGAAAAGGACAGCCAAGCTGGTGAGGGGTCTGGAGAACAAGTTTTGTGAGGAGAGGCTGAGGGAGCTGGGGTTGTTCAGCCTGGAGAAGAGGAGGCTGAGGGGAGACCTTGCTCTCTACAACCTCCTGAAAGGAGGATGTAGCTGGGGGGTCAGTCTCTTCTGCCAAGTCACAGGCGATGAGACAAGAGAAAATGGCCTCAAGTTGTGCCAGGGGAGGTTCAGATTAGAGATCAGGAACAATTTTTATACAGAAAGGGCTATCAAGCCTTGGACTGGGCTGCCCAGAGCAGGGGTTGAGACACCATCCCTGGATTGAAAAGCTGACACAGTGCTGAGAGACAGGGGTTAGTGATGGGTTGCTGTTTTTTCATCAGTTAGGTTGATGGTTGGAGTAGATAATCTCAAAGGTCCCTTCCAACCCAGACAGTTCTCTGATTCCGTGAGGCTTGGATGGAAGACCATTACAAGCACCCAAGAGCAAACGTGGAACTGTGGAATACCTGGTGGTTTTCCCAAACGAGGGTGAGGATGTAATCCATGTAGTGGGAGAGGACACTGCTCAGGCAGGTCGGAGTTCTTCTTTCAGCTTTGACATTGTCTTCAAACAAGCCAGCTAGTCTCCCTGCCCCAGGTCCCCGAGGAATCGATTGGGAAATGTGTTACCTACTCATCTACCTTGCAGACATACTCTTTCTTCTTTTTATGTGATATCCATTTATGAGTGTTTGGTGGCCAACCACAATAAAAACTCTTAAAATTTTTGTTCTCTAACTGAGCAACTGTTGAACATGTTGGAAAAAACTGTGTCTTAGGTTTTACCTTCTTTAACCTTAGGTGGAAAATTCCTCATGTCTCGCATTACCTGGGAAGAGTAAAGGTGTGGAATCCAGTCTCTCTGTGTTTCAGATCTTTGTTCTGGATTTCAGGTCTTTGCTCAGATGTTTCAGGCCTGCCCAGATGTTTCAGGATTCTAGAGAGTTGTGGGGCTCTAGTGTCATTTATTATGCTGTTCTCTTTGCGGGTTGTCACTGGCCTCAGGACTGCAGGCTTTTGGAAGCACAGTTGTGGTGGAGAAAGGGAATGTCTGGAGGAACTAAACCCTTCCATGGTTTTTGTTGGTTTCTTTCCTTAAAATAAAAAAGGCAAGATGCTTATTTTTCTGTTGGTGCAGTATTCTTCTCACCCATCAAGTCCTCTAGCTCGAAGGGCAGTATCGTAGCGGGGGGATTTCAAATACCGGAAAGATGTATACAGCTTGTGTAGCAGGGAGGAAAGCATCAGAACAGGAATGGAAATTGGCAGCAGGAGCTCTGAAAGGCCAAAAGTTTCCAGCTCTGAAAGACAGTGTGAGAGGAAGTCAGCGAGTGCAAAAGGATTCCCTCTCTCCCCACCTCCTGGCCCCCACCCTCTGTCCTTCCTCCACACCCCACCCGGGGAGATGGGAGAAGAAACTTGGCAAGCCATCTTGTCGCCAATCAATCTGTGGTGTAACAATTAGCACTTAAGCAGCACTCACGCTAAACACAGGCTCAGAAAACACTTAAAAAGGAAAAGGGAAAAAAAGCCACAAAAAACCAACAAAACCCCAACATAACAACAACAGGGGAAAGCTGGAACAGATCAATGCCGCGCCGAACAGGAGGCATCTAATACCCCATTATTGACGAGGAGGATAGCACTTTAAGTGTGTGCTCTCCATGCTGAGCAATTAGCCAGCAGGACCACTGCAGTGAAGGCAACTCCACCGCAAGAACGCCGCCCCCCCTGCTGCCCACCACTTCCCCCAAGAGGTGTTTGATGACAGCTTCATTTGTTAGCGTGATCCCAATAGCTGGCGGCGCCGGCATCCTTTCCATTACGGAAGAGAGTGCGAGGGGAGGCTGGGCAGTGGGTCTTCTCCCCCCTGCTCCCCCTGGCCTGTGGTAACAGAATACAGTAGACACGGAGTCTGTCTGTGCGCTGGCTAAATTGATTGTAATGGGTTTCTTAACGTGGTGAAAGAGCCGACTGTTTTCTCGCCTTGAAGAAAGGCTGGAGGAAGGAGGAAGTGACTCCAGCGGCTGCGGCACAGTGGATGAAAGTAAACTTTTGTTTAGTAAAGGCCAGCCGACTGCAGACTGTCTCTGGCCTTTCAGCCAGCTCTTGGCAACACTGGTTTTTTAGAAGAAAGGAGAGAGGGTAGAAAACAAACTGTCAGCTTCCTGCCTTGGCTCTTGCTTTCATAATAACCCTGCTGTCTGGCTGCACTTCCCAGAAGCACACTGGAAACCTCTTAATGGCATGGAGTCTGTTTTCAGAAGGTGCCTATGGGCTAGAGCTTTCAGAGGGAATTCATGCACACGTAGAGCAGGGCATATGTGCTTTTAAATGCTTGGCTAGGCTGGGGCTTACCTCAAAAAGGTGTGCCTAGCTCCTCAAGGAGAAGCTAGGGGCAAGCCTAGAGAGGATATGGCCTTCTGACGAGTATCCAAGCAGCATCTGTTATTGATAAACTGGTGTTTATCTGGCAGCCCAGGCGCCATCCTGAGACCTCCCAAGTGGAGAAACTTGTTCCAAGTTAGACTGTGACACTGCGGATGGATAAAACAACCCATCAGTCAATGGGTTTGTCACAGCAAACACAGCAGGTGCCACTCGGGGACTCCGGGTGCACACTCTGCTCTTCTGAGTTGTCCTGGACCATTGCTGTGTTGTTATCTGAGCTGGCTGGGATCTGCCTACAGAAAACAGCGGTGGGAGCTGCCCCAGGTAACCTGTCCACTTTCCATCCTGGGAGAATCATTGTGTCGTGTCTGAGCAGCCTTTATTAAACTAAAACAAGTGACACAGGGGGTTAAGCTTTCCTGGGAGGTAGAATATGCTGTAATAGGTCTCTGTGCAGGAACCTGGTCTGTTCAGCTCGTGGGCCGTCCCCGCAGTAGCACATGGGGTGTAGCAGAGGCTGGTCTCTTCAGTTGCTCATCACTACAGATATACTTTGGTTCCCTCTTTTTTTTCCATGGAATGAACTTCTTAGAGACCCCATATGTTGATAGATACCACAAAAGATGAGGAGGCCCAGACGCCTGGTGTGCAGGCACTGCCATATTGTATGGGAAGAGGAAAGGAATTTAATTTCAACATCACAGTGGTGTCACTCAGGTTGCAGGTGGTTACAAACCTTCAAACCCGTGCCTGGTTCTTAGAAAATACATTTATTCACAAAGTTAGGTTGTGTGAGTAAAGAAAGAGGGCTGAAAAGTACAACTTCCTGGGGCATTGTAACCAGAAGTTGCTGTTTGCTTCTGACCAGGAGGCTTTAAGATGATGCCAGATGGGGCCATTAAAGCTGTGCAAACAATAAGGAGCACGTAGGGGAGGCTGTTAATGGGTTTCTTTTGGAAGCATCAGCTGGAGCTGCTGAATGGGGCACATGACCTATTAAAAAAAGCCACTTGAGAAATCTCTCGGCCTGCTGAAATGATGGGATTTTTTTACCCTCCCTGTTTATGCTGACCCACTAAGGGTCTGACATGCTGGATGCTCACACACTTGTGTTTGCAGCTTTGCTCGCTTGCCAACGTGGGATCAGTGGGCTGGATGGGGCATCCCAACCACATCCTTCTGAACGGAGAGGAAGCCATGGTTAAGGAGATGGCTTCCACAGAAATGGTGTTTGATTGCTGCTTCTGGGCAGGGGAGCCTGCTTTTAGTGCAGGTGTTTTCCATGGTTAAAACCTGCTATTTTGCACAGAAAGCAAGCAGCACAGTTAGCAATGGCTAGGAGTAGGAAAAGACTTTTGAGTGCAAACGGTCTTCTACCTTGAGTTCTGGTGGGTGGCTTATGTGATGCGGATACCGTGGTACAGCTTGGCAAAGCTATGAGTTTTAGCTCACATGAGAACCAGTAACAGATTCACTCTGGGCTGTATAAGGGGAAAGGCCTCTACCTGCAGTGGCCAAAGAAAAAATTATGTGATGGAAAAGTGACAAGATGGATATGCTCCCTGGCAGTGGGTCCAGACCTTAAATTGCTCCATACCATGAAGGTGTTTTCAGTCTATTTTTTTGGCAGAATACTTCAACATCCTGGCTTGAATTTAGTGTGTGTTCGTTATCACAAAGGCAGTTAGCTACAGAGTATACATGGCAGAACTGTGTTCAGCAGTTTCACGGAAGAACAGTTCCTTGAATCATAGCAAAAATCTTATCTCAAGTAGCTGTGGTTTTATAGCTGCCCGTGTGCATGTGGTCACTCTTGTTAAGTTTGTTCATGTGCCTGTGAGCTCCCCTGTCATTCCCACATGTCGGGGTCGCAGAGCTGGCCCTCTGTGCCCCAGCCACCGGAGACTCCGGGTCTGACCCTGCTTTGCAAGTCCAGTGTGCAGACGGAGAGTGTGAAAGCCGCTCCGCGGGGCTCACCGTCAGGAGACGCGGGAGAATCAATTCCACGGCATGCTCTCTGTGTTACTTCATTGGATTGTGTCTGAAAGAGGAGGCTTTCCTGAGGAGATGTAAAACGCTGGTTTCTTACTTGAAATTGGACTCGCTCTGCTTGATTCTTTGCTATTTGAAGCAAGGTCTTGTGGTTTTACTGTGGACAGGTCAGTGTCTCACAGTGGGATCTACACATTGCACGTCAAACAAGATGGAAGCCGCAGTAGAATGGCTGAGTTCCCCATAGGGATGCAGAACTTGTTCTCTTCAGATCATTCACTCCTGAATGGTGCTACTGTGTTCATTTCATAAATAGTACAATATAAAGGTGTTGGTAAAATCTTGCTGAGGTAAGGGAGATAAGAATGGAATAGGCCTTGGAGAACACCTTTAGGAAAAGCATGAGGTGAACTATTAACTACACTTGGGTTTCTCTGTGATAATAGTGAGCAGTAATAGAATAACTGTGGGAAGGGATGGGTGTTGGTTATCAGGGACCAACACAGGCAGTTCCATAGGGGAAAATGAGCAGGGAGCTGAGGGCGACCAAACAAGAGGTGGGGACAGTGGCCTCACCAACCAGGGTGCAGTCATAGAATCATAGA
>VZTM01042001.1:1663-22014 GCA_013400555.1 Jacana jacana | reverse complement strand
TTTTTTTTTCCCAGTGAAACATTTCCTTTTAACCCCAAACTGATGGGCATTGGAGAAGCAAGTTATTACTCCTTTCCTTTACAAGAACAACACACCAGTCTTTCCCTATTTCTGATCAGCAGATTTTACCAAGGATATGCACAACATAAAATACCTTTTTTTTTTTATATTATATGTACTAGCAAAATATATTTGGCACAGTTTAGCATACTTGTGAGATGGCCAGATTTTAGTCTTCAAATAAAAATATGTTTGTGCTTTCCATTTTATTTGGAAAGCTAGTTATTTATTTATTACCTATTTATTGGCCCCTTTTAAAGATAATGAACTGGCTCTTAAGAATAAAGCAACACATGAGAAGTAGTGTGGCAGAAATCCCAGTGCAGTGCAGCCTATACGAATGTTCAGAGAAAGCCTGTCAGCCTTAAGCTAGAGGTAAGGAGAGGGCTCAATAAAGGAAGGCTTACAGCACTTTTTAAATGCATCACTGCTGACCAGTGAAGCTGCAATAAAGGCAGGTGTTGGTGACATCTTATGCTGCGTTTTAGTTGATAGAGTTGAGGGTAATGCTCAGGTGTGTAGAAATAGTTGCTGAACTTTGCATGGCCCAAAAGCTTGAATAACAGGGTCCAGTAAGATATGAATGTTTTTGTATAGATGTTATCGAGGCTGTCTTGATGGGCTGAATACTAGAGACAAGATTGTGGATAGGTTTCAAGAAACAGGTGCTTTAAGATCACATCTTGTTTAATGGCACAGGTTTTGTGGTTGCAATGAGGCCTGCTGTGGTCAAGTTTCAGTGACAGTGGCTTAGATTTACTACTGGTATATATTATTGTCACAGGGCACAGCAAGTTTGTTTGGGGTTGTTTGTTAAAAATATAAGCAATCTACTTCTGCAGTGAAGATTCCAGTTTTGAAGTTCTCACATTCCTTTAATCCCTGGGCCGGGGCAGGAGAGACACAAACTCCAAGAGGCAAACACATCTTACATTTTTAGGAGGTATCTGGAGAACACGTTTGTGTTACTTTGTTTTCATGCATTCCAAAATGAAAAGCAGTTTCACTACAGGAAGATGTTAGAATAGTCCAATCTCATCTTGAAAAAGTGGAAAATGAACTTCCCAGTATGATATTTAAAGGGTTATTTGTATTAAATGATCCTGTCTCTTAGAGTGCAATACCATCAACCTTTTTAGGACCAGAGGGAACATTGAAAAAAGCAGAGGGAGGATGGCTGCCAAAGCTCCTTTTCAAGCAAAGGTTCTTTTTTGCAAGTTTGCTGGGAAAGAAGCAAGGCATAATAACAGGAGTGTTGATCTATGTTCCTTTTCTCCAAATATATTTTAAGAATTACATAAAAAATATTCTGTCTCTAACCTTGCAATGGATGTGCTTTTCCTTCTCCAGGCTCTCTCCAGCAATGACAGAATTGTTGGAACAGGAATAAGATCAACTCCTTATCTGGATTTTTTTTTTTTAATCTAGAAATAGATTGCTAAAAGAATAACTTAAGACCAAATGCGGTCCCAAATATTTTGTAAAAATGCTAGCTTGGTGGGGTATGTGTTTGTGAAAGTCATAAGAATATGCTCAATCCTCTAGGATTTTTGCTTACTAATTTTAAAAAAGGAAAGAGGTGCCTCAGAAGGTAAATAATCTCAACAACTATTTGCAGACATTCCCACAAGGACATTTTTCAGTGCCTACAAGAATGTAAACAATGCTATATCATTTGGTTTCTACTGGCTATATATTTTGGCTTGGCTTTGGTAGTATAAACATTGGAGTTTTGGTTAGTTTGCTGTATATAGATGCCATAGGGATGCTGAAAATTAAAAATGTATTATTTCTGTCATGTGTTATTTCCTTCATAAAGAACAGCTAACAACCAAATCTATTTTACTGCATAGCTTTGCTACTTAGACTTGTTACAAATTAGTGCTAAAGTTGCTTAAGAAGCCTAGAAGGACTTTCTCCTAACAGAAGCTAGTCTTGAGAGCTGGGGTCCTCATACTCAAAAAACGGTATCTCTTGTCTTGTTTCCAAAATGTGTGTCTTCCATTTCCCTCATAATTGCATAGTACATTTAGGAGACATTCTGTGTCTTGAACCTCATCTTTTCTCATAACTAGATGGAAGAGGCTTTATAAAAGTATCTTTCAGTGGGATATTATTTGAATAACAGTTCTCTAATTCTGGAACAATTCTGAAGCTAAACATATTATTTAGCTTAGTTTATTTTTTGATGGTTATTTAAGATGGTAAGCACTTTTGTGCAAAATCATCATGTTCACCAGAAGAATTAGATGATACCACTTAACATTTGTATATCTTATCTCTAAACAGGGGAAACAAATGAAGAATTATTGGGAGGCATTGGCTTGTTTTCTTCACGCAACTCTAGGCTGAGTGCCAGAGAGGTCTTCCTACCCAAAACCCAGGAACAGCTTCTTGGACATGAAGTGCATGATGATGGCTGTTTTGAAAGAAAGACATTATTGTATTTTGGTGTGCGAACTCGAAATTCAGAAACATCAGGTGGATAAGGGGAGAAGGAAACATTCTCGGACTGCTTAAAAAAAATAGCAGTAAGCCAAGTTCAAGGAAATGGCCACAACTAATTTGAAAAAAAAACAAACCTAAACAATAAAAAGGTATGATGGTTTGCAGCAGGAGGTGCTCTTCTATTCTGTAGCAGGCTGGCAAAGGTGGACATGGTGAAAAGTCTTCTTCCATAAAGTAGAATTTAATTAGGAGATTAAATGGTCATGGTTCAGCATTGTCAAAGGTGAGAAGTGCTTGTAAACCTCATGACAAATAAAAGTACAGAAAGGAACTGGGTAGGCTTTGCCATTCCTGGGAGCACAACCTCCTGGGCCTGTCCCTGCCATGCTGGGCAGGGCTGGCTGGGACCCTGCTCAGCTGTGTGCAGACATGGCTGACTATGTTTCTCTTATGTCTGAGGCCATGGAGGTGGGCCCACAGGCCTCCCAGGCCTGTCCCCTTACTGTGACCAACCTTGTGGCCATCATAGCCCTCCTGGGTCACCACCCTCATGGGACAGGGACAGGTGAAGAAGACAGGCCCCTTGCTGCCACCCCAGCTGGTTCCCCATGCAGGCAGCCAGCCCTGCTGTCCCCATGTCTCCCTGCATGAGAAGCCAAAACCAGAGTGTGTGACGGGTACAGGCCTCATTGCCAGGCCAGCCTGGTGGCAGGGGCTCCTGCACAGGCAGAGGTTACCAGGCCCTGCTGGCATGGCAAGGTTCCTGATGAAACATTTTCAGGGAGGTTACTGTTATTTGCCCATACACAGTGAGGCTACCTTAATGCTTGTGGATAGAACATAGAGGCCTAACGAATTATCATTGCCATAGAGGTATTGAGACACTAAATGCAACCTGTTCACAGATATTGTTGATGACCGTAATTAACTTATTCTGGAGAGACCATCTTATTTACAACCCTCTACTTATGGTCTAATTGCAGTTATATTTTTTTGTGTACATGGAAAAGAAACGTGCTTACTCTTTTAACTCTTTTTAATGACTCAGCAGACTTGTTTAACCCATACAATATAACATTTTTTTCCTGTTTGTGGGTTCCTGGCTTTAGTGGACTAATCATTCTGTAAACATTTGACATACTTCCAGGTAAACTTAGCTGTAAGTCTTACATTGCATAAAATAGTATTTTACGTTATCAGCCAAAATATTTATTTAATCCTCCATTTATAGGAATGATGCTGAAAGTCTTTCATTGAAAGACACAGCCAGGGTATGGGTGACTTCCTCTAGCACGAATGTTAAGTTATTACTAGCTTACTATCAAACTCGTGACAAAAACATGGAACTAATGCAGTCCTGTAAAAGTCCACGAAAAAGGCCTATGAAATCTAGCTGAACAACAGGGACTTCTCTCTGTATGGCAGCAGTGGTTCCTGCCTTCAGCTGTCTGCCTGTTGCAGGGAGGAGAGCTCAGCTGCCAGCACCTGAGCCCTAGTCAAGATTTGTAGTGCATCATGTCAAGATAAACCAAAATTGCTATGCTGTGGAGTCTCATCAGTTTCATTATCAGCTGAATCATTCCTGCAATAGGAAAGGAAATCTCAAAGAATAGGGTAGATAGCTGGATACAAACTGTCCCTTCCTCTGATGGGAGAAAGATAAAAATTGGACGTAATTCAATTTGAGAACATAACTGCAAAACACAGGAATGGTAATAGAGAAATGTGGGAGTGAGAAGAAGGAAAAGAGACATTGAGAAGGTCAGGAAAGATATATCACATCACTTGCAGGGTGTCATGACTTCTTGTTTTCAAGTATGTATATGTTTAGAGAGGACTAGGAAATTTAAGGCATGTTTTGGACTGTTAAATTTGGCAAGCAGTTCATTTGAGGATGAATTGGTTAGTTTTATAATGCCTATGCTTACAGCCAGGATTTGGTACATAACACTGAAATGTACATTGTAAAAGGAGGGCTGTAGAGATCAGTATGCTCTTGCAAAGCAAATTTCTTTTTCTTTTGACAGGAACATTTTTCCTTTCTTTTGGTAGTAAAAAGGAAACATAAGGAATAGGTGCAGTATTTGTAAATTGTACCAAGTATTGCGGAATGTTGGGCTAATATTGATTTATGTTAAAGATAAGCAGGAAAAAGCGTACAAAATTCTGCTTGCCCATTTGTGTATCTTGGGCAACTCACACTGTATGTGAGATAGCTCCTCTGCATACAATTTATTCAGCTGAGCTGAAACGGCAATAAATCTGAAAAAGCTGCAGTACAAACTGAATGTACTGAACAGAAAAAATTGATTAAAAATGGTCTTATCTCATGTTCTTTTGTAGGTTCAGACTGTTTCCTAGCCTGATGCCAGAATTCAGTCAACAAGGGTTTTTTTAAACACTAATAGGACTTGTAAAGGAAATATTTGCATGGGTGTCAGATGCACTTCTTATTCCATCTTTTTTCTTAAATTGATAATGAGGTTGTGCCACTATTACTGAAAGTTGATACACCATTTTTGGACAAAGCTGTACTACTCTTTGGCAAGTAGCAGTCATGTTTAATGAGACAATCACAGTAGCTCTTTAAAGTCACTTCATTACCAGTCACTACTAACTGACTAGTGCTGTGCACAGTGGTTAGTTAACTGCTAAACTCCAATCTTTTAACAATGGGCTTCTCTTGGTGAAACGATTTCTTATGCTACCTTGTGAGGTTAGTTACCTATTACAAGTTTGTGGAGGTTTATCTTTTTCACTTTATGTCCCAGATTTAAGCTTCCAGCTTTGTGTATAGGCATGCAAATAAACAGCTGGAATTTAAGAAAGGGCAGAGTGACCCAATATCTAATTAAAACCTTGCATATGTGATTCAGGCTTCTAAATCAAAGTTCATTGGAGCTAATCAAATGTGGGTCATACAACTATGTATATAAACACAGACAAGAATCTAACTTTTGGCACCTGGTTTTTGGAGAAATTTGGCACAGATGTCTTGAAGTGTAGCGTATTAAATCATTACTACTCCAAAGAGTAACTGTGATAGCTGTTCTGTGATGCATCTTCTATTAAGAAAACAAGGCCAGGCTCAGATAAGCACATTTTAATCTCTTCTGTGTTTCTTCTGAACTTGGAAGGCATTTGGCCAGGGCTCTCCACTTGTCCGTCTTTACTGGAAATTTGTGCTAAATTAATTGGCAGACTCTGTAATGCTTTTCTGCTTTTGGCAATAACAATTACAAATAACTACAACATAGTTGCAAATAAAATGCAGTGCTTCAAACTAGTCAAAATGATGTTTTAGAGAATAATATAGAAAAGAAATACCAGGAAAAATATGCCATATTGTGGAGTGATATATTCACCTCTAAAATTAGCCATATGGGTAATTTGAGTAAGGGTAGACTGACTTGGACCAGTAGCTGTTCCTGTCCCACTACATATACGGTTTATCAGCTCATTTTGCTGCTGCTGCTGCTGTTTTCAATTTTGAATCCTTATTGGTTTGACGTTTTCCTAAATGGTAAACAGGTGATGTGGTAACTACTAATTCAGTAATTAACTGCTAATATATAGAGATGTTAAAGGTTCAGGAGGTTTTAAGTGAAGAGAGAGCATATGATTGAGAAGGAAAGAATGAAGGATTTTGTAAATGTTAATGTGTTTAGCTTATTTTGTTTAAGGTACCTATGTAAAATATATGGCTGAGTGATTTAAGAAGTGAAAGCTGTGCTGAATTACCCTTCAGTGGGTAATTTAAATTCACTGACAGGATACTTGCACCAAAGCATCTGAGGTTAGAACATTTCTATAGTAAGCTCCTCCAGCAACAGATGTCTGGCTCTGCAAATTGCAGGTGAGTTCAGTCGGATTCTAGTGCTAGAGTTTTTAGCAAGTAGTTTAATAAAACTTGTGGTATGTTGTAGCATAGGTAAGAGCTTGTGTCTGGTTTAGTAATGAGCCAGCCAAGTCTGGTTCTGCTTGCAAAGTATTCCAAGGACAATCTATAGGTTCAATACAAGGCTAAGGTATGTCTCTCAAGAACATGCAGAAGACACAGTGTCTCTTATCAATTCTGTTACCTCTTTGCATTTTCTATTATCTTTTTGGTAAAGATTTGATTGTAATACTTCCCATAACTGCTGAGAAATAAGCTTGGGGAGCAGGGGTACAGATCTGAACTGCTACCAGGAAGACAGACTGTACTCACTGCACAGTAACTTATTAAAGCAAGAAAACTCAGCAGGGCTCATTGATCTGATGCTTAGAGTCTGACTAGCAGCATTTCCCAGCACTACACAGAGATGTATGAATATAGTCTTGTCTTCCTCTCTGTTTTAAATTTGTCTTTGTGCTTTCTTTTAATAAGGAAAGTTTTTTGTTTGGTTTTTTGGTTTGTGTTTTTTGGAGGATTTTTGTTGTTGTTTGTTTATTTGTTTTAGCCAAGTTCTACATTTGTTGCCTTCTGTTATATCTGTGTGCTCCTCACCCAGGGATATTTCACAGAGAACAATGCTACCAGATCTGAGCCCAGAACTGGTTTGGTTGCTCCTACAAGCTTTTCCTTTCCTCTTTAGCCCTTAATGAACTGTACTGGCTGGTTATCTATGAAATACCTTATGTGACTGCAGCTGTTCCCTTGGATAGGTACTTGACCCTGTGGGAAATAATAGGGGAAAAAAAAGTTAGGCAAAAAAATAGTGCTTCACTTTTTTTGGCGTATTTTGCTGTTTAAATCCAATGCAGAGGCTGAAAGTATCTCATTTAAGTGCATCATAGTCTCTATGAAGCGATGTCCAATTTGCCAAATATAAATCTTTCTTTAGAATGAATTGTGATTGGCTTGCCTACTGACAACACTAAAGGCATCAAAAGGAAATGGGATCATTATTTTATCATGTGATCTGGTACTTCTGCAACTACTGTGCATAATATAGCTAAGCAAGCATCTGCCTTTGTGAAGAATACCATATAATAAACCTGTTCCCTATATCTGTAGCTCTTCTTTCTAGACTTGGTTGTCTTCAAATTTGAGTATCACAGTAAGTTGTTGTTCTTTTTTCCTACTGAAATAAGTCACGTTTGTATGAAAATTGCACTACTTACAAATTTGTACAAGTGATGTTATGTACAAACCAGTGGAGTTTCTTTTTATCCTCATTTAAATGATTGCATTTTGCAGTCATAAAGAGAAAGGAGGGAGAAAAAGAGAGAGCAGGTTACTTCAAAGGTTTTCTTGCATAACATTAGGCTGTGAACCTACTTTTACAAAATAAGGGGTTAAAGTCACTGCTATATAACACGGGCTTTTAGTAATGAAAAATCTCCAAAGAAAACACTGAGATAATCACTGTACATTTCTTCTTGAAGAAAATAAATGTCAGAGCATGTTTCCTGACTTCCATCTGAAATATTCTCCTGAAAACAAATCTAGAAAGTGGTTGGAGAATAAATGTTTTTGATATTGCAAATGTATACAAGGGAACATCATGCATTCATTTGACATCACAGAAACCCACCTGTACTTAATGAATTACCCCTTCTTGCTGACCTTTCCTGAAGTAATTTTGCACTTGCTTTATAGTTCAGGTTTTACCTAATTACAGTTTTTAATATATTGCTACTATGCCACAAGAGATAGTATCTGCAAAGAAAAACAGGGCAAAAAAGTAAGTGTCACAGGGAATTAATGTTCCAGTTATAAATCTGCAAGCAAATTTGAACAGTCTGTTCTAAAATATTTTGTACTTCTGGCATAGAAAGACAGAAAAGCTACGTTGGTAAACTGCAGAAAGTTATGTGTTTATGTGTATAGTGCGTGGGGGGTTTTGTGTGTTTTAAATTTGGCCAGTTCTTTGTGGTCTGAAGTCAGTGCAGCTTTGCTGATTAGGACCAGGCTAATGTGGAGCTAATTGTTGTCTTTAATGTTAAGATGGAGATCAGGCTTGATATTCCCATCCTGTCTTATGTGTATGATTTTTTTTGCAAAGCTTGTCTCATGAATTGCCTTTAATTTCTTTGTTTACAACATAATTAATCTCCAAGGAGTCCAAAAGGATTTAGATCGTAACAGACCATTAGTACCAGGTCCTGGGTCAAGGTGGCTAAAACCTATCCAACTCTGAAATATGTCTGTCTCAATTTCTCTGAGAGCTGAGATTGTTCACATTTTCAAATAAATCTTCCTTTCCTAAAATATCTTCAAAAATACTTTTTTCAGGCTTTCTTTCCAGAAGCTAGAAAGAAAACATGCAATTTAAAATATAACCAAAAATAAATATATCCCCAAACCCCCTTGCCTTATTTCAGTTTTACTGTGGGTTTGGTGTACCAATAGGACACATTGTAGCTTGGGCTTAATAAGAAAGGACCTACCTTGCCCACCACTTATTCCTGCGGCTATTCCTAGGCAGGGGAAGTTAAGATGAGCTGTCTATCAGCAGGATGACTCTTTGCTGCTCAGGCCCATGAGATGAGTGGAAGCAGCTGTGCTGGTGGGGCCTGTTGCACTGGGGAAAGTGGATAAAAATTTCCACAGCAGAGTTTTTCCTGAGGTAGCGATGTTGGTGGAGAGTGCGGTATGATTTTACTTCATTACTCCTGTATTGCTGCGCATTTTGTTGCAGAAACTTCTCTCTTGCCTGCCTTCTGGTTCCTTTCTTTGATAAAAGGTTATCTGTTGGAGCAAGGCTTTTGGATCTGAGCAAGGAGCAAATGCCTCTTTCTCCTGTAGTCCAGGCTTCAGGGGAGGAAAAGACTAAACAAAAAAAATACTACAACACAGCAGAAAACCTAAGAGATGCGAAGACATGGATGGTCTTCTGAAGACACCAGTGAATAAGTGTTTGTGATAGAGGTAGTTCTCTAAATGTGTTGTGTTCTTTCCAAGAATACCAGGAGGAAGTATGCCTCATTGACTGGGTACATTCATGATTCTATTGAAAGATGGAAGAATGACTAAACAGAATGCTCTGTTTAAATAAAAAGGGAAAAAAAAATAAAATCCCTGTCTCCTGGGTACCAGAAGCAATACTGTTTGCTTTGATCCTCTGTTTGCACACTAGGTAATCTTGTTAATCACTCTGAATCCAATTATAGTGGCAAGTACATGTTGCGTGTTTCACTTTGTTGTTGGGTTTTCTCTTCCAAATGTTGTAGTCCATGTAGGATTGCCTGGAAATGCTAAGTTTGTTCTTGATGTAAATTCATTGCTGTCAGTCTCTTTTCAGTAGTACTTTGGCTCATATCTGACGGAAGAGAAAGAACAGCACAGTGGTGTGTTATGCATTATGAGGAAATAACTAGGGTAACCTTTGTCTCATCTTAGTGTCTGGCAGAGGATTCTTGTACTTCAGCATGCCTCTCTGTTTCTTTAGACTTGTGCACTTAAGCATGAGGATGGGTTTGGTTTTTTTCAATTACACCTCTAATCTGATATGTATTGTTGATCACTCTCTAAATGAGCATGATAAGTGTATGTATTAACAGTGGGTTTTTTTCCTACTTATGGCACCACTTTCCCTTTATTTTCATGATAAGACTTAATGACACAAGGGAGTTGCAGCTTAACATGCAGCCATACAGCAGATCCATACGATAAGTAATGGAACATTTTACTTACAGCAAATATCACTTGGAGATATGCAGCAGTTGCTGCAGAAATGTAGCTGATGGACTTGAGCTTTCTTGTCTTTCCTTCTTGATCCCTAACCCAGCTAATAAGCTTATAAAAACAAGCATAGTAAGTTTGGATTCCTGTCTTACTCCAATTCTCTTGCATAAACATCTTCAAACTAAAGGCAAGACCAAACAATCATTTAAACTGGTTTTTGGTAGGATGTGGAAATGCACTGTGGCATAACCTAAAACTGCCTATTTGTAGGGACATAGGACACCTATTTCTTGCTCTGAATGAGGCACAGCAATGGCTGCTAGCTACTTAACTCATGTGGTGTGGTATGGCTCTTGAAAACACAAATGAGCACCCAAAACTGATGGGTGTCATTCCTTGCCTGCACTTAGCCACAATTAACAATGGTTAAGTCTTCACTAAGACTCTCTAATGAAACTTTTGGCTATTTTTAATTGTACCTTGTGAGACCACCTGGAGAGTTTGTGGTCTACAGAAGACATCTTTGACATTGTGATTGCAGATCTTGCCTCTTTCTGCAAGCATGGATGAAATGGGGGATGTTTCCATTAACCTGTGGGCGAGCCCTAGCAATCATGCAGCTAAAACTAAGTACAGCATGAGCCTCAACCACTACCAGGGTCCTGAGCAATGTGTATTTTATGAGTTTAGGAAAACTAATTTCAGAGAGTTCAGCTAAATTCTGCTTGTAAATGCTAGCTTATTTGCCTGTTACTAACACTACTGGATCTGTGTCGGGCTAGGTCTGAGTCTTAGATTACTTCCTGAATAGACCACAGTTTTGAAGTGAGTATATTATAACAGATTAACTGAATCATGTGCTTTGTAATAGCCACACTTTTTTCCTTAGCTTGCTGAACAAGCACTAAGCAATTGTAATTTAGTGTGAGGTTATATTACCATTAGTGCTTTGTTAATTTTCCAAGTGTTAGGCGGCTGAGTTTTCTAGCAACATTAGCACCTGGAACTCTGCCTTTCTTGATTTTGTTCCTTTTAACTGTTATTCCATGTCATCAGCACACTGAGTCACCCAATACACTAAAGTTATTTGGTAATATTCCTGGAACACTATATAAACCCATTTATTCTGAGAAGTTACAAACTAACACTGACATTCTTACTCAGCAGACCTACTTTTCCTATTCATTAAAACATATTCAACTGGACACCAGATCAGCATGTATTTTGCTCCTTTTTGTTCCTGGTAAATTGTTGGTTGAATGTGTCACTTCCCAAACCTGTGGTATCAGAGCATTTCTCAGGAGCATCACTGTCAAGCATCCCTGAACAGCTCTATGTGGGAAAGTCTGCATGAGGAAAGAGAGCTTTGACAGTGCAGCACAGTTTAAGCTTCTTTCTCTAAAACTGCAGGGTTTGTGCACACATATAGAGGTGAGGATGATAGAAATGTAAGATGAGACTTATGTGATTGTGGCTGCACAGTACATTAGAAGAAAAACTATACATTTTTTTTTTAATGTTTTAAAAAAATTCACTATTTTACTGATATAAATCCAAGCATTTATAGTATCATAAATGGTCCAGACCTGAAGGGACCTCTAGGGTCATCTAGTGCAACCTCCCTGCGGTCAGTAGGGACACCCCCAACTAGACCAGGTTGCCCAGGGCTTTGTTGAGTCTCACCTTGAATATCTCCAGGGAAGGGGCCTCAACCACCTCCCTGGGCAACCTGTTCCAGTGCTCCACCACCCTTATAGTAAAGAACCTACTCCTAATGCAGTCTAAATCTGGGCTTCTCCATCTTGAAGACTCATCCTGTCACTGCAGATCTTTGTAAACAGACCCTCTCCAGCCTTCTTGTAGGCCCCCTTCAGGTAGTGGGAGGCTGCTATTAGGTCTTAACAGAGCCTTCTCTTCTCCAGGCCGAACAACCCCAGCTCCCTCAACCTGTTCTCAGAGCAAAGGTGCTCCAACCCCCTGATCATTTTTGTGGCCCTCCTCNCCATCCGGACAGTGTGACCAGTCCACCCACCAAATCCCTCCGTTTTGCGAGCAGGATGTTGTGGGGGACTGTGTCAAAAGCCTTACAGAGGTCCAGATAGATCACATCCATATGTTGGCCCTTATTTGCTGACATAGTCAGCCTATCATAGAAGGCCACTAGGTTAGGCAGGACCTGCCCCTAGTAAAGCCATGCTGGCTGTCCTGAATCACCTCCCTGTCCTTCATGTACCCAAGCATGGCATCTAGAAGGATCTGTTCCATGATCTTCCCAGGTACAGAGGTGAAGCTGACAAATCAGTAGTTTCCAAGGTCCTCCTTTCTACCCTTTTTAAAAACATGTGTGTTGTTTCCTTTCTTGAAGTCCACAGGGACTTTACCTGACTGCCATGATTTTTCAAATATCATGGAAAGTGGTTTGGCAACTACATCAGCCAGTTCCTTCAGGACTCTGGGATGTATTTCATCAGGTCCCATGGATTTGTATATCTTTAGGTTCCTCAGTTGATCGCATACCTTGTCTTCACTTACAGTGGGAGGGACTTTGTCCACTTGGTCTCCAACTTGTAGGACATCAACATGAGAGCTAGGAGGAAAGGGGTTGCCAGTGAAGACCGAGGCAAAAAAAGTTGTTGAGAACTTCTGCCTTCTCGTCCATCGATACAAGTTCGGGGTCTGTGTGTGTGTGTACGTTTTCTTTCACTTTCCTTTTCTGAGTAATGTACCTGTAGAAACCTTTCTTGTTTTTCTTTACATCCCNTCAGGTCCCATGGATTTGTATATCTTTAGGTTCCTCAGTTGATCGCATACCTTGTCTTCACTTACAGTGGGAGGGACTTTGTCCACTTGGTCTCCAACTTGTAGGACATCAACATGAGAGCTAGGAGGAAAGGGGTTGCCAGTGAAGACCGAGGCAAAAAAAGTTGTTGAGAACTTCTGCCTTCTCGTCCATCGATACAAGTTCCCTACTGTTGCTCATCGGGGTCTGTGTGTGTGTGTACATTTTCTTTCCCTTTCCTTTTCTGAGTAATATACCTGTAGAAACCTTTCTTGGTTTTCTTTACATCCGTTGCCAAGTTCAGTTCTAGCTGTGCCTTGGCCTTCCTGACCTCATCCCTGCCCACAGCCAGGCAAGGTCTCTATACTCTTCCCAGGACGCCTGTCCTTCTTCCATTTCCTGTGTAGCCTAGCAATAGGTGGAGAGATTCATAAAAAGTGCTTTTAATTTTACGAAGCTAATAATGGCTAGTTTTTTATTCGGTCCCCCTTTTCTGTGAACAATGCACTAGCCATTGATTATGCAAAAAGCTACGGAGTAGGAATTTCTGGGATTGGAATTGTTTGGTTGTTGCCAAAACAAAACCCTGTGTTTTATACACCCTTTAAAGAGATGTTTAAATGCCTCTCTTTAAATCATAACCAAAAATTTGTGGTGGTGGAAGGTATTGTTTTGCAATTGGCTAATTCTAAGCTTGTGTGCTTTACAGAAGGCACGTATGTAACCTTTGGGATGGAAAGGATTGCTTCTGAAAATTGGTAAAGAAATGTGCACCCTGGCCCCTTGCCAACCCTCAGTGTTGCATCTGTCCTTTTGGAGTTTGCTTTGTTAATGCAGAGATTGTGTACTGTAGTATGTGTTGTCTCTTCTAACTGGAGTAAGAGAACTGACCTTTTGAAACATAATTAATTGGATTTTCCTTCTTTTCTTTTTTGTGTTATTTTTGTTTGCTAGTTTCCAACTGAACCTAAGCTGTAAGTGTAGAGACCTGCTGGCTCTGTGGTACGTAGAACTGGACCTTCACTCCACCTCATCAAGGCAGCAAATTATAAAGCTCTAATGTCTGTCAATATCAAATGAAGAGCTCAGAGGGGAGTAAATATTCCAAAATACATAGGCATCATACACTCGTATAGAAGTTTTGAACAGTAAACAAACTTGTAAAAGTTGTTAAACATTATATAGTCAGCAGATTGCAAAATTTGAAGGTCATTTAAATGTCCTTTTTTCTTCCTCCTTTATATGGGCAACAATAAATGTAATAGGGGAGAAGCCAGGATTTTACATTTTATTGCAGATACTAAATATACTTTCCCATGTGATGCTGGAGCAAGCTGGTTATTGTAGCTGGTAATCAGAACACTTAAAGTGTCCAGTCGGCGTTTTGAATCCTTAGTGGTATTGGGAATCCACTTTTCCTCCAACTGTGCCACCATTTGCAGTAACATCAACCAGATGACAAGGGCTGAAATAGCTGTGCAAGAATCATGATAGATTTTTGTGGTGGAGGAAACAGGCACAACTGTGATGCAAATAATAGCTGGAAGAATAATCCACTTAATACTCAGCTGGCAAGTGATCCTAATGAGAATGAAAATGCTCATGTACTGAAGGTACAAAACATCTAGAGAACTGGCATGTGAATTTGGAAAAGTTCACTTCCTGATTCTTCCCTTCAGATACAGGGTCCTAAATTGATTTAGTATGCTCATCACTTTGGGACACTATTTCTTCTTGACACTGATGTTTTTTGTATGACTTCTTAATTTCTTTGGAAAGTCAAAGAAGTGTATCAATACTTCAAAGAGGGGTGGAATTCCAATTTGTGTAAAATTCCATCAGTAAGCTACATGAACACAACTACTACTCAAGTTCTTATTTAGCATGTTTTAGTTCATGTTTGAACTTTTAAAAGGTTTTTCCTTTCTTTTACATGTATATCTCAGTACTAATTCATTAATTCGTGAGTAATAGCTGGCAATTTAGAAATCTCTGAAGAAACCTTAAACAGAGCTGCATTGTTTACGGTAGCGGGAAGGCAGAAATAAGCTGCACCTCTGACAACAGCAACTGTTTAAGGGATTACTAAAAAGGAACACAAATGGTACATCCTAATGAGAATTTATTGATGTGCTAGATCAACATGAGCTGCTTGATTGGCTACTGTCTGTTCTGCAAAATGCACGTACCCTTTACAGTTTCAGTAATGTCAGCTATTAGCTGTGTCACCTTCCTCTTATTACACAAATTGCGATCTTCACAAAGTGGAGGTAAATATGAATTTCACTGTAAACAGGTTAGTCAGACTGCCTTTTATAGACTAAACTGGGACAAGATCAAGGACAAGTGTAGCTTTTGGCAGTCTTCCGGTCTAATTTGGGATGAGGTCAAATAAGCAACTTTTAAGGGTTTTGTTTGGTTTGTATATTTTTTTAGGGAGTCCCTTATCAACGATGGGAAAGAATTCCTATCAGGAAGTTGTTGAGATTTAAAAATGTTAGGTGTTCTAACATGAATTTACAAATGGAAGATAGTAAAGTCTAAGAATTAGACATAGATGACTGTTTGAAGATGTGGAGATTTTTCTCTAGTACCAGAACTTCAAGTCAGCTTTTAGGAGTTAGAAAAAGCTGGGTATGGTTTATCTTCTCTTTACCATGTGAAGGATAAGAAGCAGTGGTGCCAAGTTAGACCTGTTTCTGCTGTAGGGTCAGAGAACGAGTCTGCCTTGTCCCTCACTTGTAAGCTTATTTCTAGATTGATTTCCTTCCCCTTCAAATTCTTATGGAGTTGTACATGGGACAGAAGATCATGTAGCTGTAACAAAAGGCAGACAATTTCTCATGCTTTTCTTGCTTAACCAATATGTGTGGTCACTGTATAATGTATATACATTGGGCATATTATAAATTAGTCTTTCTAACAACACCTAATGGCTTTTATTAACTCTTTGAAGACTGACAATTGATGCTCTATTATCTAATCAGAAGTAGCACCATCTTTGCATGTTGAGGCCTCCTTATGTGTTAGATAATTGTAATAGTAAATAAAGCCACATTGTTCTTCAAAACTGGATGGCAGGAATAAGAAGTCTGTTTTGAAATTTAAGCATGGCCACTATATAAAATACCACATTTGTGTCTAAGGGGGGGGGGAAAAATTCCCGGAGAATATTAAAGAAAAAAATGCGACTAGTCTTGTTGAGAATCCAGAGGGGCATGCACGGCAACTGACCGGTATAAAGTATACTTGGATTAACTGGACTATTCAGGACTTGTTGTGAAGTCAGATGCTTCTATTGGTGGGGAGGAGGAAAACCCAAACAGAAAACAAAAACCTCCCCCTTGGTCCTGAAGAATGTACTGGTGGGGAGAGAAGCTGAATGCAGTAAGAACTTGAAAGTTAAATGTGTGGGCTTGTTGCATTATTTTCCTTTTCCTTTCACAGAAAGTAGTTATTACGCGTTATTATACATTGCCCCAAATAAACTGCTGAAAGAAGTCTGGAAAGGCAGCCAGCTCACCCCCAACCTGACCTCTTCCCCTCCACCTTCCTCTTTGGCCAGGTTTCACACCATTAGACAGCCCACTCCCAGCCATAACAAGGGCTTGAGAACATTCTCCCATGATATATGGAGGCAAGTCCATGCTTGGGGCAGGAGGCAAACTGCCTCCTTGCCCACCTCACCTTCCCAGGTGCCTCTGTACATCAGGTAGAAAGCTCTGGATGTGGGCGACGAGTCAATGGATGGTGCTCCATCCTCACTGTAGATGTTGCCTAGGTGGCCAAGAAGGGCAATAGCATCCTGGCTTGTATAAGAAAGTGGGGCCAGCAGGACTAGAGAAGCAATTGTCCCACTGTACTCGGCACTGGTGAGGCCGCACCTCAACCACTGTGTTCATTTTTTGGCCCCTCACTACAAGACAGACATTGAGGTGCTGGAGTCCATCTAACAAAAAAGCAACAAAGCTGGTGAAGGGTCTAGAGCATAAATCTTATGAGGAGCAGCTGAAGGAACTGGGATTGTTTAGCCTGAAGAAAAGGAGGCTGAGGGGACACCTTAGTGCTTTCTACAACTATCTGAATGGAGGTTATAAAGAGGTGGGGGTTTGCATCTTCTCCCAAATAACAGGTAACAGAATGAGAAGAAACAGCCTCAAGTTGCACCAGAGGAGGTTTAGAGTAGGTGCTAGGAAAAAAATTGTTGACTGGAAGGGTTATGAAGCATTGGAACAGGCTGCCCAGGGAAGAGGTTGCATCACCATCCCTGAAGGTATTTAAAAAGCATGTAGATGTGGTGCTGAGGGACATGGTTTATTGGTAGAAGTTACCATTGGACTTGATGATCTTAAAGGTCTTTTCCAACTTAAATTATTCTGTGATATCCCAGGAGCAGTCTACAAGACAGTTTGGTCCATCTCCATTGCACAGGCCTTGCCTCACAAGGCAGCTGACTCTGGGAATGGAAAACTGCAACAGCTTGGAGGACCTTCTTTGCCCACTATAACAATCAGGTAAGCGTTGCCCCTGCAAAAAAGGCAACCTAACCAGTGTTGTGCTTCAGTTACAGAACTGCTTCAGATGCTATTACCATGCTCTTAATGATAATTGAGTGTTCAAAAGGATAGGGTTAAGAATTAATGGATAATATAACTAGAACTCAGCTATTAAGATAATTTTTTCTAAAATTTCAAACTAAATCCAGAATTTCCACATTACCACATCAAGCCATCTAAAATTACATCTTCTATTCCCGTAAGAACACGTAATTCTGTATTTGTATATTAGAAAAGTATTTTCAATATGCACAGCTTAAACCACAAAGCAATCAGTCTAAATTATTTAGGTATATCAAGGCATTTAGAAAATCAAGCTGCACCAGTCAAACATTTAAACATACATAAGAATATTAGCATTTTTAACAGACTTCTCATTAAATTTTATTATTCTTTATTTAAAAATAAAATTAACATGTGACCAACAGGCCTCAGAAGGCTGAATGTTTTAATTAGGACACCCCTCCTGCAAGACCAGAAATAACAAAAGCTAAGAAAGAAACAAAAGTATAAAAAGACTTTGGCTTCCCATTTAGTCTAACAAAAAACTTTCTAAAACCCTCACAAATAGTTTAAAGTCTACCACATGTGCAGGAAATTTGAAGCTTTTTTCTCCCTCCCAACTTGCACACAGTTTATTCATGCAAATGCACCAGCATACATTGGAACAGCAAGATCTAAGACTGATCATATTTAGCCCAGATGTGTAATATTACTGAAGCAATGAAAAAAGTATTTATGACCATGCTGTAAAGGAGGCAATGTGGATCCCATGGGAAATACCAGTATAGAAACATAACATTCCTTTGGTTCTCAATGAATTTTAATGGCTTTTGGGTCAGTTTTCCACTGCTGGAATTTTTTTTTTTATTTTTTTTTTTTTTGAGCTCCGCTCTTTTTTCTTGACCAAAATGCTTGACCTAATAGATGTACAATGGAGACATGGCCAGACAGGCATAGAAGAGTCTTGTCTTATATGATAAACGGACAAACAAACAAAAAAGGTCCTCAAGCACATTCAGGAAAATAAAATTGTTACTGCTTCTTGTCTGAAGAGCTCTATCAGGAAAGAATTGGTATTGTTTGATTTCTCATTTCAATTCAGCTGCTTACCATTAACCTTCTTTTTAATGTGAAGTGAAAAATTTGAAAAGAATTTACATCAACAAATGATTAAAGTCTGTGACAACGAGTGATAAAGCTTACTGAAGCTAAAAGCACAAAGTGTACTCTGGTTACTGTAGCATGACAAATGAAAAGGCTGATGATACCACACTGTCCAATGCAGAATTCTCAGATCCCAGACCAGATTTTCAGATAAGTGAAGAAACAAGAAGTACAGTGTCACAAGAGGGGATGTGCCTATTACATCAACAACAACAAAAAAAAAAAAAAAGGAAAAAAGAAATAAAAAAAGAACAAGAGAGACAAAACACAAGACAGTGCTTTAAAAACAAAGACACGAGGTTAACAACTTTCACAGAGTAATTTAAAATACGTTTTATTTTATTCCGGTGCCAGTCTTTCACTGATCCTGAAATATACCAATCAGTAAAGAGGTTCCACCTCTATATTCATGGGGATAACAAAAGAAGCTTGGTACAGAAGTGAGATTTCAAAGGTAGCTTCACAAACAGAACAGTATTTAGGGAAAAGATCAGGAAACATGCAAGTTACACTCTTTTACATGTCTTCTTTTCAGCCTCTCCAAAGCTGCATTGATTCCCACACATAAACCCACCAGCTACATCACCCGGTCACTTTAATATTAAAGTTCAGTTGAAACACGCCTTCCAATTGTTCAGCCAAAACTGCACAGAGAAAAAGGAATTCCAGTAACTGGTTACAGCCCATGATTTCTGTCATGTAGCCACAGGTCTTACACTTCCCTCCATTTCCAGTTCATGCTTTCAAAAGTAACGCTATTATTGAGCATCGGTTTGAAAGCTCCTAAAGACATCTGGAAGGCCTCATCAGCTCCCAGCAAGAAAGTAATTTCCCAACACTGCTTGAAGCAGTCTACAATCATTTACAGGGAACACGTGGCTTATCTCACACACAAAAACCCAACTGAACTCCAAAAATTAGTAAGGTCACCAACAGCATTAACAAAAATCCTAGCCTTTGTGGTGCATAAAAAGATGTAGCGACCTTGGATGAACAGTTGTTTGTTTCCAACTGTCTTCTTGTTTCTTAAAGATTACATTTAAAAATGTACAGATCTGACTTCTTGTTTAATTACAAATCCCTAATTTAGTTCTTGGATATGTAACTAACACCCTCCATGAAAGAAGTTTTACTCAAGTATAATGGTATCTTTACAACCGTACTGCATCTGCACAACCTGGCTTTTCAGTTCTCTGTTAACACCTTTGTGAGTTTTCTAAAGCAGCACACAAAAATGCTATGGGGCTTTCCATGAAAACTACCAGCATTAAGATGATGTAAATATGACAATCTAGTTCTCTCTGTACAGAAATCCTTCCAAATTGCTAAAGCCTAACTGCCTCAGAGTCACGAGATGTGCTTTTATCTAACCAGCTTCTCAGGTACGGTTATAAACTTTTGCTAGTGGGTCGGACAGTTCTTGGCACTGGACTTGATCTTTCTTCTGCTGATGTGAGCTGCAGGCAGAGTAGACTAACGCCATTCTATAAATGCTGTAGTTGTGTACCGGTTAGCTGACTGCACTTGTAGACTGTTAGATACTGGGTAAAAAAGCTTCTTTTATAGCCAAAATGGCTGGCAGGCCCAGTGCAGATACAGATATTGGAAGAATTATTTCAAATGCTGTGGAAAAATACCTTTCTGGATTACTTAGACTATTAGTTTCATGTACCATTGCACAATAATTGGTAAATCCAGACTAAGTTGCTAGAGGCAAAATGATTAGCGT